>CM077096.1:45964731-46292231 GCA_039513925.1 Platanthera zijinensis
AACCAGCGGCCGCCTCTCGCCGCCAACCACCGGCCGCCGCCCGAGACCTCCAGCGGCCCCCAGTGGCTATCAGCACCCGCAAGCAGCTATCAGCACTTGTCATAAGCCGTCGGCCCTATCATCGGCTATCGGCACCCCACCAGCGCTCAATCGCAAAGGAAGCACCCCAAGAACAGAGAGAGACGAGCAAGGGAGGCAGCAACAACCCTGGAATACACCCCGCCTCTGAGCACACGCGCCTAAAGCGTCCTGCGCATTCCACCGTCCAAGTCTCGTTGGTGTGGCAGTCTGTTGCTCACCAACGGCTGCACACGCTCTTCCCCTCTTCAAGATTGTAACGGGAGCGGCCTGTCGCCCCGATTCCCCCATCAAATTGTAACCTCCAGCAATCTAATGGATTTTGACCGGCAGCGACCCGGTCACGTGGTTTTTCACCCGGTTGAAGGGTTTTCCACGCTAAAACTCTCTGTGTTCATTCCCCCTTTTCAACTAACTGTGTGCGCGCTCGACCGCTCCGCGAGCTAAGGCGGTCCAAGGTTATCCAGTCCGACCGGGGCGTCGAGTCTGTCCGCAACAGTTTGGCGCCGTCTGTGGGAAACATTCCCAGTGTCCTTCGCAGAGAAAGTTCATCGTCCCTACTACTGCAATGACAAAGAGGGTTGCCCGCACCACAGAAGGATCCGCACTTGGCGGACACACTGAGCCTGCACGATCTCACTCTCTGGTAGACGTGCCACTGACCGCCGAAGCAGCTTTCGCCCCTGTCACCGCTTTGGAAGGGCGGGTCCGCCAAATGGAGGAGCAGCAGACAGAGATGCTCACACTGCTTCGGAACATGGGAGCACCTCCAGCTCCGCCAAGGTCACCTCCGCCAGCTAACCATCCTCCACTATTTAATCCACCAAGGAACCAGGAAGACCCTGTGGAACAAGAAGGACCCGAGGATCATTCAGATGCCGCTAGTTCGGCTCATCCCCATCTAGGAAGAGCAAGGGCAGATCGCCCCCACGATCTAGTTAACGATGCTCCCATCCACCCTCTTCTAACTCGTCAAGAAATCAGGGAGGCTGTTGCTGAAGAATGCCGCCAAGCTGCAAGGAGAGATTTCCACCTTCATCGACCGCTTTATCAAGGCTCCCCCTTTATCCAACAGATCCTCGATCATCCGATTCCACAAGGGTTCAAACTTCCAAACATCGAAACATTCGATGGAACTGACGATCCACTCGAGCATGTCAATCTTTTCACCACCATCATGAGGATCTTCCATGCCACTGATCAACTATTATGTCAAGTATTCCCAACTACCCTCAAAGGACAAGCTCGAACATGGTTTCACTCTTTGAGGCCCGGTACCATCACTAGTTTTGCCGAATTAACTAGGCAGTTCTCCGACCAATTCATCGCTAATCGGAGGATTGTCCGAGATCCCTCTCACCTCTCTGGAATCCTCCAGAGCGAAGGAGAAACCCTTAAAGAATTCTTTCGACGTTTCACGGCAGAAGCCCGCCAGATCCCGGGAGTCAACCCTGAACTCCTTCGTGGAGTGTTCCTGGGGGGTCTTCGACCCAGCGGGTTTTACTCAGCACTGATGAGAGAAACCGTTCCCAACTATCCAGATCTGGTACGCAGAATCGAAGCGCAAATAGCCGCAGACGAAGCTATTGAAGCTCACCGACGGCAGTTCGATGGAGTACAAAAAAGACAGAGAGATAAAGAGCCAATCCCTCAGCACCAGGAGGGAAGGTTCCTTGAGGACCGTCGATCTGGACGACGCAGACGTGACTCGCTGAGAGATCTCCCTAGAGATTATACCCCGCTCAATACTTCCCGCACCAACGTTTTGTATGCCATTCAGAATGAACCAGCATTACAGCGACCAAGGCAACCGCCTCCCAATCCTAGGAACGATCAATCAAAGTATTGCGAATACCACCGGACAACCAAACACACCACTGAAGAATGTGCTCGCCTAAAGGAGGAGATTGAGCGTTTAGTCCGTCTAGGACTGCTCGGTAGGTTTCTGCAAGGAAGGGTCCAAGAACAGCAAGACCCGCCTAGGCGTCCCAGGGACCACCAGAATGTCCCGCCGGCACCTGAAGGAGGAAGGCAAGCGGTAGGAAACATTGAGACTATCGCCAGATCACCTATTCTGACTACACAGATATTGTCAGTCCACTCTGGAAAGGAAGCCCATGAAGATAAAAAAAGCAAGCAGGACACCACCATATCATTTGGAGATGAAGGCCTCATCAACGTCCGAACCCCGCATTAGGACCCGCTTGTAATTAGCGCTGGAATCGGAAACCCCTGCTACAACGTTAAGCGAATCTTCGTCGACAATGGCAGTTCGGTCGACGTCCTTTTCTCTACCACTCTGCAGAATATGGATATATCCCGCCAGCAGCTAACTCCGGCCGCGGGCCCGATATACGGTTTCGATAACCATCAGGTCCAGGTCATCGGAACTGTCACCCTACCAGTCACGTTGGGAGAATTTCCAAGACAGACTACGCATGAAGTCCAGTTCGTGGTAGTAGACTCAAACTCAGCGTACAACGCTATCTTTGGAAGGCCTGTTCAGACCACCTTCAAAGCTATTCCGTCTATTCCCCATTTAGCGATGAAGTTCCCTACTCCCGGAGGAATTGGAGTAGTGCGTGGGAATCAAGAAGCCGCAAGGAGTTGCTATTCTAAACAAGCTCGGCCCACCGAGCCCACCATACTGAACATCGATGATTTTGACCTCAGAGATGAAGCAGTTCTACAGCGAGGGGCACCCATCGAAGGTCTGATTGAAGTCCCTCTTTCTTCGACAAAACCAGATCACACCGTCCAGCTCGGGTCCCTCTTACAGGAGCAGGAGAAAGAAAGGTTGGCGGCCTACCTCCGGAGAAATAAGGATATCTTCGCTTGGTCCCCGGAAGATATGCCGGGGATCGATCCTCAGGTCATCCATCACTCCCTCAACATTAATCCCGCATGTAAACCCGTCATTCAAAAGAAGAGGAACTATGCCCCAGAGAGGCTCCAAGCAATTGAAGAGGAAGTTGGAAAACTCCTTAGAGCCCAATTCATTCGGGAAGTTGTCTACCCCGCTTGGGTGGCTAATGTCGTCCTAGTAAAGAAATCTTCGGGAAAGTGGAGAATGTGTGTGGACTACACAAACCTTAATCAAGCCTGCCCTAAAGACAGCTTTCCACTTCCCAGGATAGATCAGCTAGTCGACTCAACCGCCGGACATCAACTACTTAGCTTCATGGACGCCTACTCAGGATACAACCAGATTCGAATGGACCCGGCCGACGAAGAGCACACGGCTTTCCGTACCGACAAAGGAATTTATTGCTACAGAGTAATGCCATTCGGACTTAAAAATGCAGGAGCTACCTACCAACGACTCATGAACAAGATCTTTAAAGAGCTCATCGGCAGATCCATGGAAGTGTATGTAGACGATATGCTAGTTAAGAGCATTCGTCGGGAAGACCATTTGGAGGACTTAGAGAAATGTTTCAAGATCCTCAGACAATATGGGATGAAGCTTAACCCTAGTAAGTGCGCCTTCGGTGTCACTTCGGGAAAATTCTTAGGGTTCATGGTTACCCAGCGAGGAATAGAGGCCAATCCTGAGAAGATTAAGGCTCTCGAAGAAATGTCTCCACCCAGATCACTCAAAGACGTCCAATGATTGAACGGAAGAATCACAACACTATCCCGATTCCTAGCCCGGACGGGAGACAAGTACCTCCCCTTCTTCAAAATCCTCCGAGGAGCACGAAACACAGGGTTTCAATGGACAGATGAGTGTCAATCGGCCTTTGAATCCTTAAAGCAATACCTGGCCTCTCCTCCACTTCTATCAAAACCAGCTCCCGGAGAAATTCTCTTTTTATATCTCGCCATCACACCAGCGGCATTGAGTTCAGTGCTAGTTAAAGACGAAGGAGGAATTCAACGCCCCATTTACTACCTAAGCAAAATCCTCTCTGATTCCGAAACCCGATACCCGGCTGCAGACAAAACAGCCTTAACACTTGTCTTCTCCGCCAGAAAACTCTGTCCCTACTTCCAAGCACACACTGTTAAGGTCCTAACCGAATTACCCCTCCGCGCCATTCTCCAAAAACCCGAAGCATCCGGCCGATTGGTTAAATGGGCTGTCGAGTTGGGTGAATTCGATATCCAGTTCCTCCCGCACCCCGTTATCAAATCTCAAGTTTTGGCCGACTTCATCGTAGAAAACACCCTGCCAACGGAGGCAGAATTTGCACCAGTGGAAGCCGGACAAACATGGACGCTATACGTAGATGGGGCCTCAGGAGCTGAAGGTGCTGGAGCGGGCCTGCTCCTCATTAATCCAGAACTCGTTACTCTAGAATATGGACTCCGACTAAAATTCTCTGCTACAAATAATGCGGCAGAATACGAAGCCCTCATCGCGGGGCTCAGGCTCGCCATCAGCTGCCAGGTCAAGCGGCTGACCATCTACTCTGACTCACAACTTGTTGTCTCGCAGGTAGAAGGAGAATTTGAAGCCAAGAATGAACAGCTATCCCAGTATCTCCAGCTCGTCAAATCCCTTCTCATCCAAATCCCGCAAATCCAAATTATTCACATCCCTCGAGAGCAAAATAACAAAGCCGATGCCCTGTCAAAGCTAGCCACTTCTTCGACACAATACCAAACAAGAAGGCGTCGGGTAGAAGAAATAGTCTTCCCCAGTATCCCTGGCCCATGGGATATAGCAGAAGTCAATGAGGCAGAAGAATCATGGATAGCCCCGCTAATTGCCCATTTGAAGGGCCAGCCACCACCGGAAGATCAAAAGGAGGCTCGCCGCCTGAGAATGAGGGCAGCAGCGTTCGCTTTAATAGATGGAGAACTATACAAGCGGTCCTTTTCAGGACCCTACCTGAAGTGCCTATCGAAAGAAGATGCCGGGTATACGCTCCGCGAAGTCCACCAAGGAGTGTGTGGCGAACATCTTGGGGGAAAAGCCCTGGCCAGGAAAATCCTACGGCAAGGATTTTATTGGCCAACCATGAAGAAGGAGGCGACAGAATTCGTTCAAAAGTGCAGAAGCTGTCAAGTACACGCTAACGTTCACAGGCAGCCCTTAGTAGCCCTCACATCATTACAAGGAGCCTGGCCATTTGCATAATGGGGGATAGATCTCCTCGGGCCTTTGCCCTTAGCTTCCGGTCAGAGGAAATTCATAATTATGGAGATCGATTACTTTACCAAATGGGTCGAAGCGGAGCCACTGGCCAAGATAACCGAAGAAAATGCCAAACAATTCGTTTGGAAAAATATCATATGTCGCTTCGGCATACCGACAGTCATCATCACTGACAACGGCACCCAATTCATGGGAAAATCCTTTACCAAGTTGTGTGAAGACCTAAAAATAGTGTTACGACACACAGCAGTATCACACCCCCAATCCAATGGGCAAATTGAAGTAACCAACCGTACTATCCTAAAGGGACTAAAGACGCGACTAGAAGATGCTGGGGGGGGCAATGGGTGGACGCCCTCCCTAATGTGTTATGGGCATATCGCACTACAGAGAGGACGCCTACAGGAGAAACTCCATACAATCTCTGCTATGGAACGGAGGCTATTATTCCAGTCGACATCGGCGTCCCTAGTCCTCACACATCCAACTTTGATCCCCAGACTAACAACGAGGCGCTCCGCGACAACCTCAACCTGATCTACGAAGTACGCGAAGAAGCCGCTCTTCGCTCCGCCGCCTACCAACAACGCACAGCTCGCTACTACAACCGCCAAGTGAAGGCCCGCCCGATCAACATCGGAGACCTAGTCCTTCGCACCTTGGAAGCTGCCGGAAAGGGAGCACAAGGCAACAAGCTATCTCCAACATGGGAAGGACCGTTCGTTGTTACCGCTGTGGTGAAGCCAGGCACGTACAAGTTACGAAACGCCGAAGGAAAGATCCTCCCCCGCACATGGAACGCACAGAATCTACGCCGCTTTTACCAGTGATACGTTATGACTCTTTTATGCCACCCTGTCTAAATTCAAGACTATGTAATTTACATTAGTCGCAAACCTGATCTCATGCAAACTATTACTCAAAGAATTGCCTTTTATTTCCTACAAATACTACATATCCTAACAAAATTCAATGTCTCTCTAATCCACGCAACACCGTGGGGGCCTGCCCCCCTCACGAAGAAGCCGCAAGCCTGTCTTGCGCGAAAAGCCGTGGACCTGTTCCACGCGACACCGTGGGGGCCTGCCCCCCTCACGAAGAAGCCGCAAGCCTGTCTTGCGCGAAAAGCCGTGGACCTGTTCCATGCGACACCGTGGGGGCCTGCCCCCCTCACGAAGAAGCCGCAAGCCTGTCTTGTGCGAAAAGCCGTGGACCTGTTCCACGTGACACCGTGGGGGCCTGCCCCCCTCAAGAAGAAGTAGCGAACCTGTCTCGCGCGAAAAGCCATGGACCTGTTCCACACAACACCGTGGGGGCCTGCCCCCCTCACGAAGAAGCAGCGAGCCTGTCTCGCGCGAAAAGCCGTGGACCTGTTCCACGCAACACCGTGAGGGCTTGACCCCCTCACGAAGAAGCCCTCATACAAACTAGGCCGCGAGCCAGGCCCACACACTAAGCCATGGGTCACTCCCATACTAATACACCATGACAAAGATCAACTCCCACCAACAACCATCTCGTGTCAAAATGCATCTGTGCAAAACACAGGACAACGACATACAAGTAAGGCTATCATAGAAAAAAAAGAATTGGAGCCCTAACGGCGATAATCTCAAAAGCTATAACAGAAGCAAATGACTACAAATAAATGACAAGGCATACAATAGCAGATAAGCACTACAGCTACTCATCATCAGCATCCGAGCTAGAAAGCTCATCATCTGAAACATCCGCAAAGCTGAAACTGGAGGTATCACACCCAAGATGCTTCCCCATGAAGCGAAAGGCCTTCGAAACACCACGACGAAGCGCTAACTGGCGTATGTCATCCATCTGAGGCTCTACTTCCTTGGACCAAATGTCATCACGAACCTCCTCCGCGATCAGGCTACGATCCCGCATATAGTCCAAGGATTCCAGGTATTCTGCAAGACCGGCGGCCTTCAGTTCTGATGTATGGTCATCCGAAGATAACACCTCTACCTGCGCCCTTGCCGCGCAAAGCTGGGTCTCGAGGCCCGTAACCTCATCTCGCGCCGCACGCAACTGAGTCTCCAAGCCAGACGTCTCCTCCCTCGCATACTTCAACATCTGAGCAGTCCTCTCCACTACGGCTTTCTCCACATCCAAGGAAGCACGCACGTCTTCTAGCTCGGACTTCAGCTCTGACCCAACTCGATGATACTGCGCGATGTCCCGGTCATGTTCTTCCTTGAGAGAAGAGAGTGAGCCCATCGACAGTCGAAACTTCTCCTGCAAGGCGAGATATCCATCCTTCAGGCTCACGTAATGATCGTTCCAGGTGACCGCTATCTGTGCCTGAGTCTCGATCTGCAAAAGGAAAACACGCGATTAACCGCCTTCAAACAAAAAATAAAGGAAAAGCGAAGAAACAGTAAGGCACCAACTTACCGCGTCACTCATCGCCTTCAAAGAAGAAGACATCCGGGGAACCGCTGCGCTAGCAAGCACCCGTGGAACCGGGGAAACAGGTAATTGCGTATCTGGGACTGAATCATCAGAAGCTACCACCACAACATCAACATCACTAACAGGGGTCATAACCGCTTTTCTCTTGCGGCCCCCTCTCTGAGAAGACGACACCATCCGTCCCGTGCCAACAGAAATACCACATCCCAACAATCGCTTCTCTTCGACAAAAGCATATATATTGAAGAGGCGATTAGCCAACTCACGAGGCTCGGAAAAACCCAGCACAGGGGAGAAGTCTCGCTCCCTCCCTTTCACACGGCGACAACGATCGGGAAGCGCATTCCACACTTCAGGAAGACCCCAGGAGTTCTTCACATATCCAAACAGAGTATTACCATGACGGCGATCTTTGCGGGACTCAAACTCCAGCCAAACCTTGTTGCTGCGCACCTCAATCTGCTCACCACCGTCAAAGCGTACGTCGCACCAATCCCGGAACTGGTCTAGAGAAAGAGAGCCCCCGTGCTCACGAAGAAAAGCAATCAAACCCATGATACGAGTAACCCCGGTTGGAGCAAACTGGGAAATAGGAACTCCGCAAAACTTCAGAATCTCCACCACCTCGTCACATGGAGGAAGACGGAAACCAGATCTGAGCGACACTTCACAGATAGTCAGCCAACCATGGGGAGGATTTTGAACCCGCTCCTCGGGACGCGGGATCCTCACCTCCAAGTCTGAAGGAAGCCCGAACTTTGTTCTCCAAATAGCCACGCCATCTTCAGTCAAAGAGGAGCGTAGACGCATTAGTCCAGCAGAGCGCTTCGGTACCTGCACACCGCAAAAAATTAGTCAGTTCAAAGTGGTAAAATCACGCACACAACCCCCTCCATGACCGCGCACGGCCCGCGCGCAAACACCGCCTGCACGCGCGCGCACACGCAGCCTCACCAAGCCCGGCCAGCAAGCACGCGCACAGCCAGCTCGCGCGGCCAGCGCACACGCATCCTACGCACGCGCATGCGGGCAGCCTGCGCACGCGCATGCGGGCAGCCTGCGCGGGCACCGCCAACACGCGCGGCCAGCATGCGCAGCCTGCGCGCGCGGCCAGCACGCGCACGGCCAGCGCGCGCGCGCGCCCGGCGCGCCCGCGCGCGCGCGGCCTGCGCGCGCGGCCTGCGCGCTCGGCCTGCACGCGCGCGGCCTGCGCGCGCGCGGCATGACCGCGCGCGGGACGACCTCCGCACACGCGCAGCCTGCACGCGCAGCCCGCGCACGCGAGTTGGGTGCATACCCCACTCACGTGCGCAGCCCCTACGCGTGCGACACGCTTGCACGCGCTCGATCCTTTTCCCGCAACGATGGCACACCACCGACTCCTACGCCTTGCCGGCCCCCGCGTAAGCTCGTCTGACGTCCGCTTTCCAAACTAACACGAACCAGCGTACCTTAGAGCCGCACGCCATCGCCGCCATCCCGGATACCACGCTGGCGATCACCACCGCAACCAGAGTTAGAAATCTCTCTCCGTACTCGCTTCCCTCCCAACTGAAAGAGATTTGGGGGCAATTGATGGGCTCCACCTTAATTTATAAGGAAAAGGAGACCCCCATGATCCCCATCAATGGAGATCATGGGTGGGCCCCCCTAACCCCCATGATCTCTCATGGAGATCATGGGAGTGGGCCCCCTTTCTCCCCACCTTTAGGGGAAGGAACCGCCGCCGGCGGTTCCCCTCCGGCCATGGCCGGCCTCGGCCATGGCCGGCCGCGGCCATGGCCGGCCGCGGCCATGGCCGCCTCGGCCATGGCCGGCCGCGGCCATGGCCGGCCTCGGCCATGGCCCCGACCATGGCCGGCCTCGGCCATTGCCGGCCTCGGCCATGTCCATGGCCCGGCCATGGCCGACCGCGGCCATGGCCGGCCGCAGCCATGACCGGCCTCGGCCATGGCCGGTCGCCGCCGTGTCCGGCTGCCTCCTTGCCGTTGGCGTAGTCCGGGCGGCCCCGCCTCGGGATGACCTCCCCACCGTCCGATCGAGGGGGAGGCCCCGCCGGCCATCCGATCGGGGCAAAACCACCCACTAACCCACTATGTTAGTGGTGGGGCCCGCCGTAACTTCCCCCTGGAGCCTATAAAAGGACCCCAGGAGCTCCTCATTTGATAATCTTCTTCTCCTACTGATAGTTTAACTTTCAAGGCAGCCTAAACACCTAGAGGGGGGGGGGGGTGAATAGGTTCTGCTTCTCTTTCTAGAACTTCTAGACAGAATTCAATTTATTAACTAATATAAGAACACAGCAATCACAGAAAACAAAACATCACAGATTGCACTATGTTTTATAGTGGTTCCCCAAGGTCTGGGTACATCCACTTTCCCCCTTCACCTATCTAGCTGTATGCTAGATTCGGCCAAACTTCCACTTATCTCAGATCAATAGATCTTACAACTCAGAACCCAACTGGTTCCTACAACTCAGGCACAACTGCCCTACCTCAGCCTTGCCCCAAGGCCTACAACTCAGAGAATATCCTTCTCCTACACTCAGGCAATCAGCCCTACCACTCAGAGTTCAACACTCCTACACTCAGCCTTTATAACATAGGCTTACAACTCAGATCTGTATAAACAGATCCTACAGAAATATAGAAAAGATTGTTTAAATTGTCTTGCCAAGTTGAGAGAGAAAAGGCAATGACAATTCTTAATCAGCTGATGCAATCAACTATTTCTTAGCCTTCTTCAAAGCTTCTTGAAAATGTACTTAGCTGAGTTGATTCCAAACAGCTTCTTGAGAATCCACTGGTGGATTCCTTCTTCTTCTTCAAATTCTGACTTGATCTCTCTCTATCCAGAACTTTGAATGATTCTTCTGAATTCTGATTAGAACTCTTCTTAGATCTACCCTTAGATAGTCTTCTTAGATCTCCCGGAGAAGATCTTCTTAAGTGCCTAGCACTTTCTTGAAATGAGTAGAATGTAATCCTTCTCCACTTTCTGATCCAATGTATTTCAAAGGGTCAGTTCTATATCTTCTTAATTGTGTATTTTTTCTCCTTCTGAATCTGTCTATTTATAGACATTCTTCATGGTAACCGGCTGATCCGGTTTCTAACCGTTTTCTGACAAGTCTGACAACTTCAGTTAACTGGTGATAACTCACAGCTGTCAAGTCTTCAAACAAGTCCTGTGCCTTAGTGTTGAAACAGTCTGTCAGAAAGTGTCGAGACCATCTGTCTATTTGTGTCGACACAATTGACTTTGGTGTCGACACTGCCTTCAGTGATGTCGACTAAATTGCCTTTGTGTCGACACATCTTCTTCTGAAACTAACTTGGTCTTTGACTCTGCAGTGTGTCGACACAAGTCCTGTGTGTCGACACAGTTGTTGTAGAATCATAACTTTAGTAAGTGTTGACTTAGCCTTCAGGTGTCGACACATTCATTTTTTTTTTCGCTTTGCTATAATGTGTCGACTTACTCACTATGTGTCGACACATTCTGCTGGTGACGACAAACTTGTGGTCGACTATTTTCTTCTGTGTCGACATATTCAGATGATGTCGACAAACTTGAGATCGACTATACTCTTCAGTGTCGACGCATTCTCCCAATGTTGAGGTCGACGTTTTTCTTCTGTGTCGACACAATTTCCCAGTGTTGTGTCGACTTTGTTATGTGTCGACACTTTTTCCCAGAGTAGTGTCGACTTACACCTTCTGTGTCGACACACTTTCCCAGTGTTGTGTCGACAACTTTCTTCTATGTGACGACACATGTTCCTTTGTGTCGACACTTGGACTTAGAATTTTTTTCTGTAAACTTTAACAATTCTTTACCTGCACATGTCAACTCAAAACAACATCAAATACAACATGATGTATATCATTGAGCTAGGTTGGGCTTCTTCAAATCAGGTACACATTTTCCAATGTACCCAACAATCTCCCCCTATTTGGAGAAGTCATAACCCTTATAGCCAATGATATACACCATTTATAAATAGTATAAAATGATGATATATGACAATACACAGGGATACTTAATTATAAACAAAATAATAAGAACATCATGGATAAAACAATCTATCACAGATTTAACAATATTTTGTTTATTACTGGGTAATGTTTGATTACATGGTTTTTCTTTGACTGATCACATTACATCATTACAAAACATTATGAAAGAACTAAAACATTATCAGGATTGATCAGGCTCTCTAATAACAATCCCTTGGCCAGATTTAATTTTAGCTGTCACAGGAGCTTCTGATTCTTCAGCCATCTTTTTTCCTTTAAGATCAGCTTTCTTCTTAGCTTCTTCCTTGAGCCTTTGCCTTTCAAAATAGTGAAAAGGCTTTGGGAAGTATTTGCTTGGCTCCATAGCATCAGGTGGAAGTCTTCCCAGCTTAGCTTTCCTTCTGAATTGTACAATGGCTTCTTGTCTTGCCTCATACTTCTGCCATTCCTGCTCATTGTACCACTTGCCCCTTTCATGAACTTGATCTTTGACAGCTTTCCATGCAGTGAGTATTATATTTCTGGAAGTAGGACTCCACTGCTCAAAATCTGGCTTCAGCTCAGCCTGCTCTCTAAATCTTTTCTTTGACAGTAGAGCATCTTGCTGTTCTTGCAAATTTACCTCAGGCTTATCAACCTTTCCAAAGATAACATTTACAACCTCCTTTGAAGGACTATACATATATTGCACTTGCTGATCCAATATATCAAAATCTGGAGGGGGGTATATGACTTGGGCAACCTCAGGTTGGTCACCTTCAAGTAGTCCTGTTTGTAGACCTGACTCAGCCACCATGTTATCATCACACAATGGTGGATATCCCAATGTGGCTCTTATACTATTGGTCACCCATTTGGCATGCTCAGAGCCTGCATGAATTAGCATCCTCTCCCCCTTTATGGCTTCTCTTGATACATGATCTCTAAGATCTTCTTTCTGGAATCGAATTTGGCCATCCAAATAATTCACTCCCTCCTTGAAAAATGGTCTTAACTTTTGAAGCTTTTCAGATATTTCCTGTTGAGAGGTTGTGATGGCAGTCTTAACAGATGCAATAGCAGCCTGAAAATTCTTATCAAATTCTTCCATTTCTTTGGCTCTATTTGCAGGCATCCCTGGCACAATCTTCTTCACCTCTTGAATGATCTCATTATGAGATTCAGTTAAATTGTCATTCATTCTTATTTGATTTTCCAGAACATAACCTTGCTTCAAAGCAATATCATCCACCTTTGTAGAGATAGCCTGCTGTTGTTTAGCCAGATAAACTACAGCATTGCCACCCTTGTGGAAGCAATCTGTCATTTCAGTTTTATGCAAGTTGACTTGAAATTGGATGGACTTGATGTCCTGAGCTAAGTCAAACTGAACTGACTTGCTATTTTCATCAACATACTTCTCCAGAGCCATCCTTTGGTCATCCAATTTTACTTGAAGATCTACCATAAATTTATTGTAATCAAAGGCTGGAGAAACTTGTGGAGTTGTTGTCTGCAATGCCTGCTTGTAGTTCTTGCTTCTTCTCTTAAAGACAACAAGTTTTCTTTTCTTAGCCACCCTGGCTTCTTCAGTTTCTGTGTCAGAGGAAGTATCTACATGAATTCTTTCTGTGCCAGGGAGTTGTTGCTCAGCTTCAACATCCACTGGCTCATCCTCAACCTGTGTTTCCACAGCAGCTTCCTGATCAATGTCCATTCCTAAGGACTTTCCAATATCTGGTCCACCTCCTTCTTTATCAGCAGCAGTATCAACATCTGGGAATAACTCCTCCATAGTAAATTCCAGTTGAGTGGTCATATCTGCAGCAGTTAAATCTTGAGATATGTTTAACTGTGCTTCTTCTTGGACTTGCACTTCAATATTTGTAGTGGCAGGAGGAGGTGTGGACACTAGCTCCCCCTGAACCTGTGCAGTAATAATAATTTGAGCAATGTCTTTTATAGTAAAATACATTAGCTCCCCCTAAACCTAAGCAGGAGTAGATACCTTTGGAGCAGAAGTGGAAACTGGCTCCCCCTGCATCTGGGCAGGTGTTGATACTTCCTGGACCACAGTTGAGGCAAGCTGTGTCCCTTCTTGTACTTGTTCAGATTCTTGATTTGGTGTAGAGGATTGCACAGGGGTGTCTGGCCTGCTCTCTTCAGGCACATCCTTTGACAGCACCCTATCCCACCTGGTGAATAGTCTCATATCCATTCTTCTCATATGGTTAATCTTACTCCCTTGCAGCTGCTGCATCACATCTGGAATCACCCCAGTGAAGTATAGACTCATGATCCTAGCCATGTTAGGTTTTTTGATTCCCTCTTTGATCTTGTCAAAGAGTACTCTTGACCAATCAGTAGGAATAGTAAAAACTATCCTGGTCATCAGGCTGAACATATAGGCAGAAATCCTATCATGTCCACCTGTCTTGCAGAGGATTACCTTTCCAACAACTTCCGACAAGAACTTCCCTTGCTGATTCATTCCCTTTCTGTTGAATGCAGCTCCTATCTTCAATCCTGAATCCAGGCCACACCATTGAAGGGCTTCCCTTGTCTTAGATATAGGAACTGCCTCTTCATTCTCAACCACTTGCAGTTGGAAGATCTTTCGTAAACTTCTTTGAGTAATCTTTACCTTCGTCCCTTGAATAGTGGACTTAATCTTGAGGCCAGTAGAATGGACTGATGCAGAGGTAAAGAACTCGTGCACCTCCTTCTTCCAGATCTTAGTTGGTTCTGAAATGAGAAATTCTAACCCTGATGCAGAGAGAAGGGTGATAACTCCTTGAACATCAGGCGGCGCCTCTGCAAAGGCCTGGCGCACTAACTCATATCCTTCATTGATGTTATCTTCAATCCTTGGCGCCATCGTTGTGTCGAGAAAAGCTTGAGAGAAGAGAGAAAGAAAGACTGTCGACACAGGGTTTGAGTCTCGAAAACCTTGAAAGCGTGTCGACACAAAGAGCTTTTGACCTATTTATAGCTTCTGTTGAAAGAAGTTCAAAAGGCGCCAAAAACAGTCTAAATGTGTCGACACAGACGGAATGTGTCGACACAAGCTTCTATTAACTCGACATTTCTTCAGCCTACTATGTGTCGACACCAATTTGTGGTTATGTCGACACCTTGGATACATAGTAGAAAGACAGAAATTCTGTGTCGACACTAAGGACAAGTGTCGACACATATTTTGTAAGTGTCGACACCATAATTCTGGTTGAGTCGACATTACATTTCTGGTTAAGTCGACAATAAAACTCTTAAGTGTCGACACATATTCTCTGTGTCGACACAATATTTCTGACTTGTCGACATAATTTCTCTGAGTCGACACATTATTACTGAATGTGTCGACACATTCTTACTTAGCCAATTTCTGTAACTTCAATGTGTCCTTTTTAACACTTGATTATTGTTGTTACTACTTTTACTTACTTATAAACCATTTCAATAGCATTGTTAATGATTTTGTTTAATACATTAATCAATGGTTAACATACCTAATTCAATTTTGAATTTATTGAATTTGGTTTCATCTAAAGGCTTAGTAAATACATCTGCTATTTGATAATCTGTTTTTACAAATTCCAATGAGATGTCACCTTTTTCTACATGTTCTCTAAGAAAATGATATTTGATTTCTATATGCTTAGTTCTACTATGAGAAACTGGATTATTAGCAATAGAAATAGCACTCTTAGAATCACATAAAAGGGGTGTTCTACTTACCTGAATACCATAATCTTTAAGCTGATGCTGCATCCATAATAGCTGTGCACAGCAGCTTCCTGCAGCAATATACTCTGACTCAGCTGTGGAAATTGCCACACTAGTCTGTTTTTTACTACTCCAAGATATTAGTCTTCCTCCCAGGAATTGACAAGTACCTGTAGTACTCTTTCTATCCTCTCTACATCCTGCAAAATCTGCATCTGAATAGCCTGTTAGTTGAAAATCTCTATTCCTAGGGTACCAAAGACCTAGAGTAGGAGTGCCCTTTAGATATCTCAGAATCCTTTTTACTGCAGTATAATGAGATTCTTTAGGGCAGGCTTGGTACCTAGCACAGACACATGTTGCATACATAATGTCAGGTCTACTAGCAGTGAGATATAGTAGTGACCCAACTATTCCTCTATACAATGATTCATCAACAGGTTTACCTGCCTCATCTTTGCATATTGGCATACTTGTGCCCATAGGAGTTCTCATGGAGGAGGATGACTCCATACCATATTTTTTAATTAATTCCTTGGTGAACTTAGACTGGGATATGGACAATCCATCATCAGTCTGTCTTACTTGGAGTCCCAAGAAGAACTTAAGTTCTCCCATACTGCTCATCTCAAACTTCCCTTGCATAAGTTTGGCAAACTTTTTACAAAGGTTGTTTTCAGTAGATCCAAAGATTATGTCATCAACATAGATCTGGACTAAGATGATCTTTCCTTTGGATTCCCTAAGGAATAGAGTTTTGTCTATCTTTCCTCTTGAGAATTTATTCTCAATGAGGAAGGTAGACAGGGTTTCATACCAAGCCCTTGGAGCTTGTTTTAACCCATACAAAGCTTTCCTAAGCTTATACACAGAATCAGGTTTAAGAGGATCTACAAAACCTGATGGCTGCTCTACATATACTTCTTCTTTAAGATCACCATTCAGAAATGCTGACTTTACATCCATCTGGTATACTTTGAAGTCTTGGTAGGCTGCATAGGCAAGGAACATTCTGATTGCCTCCAGCCTTGCTACTGGAGCAAAGGTTTGATCAAAGTCAATCCCTTCTTCCTGCCTGTATCCTTTTGCAACCAATCTTGCTTTATTCTTTATTATTATTCCACTTTCATCTAGCTTGTTCCTATAGATCCACTTAGTCCCAATTATGTTGTGGCCTCTTGGTTTAGGAACAAGCTCCCAGACCTTGCACCTTCTGAACTGATTCAGCTCCTCTTGCATAGCATCAATCCAGTGCTGGTCTTGGATAGCTTCTTCAAACTTCTTAGGTTCCATTTGAGACAAGAAACTAGAATGCAAAACTGTGCTTTGATTTCTGCTTCTAGTTTGCACTCCTTGTCTTGGATCACCAATTATCTGATCAGTAGGATGATCTCTTAGATATCTTATAGCTGGAGGTAGATTCCCTTCAGGTTGAGCATCTCCAGCTTCTTCATTCTGCTGTTCCTCTTGGTTTTCATCAGCTTCCATTATCTCTTGTACTCCCCCTGGACAGCAGCCTTCATTTTCCAATGCTCCCTCTTCCTTTGAAGCTTCAGCAATGGAGAGCTTGTCCATCTTCTTGCTTATACCTGTTGAGTCATTTGATCTACAAGACAATTCACAATTGATTAATCTTGTTTCATCAAATACAATATGCACAGATTCTTCAACAACTTGAGTAGTTAAGTTGAAGACTCTATAGGCCTTACTATTTGTGCTGTACCCAACAAATATCCCATCCTGGGATTTGGCAGCAAACTTAGTCAAATAAGACTTACCATTGTTAAGTATATAGCACTTGCAGCCAAAGATCCTAAAATAGGATAGATTTGGTTTTCTGCCTTTCACAATCTCATAGGGAGTCTTCCTGTGGCTTTTGGTGATAGAAGCCCTATTGATGACATGACAAGCAGTGTTAACTGCCTCAGCCCAAAAATATTCTGGGAGAGAGGTGTCACTCAATAGAGTTCTACCAGCTTCAATTAATGATCTATTCTTTCTTTCAGCAATTCCATTTTGCTGAGGTGTTCTAGGTGAGGAGAACTCTTGGAAAATCCCAAAGTCTATACACAAGTTTGTTATGCTTTCAGATTGAAACTCAGTACCATGGTCACTTCTGATTTTGACCACTGTACTGTTCAGTTCATTCTGAATTTGCTTTACAAACTTAAATAATACACTTGGGGTTTCAGATTTTTGTCTCAGAAAGAACACCCATGTAAATCTAGAATAGTCATCTACAACCACTAGTGTGTAGACCTTCCTACCTAGACTGTGAACTGGCATAGGACCAAAAAGATCCATATGCAAGAGGTATAAGCACCTCACAGAATCCTTGTTTTCAAGGCTTTGAAATGAGGTTTTTGTCTGCTTGCCCTTTTGACAAGCTGAGCATACCCCTTCCTTTATACACTTAACTTGAGGCCCATTCCTCACTAGTTCTTTACTAAAGAGTTGGCCAATTGTCTTGTAGTTTAGATGAGCCAATCTCTTGTGCCACTTAACACAATGAGAAGCATTGTCATCAGCTACAAGACAAATGGGGGATGCCTTATTCTCACATTCAAAATTAAGGCAATACACATTTCTCTTCCTATACCCAGTCAATATGATCTCTTGATCACTTGACCTTTTGATATGACATCCATCCTTACCAAATGAAATGTCATATCCTAGATCACTCAGCTGGCTTATGCTTATTAGATTATGTTTCAAACCTTTTACATAGGCCACTTGGGTGATAGTAATTAGGTTTGAAGAGATGTTACCAAATCCTTTGATGACTCCTTTTTCAGATCCACCAAAGATCACTTTATGTCCATCTTTGACAGATGAATACTCCTTCAGCAGCCCCTTTGTTCCAGTCATGTGCCTGGAACAACCACTATCCAAGTACCATATAGGGGCATGGTAACTTAGGATTCACCTGCAATACAGAATTACTTACCCTTAGAACCCAAGTAAGTCTTGGGTCCTTGGTTCAGGTTAGCATTAATAAAGTTATCATAACCTCTTCTAACAGGTAGACTCTTATTCTTTATAACACTTGTGTTATACCAGCAGTCCAATGCAAAATGACCCCTCTTGCCACAGCACCAACATTCAAACTTATTGTATCTAGATCTAGATACATCCTTGTCAGAAGCATTTCTGTTCATTGCTGGTGCTGTTGCAACTTCTCCTACTGGTTTCTTAAAACCATAGGGCTTATGACCATAGGTAGGCCTGCTTGCCTTAACACCCTTGTTCTTCAGAACATTTGTCTTGATATGATCCTGAATGTCTTCATGATCATATATGTTAGAAGGCACTTTCTCCTTACCAAACCTTATGGGGACTGAAAGGTTTAGTGGCTGAATAGGGGCTTTGCCTTTCCTCTTGAATCTGCCAGCCCTGGAGTTACCCTTAAATCCTAATCCAGCCTTACCCTTCTGAGTGACAAATTCATCTATCAAGGGTAAGACAGATTTTGGCTTAGAGTAACTAGCCACTAAATCCCTTTCAATTCTAAGTCTGTCCTCCAGACTCTTCACTTGATCATTAGTATAATTAATTGTGCCCATCTGAATAATAGTTATATTCTTCAGCTTGGCAATTTCAGCTAACTTTTGATCAAGGACTTTTTCTAACTCAGTTGTTGCAACCCTTAGATCAGCAATTTCCTGAGCCTGTGATTTAACCAGGTTCTTGCTTTTCTTAAGGGCCTGCAACAAGTCCCCATACTTGTCTATCAATTGATAGACATCTCCTTCAGATTCAGATGCATCTTCATCACTTGATGCAGATGTAGCTGATTCTTCACTTGTACTACAAACATATGTACTGGAAGGACAGTTTACCTCATTAGGACCAGACTGATTCTGGCATAGGTCCTCTTCTGATCTAGTCATCAAACCCATGCATTGATGTTCATTGATGGAGTCTAGCAACTGCATAAACTCCTCTTCCTCAGATGCAGCATATAATCCAATATATGCTTCAGCTTCAGATCCTGATTCTGAAGTTGACTGGTCTGACAGACTTTTATCTTTCTTTGCTACAAAGGATTTCTCCTTCTTGCCTTTCTGATAAGTCTTCTTCTTTTCTGAAGATTCCTTCCTTTTGTCAGGACAATCAGCCACTACATGTCCAGGCCTATTGCAACAATAGCAGACAATCTTTGAAGTAGTGGCTTTGCTGGGCTTTGACCTGCTTTTCTCTTTCCTAGATGACCTTCTTTTCTGATAATAGTCATCTACTTGCTGTGATGAGGAAGGCCTAGACTTCCATTGCTTCTTTTTCAAGAACCTTTGAAATTGCCTAGTGAATGCAGCAAAGTCTGCATCTGAATCACTGCTGACTGAACCCTTATCTGAATTTTCAGAACTACCTTCTTCAACTTCCTTAGGAGGAGATGGTGATTTCCTCCTATTCTTTCTAGTGGCTTCAGCATTAAATGCCACAGTCTTTTCTCTATGCTCTCCTCTTGAGTTTCTTTCCTCCTCCTTCCTTACCATAAGTTGCATTTCATAGGATAGCAACTTTCCAAACAGAGTTGGAGGAGATATCTCTGCCAATTTTGCCACTTCCCTTATGGCACAGATCTTTGTATCCCAATCCTTTGATAAGGATCTTAAGAATTTGTCATTCAGTTCATAGGTACTGAAGACTCTTCCATAGGAAAGTAGCTCATTCACAATTCTATAGAATTTCTTATAGCACTCAGTTATGCTATCAGATTTTCCTTGTCTAAAACTTACATACTCCTGATTTAGCATAGATTTTCTGTCCAGCCTTACTTCTTCTGATCCCTCCATGTAGACAATCAATGTGTCCCACATCTCCTTGGAGGTCTTGCAGTGAATCAGATTCTGAAATGTTGAATCATCTATGGCACTGACAATGATGTTCTGTGCCCTTTTGTCCATGGTTGCCAAGATGATTTCATCCTTGGTCATTTCAGAATAAGTCTTTGGTGTTTGGATATTTGCATCAAGAACAGATATCTTCATTGGTATGAAGGGGCCTTCCTGTACTGTGATGTAAATCCTTGGGTCAGATGCTTCCATAAACAATCTGACTCTTTCTTTCCAGATCCCAAAGATTTCCTTCTTGCATATGGGTAATTTCATTGACCCTAGCTCCTTATGATTCTCTCCAGAACCCATCTTCTTGATTCTTGAATCTGCCTATCAGATCTACCTCAGACTGTTAAGTCCTTTTTGAGGAACCTCCCTCTGATACCACTTGATAGTTTAACTTTCAAGGCAGCCTAAACACCTAGAGGGGGGGGGGGGGTGAATAGGTTCTGCTTCTCTTTCTAGAACTTCTAGACAGAATTCAATTTATTAACTAATATAAGAACACAGCAATCACAGAAAACAAAACATCACAGATTGCACTATGTTTTATAGTGGTTCCCCAAGGTCTGGGTACATCCACTTTCCCCCTTCACCTATCTAGCTGTATGCTAGATTCGGCCAAACTTCCACTTATCTCAGATCAATAGATCTTACAACTCAGAACCCAACTGGTTCCTACAACTCAGGCACAACTGCCCTACCTCAGCCTTGCCCCAAGGCCTACAACTCAGAGAATATCCTTCTCCTACACTCAGGCAATCAGCCCTACCACTCAGAGTTCAACACTCCTACACTCAGCCTTTATAACATAGGCTTACAACTCAGATCTGTATAAACAGATCCTACAGAAATATAGAAAAGATTGTTTAAATTGTCTTGCCAAGTTGAGAGAGAAAAGGCAATGACAATTCTTAATCAGCTGATGCAATCAACTATTTCTTAGCCTTCTTCAAAGCTTCTTGAAAATGTACTTAGCTGAGTTGATTCCAAACAGCTTCTTGAGAATCCACTGGTGGATTCCTTCTTCTTCTTCAAATTCTGACTTGATCTCTCTCTATCCAGAACTTTGAATGATTCTTCTGAATTCTGATTAGAACTCTTCTTAGATCTACCCTTAGATAGTCTTCTTAGATCTCCCGGAGAAGATCTTCTTAAGTGCCTAGCACTTTCTTGAAATGAGTAGAATGTAATCCTTCTCCACTTTCTGATCCAATGTATTTCAAAGGGTCAGTTCTATATCTTCTTAATTGTGTATTTTTTCTCCTTCTGAATCTGTCTATTTATAGACATTCTTCATGGTAACCGGCTGATCCGGTTTCTAACCGTTTTCTGACAAGTCTGACAACTTCAGTTAACTGGTGATAACTCACAGCTGTCAAGTCTTCAAACAAGTCCTGTGCCTTAGTGTTGAAACAGTCTGTCAGAAAGTGTCGAGACCATCTGTCTATTTGTGTCGACACAATTGACTTTGGTGTCGACACTGCCTTCAGTGATGTCGACTAAATTGCCTTTGTGTCGACACATCTTCTTCTGAAACTAACTTGGTCTTTGACTCTGCAGTGTGTCGACACAAGTCCTGTGTGTCGACACAGTTGTTGTAGAATCATAACTTTAGTAAGTGTTGACTTAGCCTTCAGGTGTCGACACATTCATTTTTTTTTTTCGCTTTGCTATAATGTGTCGACTTACTCACTATGTGTCGACACATTCTGCTGGTGACGACAAACTTGTGGTCGACTATTTTCTTCTGTGTCGACATATTCAGATGATGTCGACAAACTTGAGATCGACTATACTCTTCAGTGTCGACGCATTCTCCCAATGTTGAGGTCGACGTTTTTCTTCTGTGTCGACACAATTTCCCAGTGTTGTGTCGACTTTGTTATGTGTCGACACTTTTTCCCAGAGTAGTGTCGACTTACACCTTCTGTGTCGACACACTTTCCCAGTGTTGTGTCGACAACTTTCTTCTATGTGACGACACATGTTCCTTTGTGTCGACACTTGGACTTAGAATTTTTTTCTGTAAACTTTAACAATTCTTTACCTGCACATGTCAACTCAAAACAACATCAAATACAACATGATGTATATCATTGAGCTAGGTTGGGCTTCTTCAAATCAGGTACACATTTTCCAATGTACCCAACACCTACGCCTTCCCCCCTTCTTCTTCCTCAGGTGGGAGCTTTCCCGTTCTCCTCCGCCGGCGGCCACCCCTCGTCGCCAACAACCAGCGGCCGCCTCTCGCCGCCAACCACCGGCCGCCGCCCGAGACCTCCAGCGGCCCCCAGTGGCTATCAGCACCCGCCAGCAGCTATCAGCACTTGTCATAAGCCGTCGGCCCCGTCATCGGCTATCGGCACCCCACCAGCGCTCAATCGCAAAGGAAGCACCCCAAGAACAGAGAGAGACGAGCAAGGGAGGCAGCAACAACCCTGGAATACACCCCGCCTCTGAGCACATGCGCCTAAAGCGTCCCGCGCATTCCACCGTCCAAGTCCCGTTGGTGAGGCAGTCTGTTGCCCACCAACGGCTGCACACGCTCTTCCCCTCTTCAAGATTGTAACGGGAGCGGCCTGTCGCCCCGATTCCCCCATCAAATTGTAACCTCCAGCAATCTAGTGGATTTTGACCGGCAGCGACCCGGTCACGTGGTTTTTCACCCGGTTGAAGAGTTTTCCACGCTAAAACTCTCTGTGTTCATTCCCCCTTTTCAACTGACTGTGTGTGCGCTCGACCGCTCCGCGAGCTAAGGCGGTCCAAGATTATCCGGTCCGACCGGGGGGTCGAGTCTGTCCGCAACAATATATATATATATATACACATATATATATATACACACAATATATATATATATATATATATATATATATGTGTGTGTGTGTGTGTGTGTGTGTATATATATATATATATATGTGTGTGTGTGTGTGTGTGTGTATATATATATATATATACATATATATATACACACGAGTGGCAGGCACGGGCCTCCGGCCCGATGGATATGCGCCACAGTACCCGGTCAGCGTGCTTCGCCCGCCAGCCCCCGGCGGGCTTCGCCCGCCCTAAACTAATGAATAAATAAATCAATATTATACTTATAATATAATATATTTATACATTAATTGCAATTTGCAGGCGGGTGAACAATGGCGTGAGCACTGTTCACTCGCCTGCTATTTAGTATATATATTTACTTATAATATACTTATTATATATATATATATATAATATAACCGCCTATTTTTTTAGTCCCACACCGCCAACAACAAACGTAGATCTAGGTTTAAATATAGGTTTTCGGGAGAAGAGTTTGAAATCATTAGGTTAGTGGGCTTGCGGTTTGGGCCGTTGGCGGTCTTGCGGGCCGGCTTGTGCGCGCTTATATTATGTTGTGGGCTATATTTTCGGTGGGCTTGGGTGTGTTTTGCTAACCCGATTTTGAACTTATTTCACATAGGTTTAGGATGACCCTAGAGTAGGTTTAGGAAAGCTACAAAAAAGTGGGTAGAGAGGGTTTGTTTGATCCAACGGTTCATGATCAAAACTCTGAAATCCGACGACCACCTAATTTCCCTCTAATTTCGAACTCATGCTATTTGCAGATATCAGTATTTCTCTTTAATATAGTTATATATATATACTCAGCACTCATGCCACTCGCAATCCCCCAGCACACAACAAAATGCGGCATATATTCCCAGCACGATGCGTCTTACCGTCGGTGCCGACGTGCCGACAACGGCAAGAGAATTCAGTCGAACCATATACCTTGCGGGTGGTCAACACTGATCCACTTGGCGTGCTAAGCCTTGTCTGCGTGCCCTGCTGCAACGTCCATACCGCGTACCATGTCTTTGTTCCATTCTCCGTCGACAGCTACCTCAAGGCTGTCCTCGGCGGCCGGACCATCGTCGAGATCCTCAACACTGAGGGCCATCTCCCTCACCTCTATGCCCCTGCTCTCCTTGGTCCTTTCATCTGTTGTGCCCAGTCGTGGGCATAAAGCCTGATCGGGCCGACCCAGTATCGGGCCCAACAGGCCCGGGGTTTAGTCAATCGGGCCGAGCTCGAGCTTTCTTTAAATTGGGCTCGGGAAGCTGCCCCAGGAAGGGGCCTGATTCGACCCTCAGGGTCGGGCTAGGCCGGGTCGGGCCTAGCTTTTATTGAATATTGAATAAAAATAAATAATATTTACAATTTACATTAATTGAAAAAATAAACTTTAGTATCATTATTAAATTTAAATAAAGAAAATTACAAAATCTAATAACTAAGCAAAACACATAAAATACAGTTTTTATCGGTTATATGATGAATGTGGGACACGCTTAATCATGTTTAAAATTCATTGTCTCAATCTCGCCTTCTATTTCCCCTGAGTTATCCTCTAATGTTGTAATGTGTTGTTTCCTCTTTATAGCATTCAAGTAATAATTGTAGTAAATGCACATTTCCAGAGATTCTTCGTTGAGCCGACTTCTCCTCTCGTTGAAAACCATGTCACTAAGAGAAAAAACGGACTCTGAAGCTACCGTACTAGCTTGAATTATTAGTAAATCACGAGTCATATAGACAAAAATATGATATGTATTAACTTTACCTTTCCATCATTTTAAGAGATCGAAATTTTCAATCTCTTTCGTGCTCATAAAATCGCAGAATTGTGTTTTAGTGTACAATCATAATTCATTTAAACTACTAGATGTGCGTGTTTTTTTTCTTGAAGCTAATTTTAAAATTTTATTTTTAAAAGTATCATTTATTTTGGGTTGCGATATTTCTTCCTGAGATCGCGAGACATATAAGTTATCATAATAATTATAATACTAGGTAAAAAGAGACGTAAATTTTGGAGTACTAACTTCATCATAATCATCGAAATTTAAATTTAAGTTTAAATTAGTATTGATTTCATCTATCACATTTTTTACGTCATCTACGTCGAATAACAGATTTAAAGTGACGATACATGAAAACATAGCAGACATTTCTCTATAATATTTTTTAAAAATTTCTTTTATTATTTCAATTAATGGAAGTCATCTATCATATTGCTTATAATAATTTAATTTTTGAGCGATATTTACAAAATTTTCAATTACTATTAAGCTAGTCGGATATTACATGCTAAATAAAAGAATAGTCGTCATATAAAATATTTTACTAAATCCATATAATTTTCTAATGCGTCTCAATCGGCATCGGTCAAATCATGAGTATTTATCATATTATAATATTTCATAAGAAATAATTTTTATTGAAACACTATTTTTAATAATTTATATGTTGAGTTCCATCTAATATGCATATCAAATCACTACAAGAAAAACTCTAATTAGCAAGGAGCTAAATACCTTGCTAATTAGGTAAATTCGTTGCTAATTTTAATTAGCAACGAATTTACAAACAAAAAAAATTCCTACCTAATTTGCTCATAGCTAATTTTAGCAAGGAAACTTTTCCTTTCTATATTGTAGGGCTGATATCGAGTCGAGTTCGGGCGATTTTGGCTCGGCTCGAAATCGAAAATTTCGACTCGAACTCGGCTCGAAATCGACTCAAAATCGAAATTGATTTCGAGTCGAGTCGGCTCGACTCGAAATGACTCGATTCCAAGTCAGCTCGAAATCAAATCGAGTCGGCTTGAAATCAAATCGAGTCGGCTCGAAATTGAGCAATTTTTCGTTTTATTCCCAGTTTGCTCAAAATTAAATTGGGCAACCAATAAATTTAGCAAATGAAACACTTAAAGCCTTTATTTTTTTATTTAGTATTAAATTTTGTTATTTTTAATCTTAAAAAAAGAATATATTAATAAATACATAATTTTTTTAATTAAGTCGAGTTGATTCGAATCATTTTTCGAGCGATTTAGGGCTGGCTCGAAATCGACTCGAAATCAGATTGAATCGATTCAAATTGAGTCGAATCAATTTTAACCGATTTCGATCTGGCTCAATTTTCGAACGATTTTCGAGCGACTTACGAGTTTCGAATAATATGCTTAGTCCTACTATATTGCAAGCAATTTTTAGCGAGGTATTTTATTTGTTGCTGATATTTACTATTTTTATTTAATAATTCTGTTAAATTAAAAATATTGTTTTATAAATATTTAAAAAATTATTCATTTATTTGCATTTACTAGGATTCGAACCCTTCACCTATTCCAAACAAACCATCACTCTTACCACCTGATCCAACCACTTTATTTGTTTGTATAGACCGATATTATTTATATATAATTATAATGTTTATGTAATTTATAAAATTATAATTCTTTATAATATAAATTCTTTATATTAATTTATATAACATTTATATTAAAATTAATATTCTTTAAAATTATAAAGTTCATATAATTATATTACTTTATAATATATGCGTGTGTCTATACATATATATATATATATAATCGGACAAATCTATATACACTTAACGCGTATATAAGGATATACGCGCCTTTTTGAACTGTGTATTCTACGTGCGTTTTTAGGAGAAGTGTTCAACATGAATGTTTTAGATCTCGACGATATCTACAACTTTCATGTTGAACACCTTTTGATTTGAAGCAGTTTAGGCCCCCGATTTGGCCCCCGAAAAAAATCACGCGGAACTGTTCCGCGTGATTTTTTTCGGGGGCCAAATCGGGGGGGGGGGGGGCTTAAACCGCTTCAAATCAAAAATTGTTCAACATGAAAGTTGTAGATATCGTCGAGATCTAAAATATTCATGTTGAACACTTCTCCTGAAAACGCACGTAGAAGACACAATTCAAAAAGGCGTGTATATAAGCATATACACTTAACGCGTATATACAACATACTCATATTTAATATTATATATAATATTATATATAGTTCTTTATTATTGATTTTGTTTATATAATTTATATATATTTACAATTATTTTTCAATAATAAATTAATAATAATCTATATTAATTTATAAATATATATATAGGTATTTAAATAATTTATAAAAATATTAATTATATAAAGAATTAAATATATTATTATTATTTTGGTGAATAAAATAATTTATATTATTTTATAAAAATATTTATAAACAACAATTATGTTTTATGAGAGCGAATAATTTTTTAAAGAGTCACACCATTTTTTGGACGAGATTTTTTTACTCAATAAATATTTTCCAACAAGAAAAATTGTTATTGTTTAGCAACATAAAATTTTCAAAAAAAAATTTCGTTGCTATTTTAGCAACAAAAATTTTGCATCAAAAAAATTTGTTGCTATATTTGCAACAAAAAATTTTCTTGCTATTTTCGTAGGTAAAGTAAAAAAAAAATTCCTTGCTAAATTTGATGCTAATTAGCATGGGATTGTTGACCCTTCCTAATTTCCCTTGCTAAATAAGATTTTTCTTGTAGTGAATTGAGGTTTCAAATATTTTTTACCATGTGTGTTTATAAAATTTTTAAAATCTTGAGATCGTTGCCTAGAACTATAAATGACTATTAGCATTAGACGAATTTTCTAAATATAAAGTTTCATAGCGGCTAAATAATCCTCTACCACTAAATCTATAAGGCGACAAATACACCGAGTGTGAAAAAACACACCGCTTATCAATGGTTTTAAAGTGTGTTTTAATCACTCATTAGTCACGGTATTGTTAGAGGCGTTATCAAAAGAAATTCTCATTATTTTATCTTTTGTTTTAAATTCTCGCACGCATTTAATAATTACATTATATATAATTTACCTATGTGCGGATATTCTAAACCTTCAAAACATATTACACGCTTATTTAGTTCCCATGAAACGAGATCGATTTAATGTCATGTGATACAAATATACGATAATCCTACTTTTATGTTACTGCCCCAAACGACACACGTTAAACTTACACGACCTTTGAAAGTTTCAAAAAAAAATATTAACAATTGTTTTGATTCTAAATAGACTTTAATGACGTCACCCATAAGAGAAACTCAACTTAACTGTTGATTTTTGGGTTGAAGCCCTGCATGTATGTATTCCGTCTCATCTTGTTGTCGTTGTGGCTGAATGACAACCCACGTTTAATGACATGTTTCATTTGTTGGTCTCGTTGGCGAAGTTGATCGTACGTCCAAATTTGTCCGGCTCCTGAAATTTGGGTCTGACTGAACTCGGAAGTTTGTTTCGAAACGCAAGACTTAGGGTGTCTTGGTAGTGTCGAGTTGCTAGTAAGAGTCAGTAGCTTCAAGCATAAATTGCATCGCGCTTTGAATTCGCCGCCAACTTGAACCTTATTGAAATGCTCCCAAATTGGTGTCGTACAATTGTGCTCCAGCACTACAAGTGTACTTTGAGTAGACGACTCTGACGTTTAGCAGGACCGTGACATGTTATCATTGAAGAAGACGTTGGCGGCAAGGCGTTAAGTAAATTTTAAATTAAGAGAGAGTATGTGAGTGACAGAGTGAGAGAGAGAAGAGAGTGGGAGAGGGGGGTCGGGCTGGGTAGGGGTTTATATAAAAAAATAGTTTTTTTTAATATGAGCCTAGGGCCTAGGCTGTACAGCCTAGGCCCTAGGTTCTGCTGATGTACAACAGTACAGCTGCTGCTGCTGTATTGTTGTACAACAACAGCTGTTGCTGTTGTTGTACTACTGTACAACAGAAGTCGGCCAACGGCTCTTATAAGAGTTGTTAGCAACGGATCTTATAAGAGCCGTTTAAACGGTTCTTATAAGAGTCATTGATTAACGGCTCTTATAAGAGTCGTTGGGCCAACGGTCTAGGCCGGGCTGTCGTTTGGGCGTAGGCCTTGCTTTTGCCTGGACCCGGGCCAGGGCCGACCCGAAAATCGGGATTTGCCCGTCTCGGGCCGGCCCGGGCCAGGTATTTCCCTTATATTTGGGCCCTGCAAGGGCCCTGAGCCCGGTCTAGGCCCGGGCTGGGCTTTTCCCGGGCTGAGCCTAGACGGGTTATTTCTAGGCCGGCCCACTGGGCCCAATCTTTTTGTACCCGACTACTTGCACATAACAATCACCTTAAAATAACAACTAAAAATTCCATTTGAATGATTGTAAAACCCATTGATCAATTGACATAATTACCCATATTGATTTCGTCATCCCCTCAAGTTGGACTTGGTAATAGGTTGTGAAGTCCTAACTCGCCAAGTAAAAAACTACAGTTGTGCTTGCCCCAAAGCTTTAGTGAAAAGATCTAATATTTGTGATTTTATAGAGATATAAGTTCAGAGCAATTAATCTTGATTCCAATTTCTCACAAATGAGATGACAGTCCAATTCAATGTGCTTTGTTCTCATTTGTTAGACATGATTTGAAGCTAATAATTGCCGCATGCTAGATGAATGAGAGTAAGTTTATCAACTTGAAAATCCTTTAAAATATTAATCAACCAAGTTATCTCACAACTTACTAATGTCATAACACGATATTCCTATTCGGTAACACAATAACCTGTGATAGATTTTCGAGTCATTGGACAAGAAGCCCAATCAATATCACAATAAGCCCAATCGTAAAATAAAGACTTTGGGATATAGTTCCTTTAACATACCTCAAAACTTTGTAAGCCATATGAAGGTGTGGATGTCTTGCCTTTACCATGAATTGACTTAAATTAGGCTGTGAAACAATCAAATAAATTAATCTGCCAAGTAATAGTCTCGTTGCAGTCTAAATTGTTAAAATTTCTCAAGAAGCTCAGCAAGATAGTCTAAACACAAAATTAATGTCTTCAGAACTATCCAGATCAAAACTTGACCAAGTGGAAATCAGGAAGTAACTCAATCAACCAGATGCAAAGACAGAGACAAGCAGATCATATATATATCAATCTTCTTTACAGAGTGAAGTATACATGGCGAGAAATGATTTCGCCAGTACACTAGGGAAAGCAAAAAAAATACAAGTATCAGTTCGGGCAAACAGAACACAGGAGACCGCCTGTCCGCAGAAGTCGTAGAGACTGCCCGAACTACTGCTGAAGCCGAACTGAACAACGGTGTTCGCCGAGACCGCGAGGTCGCGCAGACACACCATTATTCGCTGAACTACTACTGCTGCCGAACGTGAGAACAGATCGCCTAACCGCCGAGTCCAGCGGACATATTGAACTTGGAAAATTGAAGCAGAGAGAAAACTGGTAAACCGTCGAAAACAGTCCGCAAACTTCACTGAGCTTGACCGAAGTCAAAACCAAACTCTTGGCTTCACAGTGCTAGCCGCGCCACCTGCAAACAGCAACCAGTTAAGTCTGCTCAAACCGCACGGATAGAAAAATCGAGTCCACGGCACTTAATCTGAGTTCAACTTACTGTTCACTTTTTGTTACAAATGAAGTGTCGGGGGGGGGGGTCCGATTTATAGGCGGGGTGAGGAGTGTGGTCACCGCCATATAAGATAGGCTAATCGCCCCTTGATCCCAGCTAGCACTGCCAGTTCGCTAACCGCCAAGCGCAAGACTGCCGCCATAGCAGACCTGCTAGCCAGAGGCAGTTACACACAAGGCAGTCCGCCCAGTCCGCAAGGACAAGGCCAGACAACAGCCGAAACCATCAAGTACCAAGGCGAGATGACAGTCCGCACAGAGTAGCGGACACTGCATCAGTCTGCAAGCACAAGTCCACGACCAACAGGCAAATCGCCCGGTGAAAGCAAACTTAGCGGACTCTGCGAACACCAAAGCAACCCGCAACCATTCCACGATTATCAGGCAGATCGCCCGGTCACAACGGACAATACGGACACCCCGAACACAAAATCAGCCCGCAGAACAAGTCCACGACCAACAAGTAGATCGCCCGATCAACAACGGATTATGCGGACACCCTAGACTTGTCATAGTGTGTGACCAAGTCCAGCAACCCACCAAACATGTGACATGAGCTCAGTGGACACCAAATCAGATCGCCAGCTCCAAGGCCAGTCCGCCACAAAGAATGCGGCTCACCACCGTAACTCGAGACCAGACCAACGTAGATCTTACGGTCTCTACAACATCAGTCCGCGCAGTCCGCGAACACCGCAGACTCCAACCTGCAAACCGCCAACAATAACCAACTGCCGAACTCATACTCAGTCTGCGCAGTCCGCGGATTTCAATCCGCATAGCAGCCACCAGAACTCTACAGGTCGCCAACACTAGACTACAGACTGCATCATCAGTCTGCGCGATCAGACCGCCCAGGCCGCCCGAACTGCCCGATCACCCACTTTCACTTCACAGATTTCAACACTCCCCCTTGAAGTGAGAAGTGGTGATCAACCCCAGTTGTCCTCGAAGTCGCTGGAAAGGCCCCTTCGACAATTGCTTCGTGAAGATGTCAGCAAGTTTATCTTCACTCCGAATATGCCCGACCACAAGAGATCCCTCCAACACCTTCTCCCTTATAAAGTGGTGCTCGATCTCAATATGCTTGGTCCTTGCTTGACAAACTGGATTGTTCACCAGTTTGAGAGCACTATCATTGTCTCCTTGGAGCAAAGTAGAACCTTGCACTTCCTCATGGACATCCTCTACTAGCCTCCTCAGCTAGATGGCTTCTCGAGCAGCCAAGGCCGAAGCCTTATATGTAACACCCCGAAACTCAAAAGAGGGACGGGTGATGTTTTAAGCCCAGTTTGGTTTTTGGAGCAGGTGTCACGGGCGTGTCACAGGCGTGTCACGGGCATGTCACGGGCGTGTCACGGGCGTGTCACGGGCGTGTCACGGGCGTGACACAGGCGTGTTCGGCCTCGGCTCGTGCGGTCGACGCTTTGGCGGTCGACGCTAGTCGAGTTGTAGAACACGGCCTAGGACACGGGCGTGTCCCAGGCCGTATCACTCTAGGGATTCTGCAAGTGTGGTACACGGGCCGTGACACGGGCACAAATACGGGCGTGTCAAATTTGACACGGGCGTGTCTGATGCCGTGTCACAAGGCTGTGTACCTCTCTGACTGCGAAATGTTGGTCGATTGTACACGGGGGGCGTGACAAGGGTCCCGACATGGGCGTGTCGCAGGTGACACGGGCGTGTCGGAGGCCATGTCAAAGGCCGTGTGCTGGTTTTTCGACTCGATCGAGACGGCGAGTGGGTAACACGGCCTGACACACGGCCGTGTTGCAACCCGTGTTCGGCCCAGTTTTTGTGATTTTAGGCCGAATCGTGGCCGTCCGTTTCTTTGATTGAGATCCAACGGCTGGGGGCTAGATCTGAGGGATTAAACTCGGGAATAGGGTTTGAAACCCTCACTTTTCTCCTATCTTTATCTCTCTTGATTCTAGAGAGAAGGGAGAGCAAGGAGGAGGAAGAAGGCCAAGATCCGGCCGCCGGCGAAGCTTCGGAGGTCCGTTTCGCGAGCGGAGTTCAGATCCACGAAGGTGGGAGCGTTGCGGTGGTTTTCAACCGAGCAAATCTTCTCCATGGCTAGGAAGAGGGGACGGAAGGTAATGACACTTCTCCTCTCAGTTTTTAGGATTTAGGATGCATGAATAGCATCCCCTTCCTTTCGTATTTTGAGCACCGAATCTCTCAAATGAGAGGGATTCGTGTAGCCTAGGTTCAAGAAGAACCTCCGGGTTGAGTATGTTCATCCCGGCATGCTTTGCATTAGAGATCCGCTCCGTTAGCGGATTAGGCATTGTGGGTGAAGCCGTGGTCGCGACCGTTAGTCCGACCCGGTGATGTTGCATAGCGAGCTTCGGGGATTCGGTAGAAATCCGTTGCGGCAATACGCCATTGTATGTATGTGTTTTCCCCCTTATATTTGAGTGAGTACTCGTGGTCAGAACCGGACAAGGTTAGCTCCGCGTTGTGCGGTAGATGGTTTCCTTGGAGCACGGGAAAGACACGGTGCGAATGGTGATTGGGGTGGGGAAACCTTTGTTTGTGCAGTGCAAAGGTGCAGCTATGTCTCCGTGGTCGGCTGGCTATCCCGTGACGCGCAAGTCATGTGGGGAAAGTGTCCCGGCGAGACTAGCTCCTTGTGTGGGACTGACGAGAATGCCGAGCGGAGGGCAAGCCCGGGCAATGTGGCCATGAGCGGGTGGGGTCCAGCAAGACTTCTTAGAATCGGTCAGTGTGAGACGGAACCCTAACGTGCGAAGTCAGAATGTGCGGGCAAGCCTGGGGTATATGACCCTTGTGTGGGTGAGGCCTTTACGAGGTTCCGTGTGACGGCGTGTGTGCCGTTGGGGACATGGTGGTTCCCTTGTATTTGCGGCTTTAAGCTAATGGGGAAACGGAAGTACCCAGTGTTTGATGTTGTGCTAGATGCATACGAGCTAGGGTGCCTTGGGTGAAACCCGGGTTGCATTCATGTTGCATAGTAGGCCCCTTTCACTTTGTACAAAACATAGAGAATATATATGCTGTATGAGACATCCAAGCCTGTTTTACCGCTTTATTATATATACTCTTTTGGTATACGCTAACTTGCAGGTGGAGTGGTACCCCGAGGTCCGTTAGGGACGGCCGGGAGGAGATGTGTTTGTTACACAGTAGAGATCAGCCTTTGCTGACCCACGTTACTTCAAATCCTTACAGGGCAAGGATCACATGCAGGATCTAGCGCGCCGAGCGAAAAGCCCTAAGCCTCATGAAGTGTTGCTGTGCTTGGCTATTTTCTTTTCCGTGTTTTGCTACTGTTGTTTGACTATGTCCGGCTTGCATGCCGAGGTAGCCTAGGGGTGCTTGGCACTTTTATATTTAGACTTATATTGTGTAAGGCCTTAAGGCCATTTGATACTCTTCTGTTAGTGGATAACTTCTGCCTATTAGTGTTCTGTTTCCGCTGTGTTTGTCTGGAGTTTTGAGTTTGGGTAGTTTTATATCATCTTTTAATACTAAAGCTGTGGCGTCCGTATGTTGTGGGGCCCCGGCCGGACCCATATTATATGGTCTTTACAGGGGAGGTGTTACAATTTGGTATCAGAGGGAGGTTCGCGTTCCAATGAGAAGTTTCACGGTCGAAAGTATAAGTCGAGTCGCGTATAAGAAGTTATCCACATAGGAGTATCGCGGGACCATGAGTGTCCTTGTGTTCGAGTCTTACAATTAGAGACTGATTTGCGTTTTCTTGCTTGTGTTTAGAGTGCAAGCAACGAGGCTGGGACCTCGAGGCCAAGAGAAGAGCTCTCGGCAAGTAGTGCGACTGCTTAAGGTCCGCTAGGGATGGGGGTCACACCGGCCGACTTCTGCCGTATGCTTGCAGAAGCGATGGTGGCGGCCCAAGCTGCAGCGACAGCACAGGTAGCAGCTCCCGTTGCTCAAGTAGCAACTCCTGCTACCCCGGTCACGGCAGCGACCGTGCCGGTTGAGGAGGCCAGGCGGGCGGAGCCGCAGGCCGAGAGAGTGGTTGTCGGGCAGGGGGACCGGCAGATGAAGTACTTTCTGAGTTTCCACCCTCCAACCTTCAAGGGAATCGGCACGCCCACAGATGCAGAGGATTGGTGGGCTAGAATTCAGGAGCTTCTGAGGGAGGCAGAGGCGCCAGAAGAGAAAAAGGCAGAGTTCGCAGCCTTTATGTTGGAGGGAGATGCCAAGTTATGGTGGATGAGCCACAGTGGCCGGCAGTTTCTAGGGCGCACACCGTCCATCGAGGAATTTGGGAATGCCTTCCTGAAGAAGTACATTCCCGCCTCAACGAGGCTAGCCCTCCAAAGGCAGTTTCTACATCTGGTGCAGCGAGACAAGTCAGTGGATGAGTATGTTCAGGAATTTACTCGCTTGGGTCGTTATGCAGGGACGACCATGGCAGACGATGAAGAGAGGGACAATCTCTTCTATCATGGATTGAGGGAGAATCTAAGACAACCCCTCATATCGATGAAACGTGCGGGTTTCAACGAATTGGTGGAGGCGGCCCGAATTTTGGAGAGTGACATGGAGCGATCCCAGCGTCGCAAGGGTTTCACACCCAAGCAGGGGGAGGAGAAGAAGCCTGCTCAGTCCCATAGAAAGACGGAAGGGAGCCGATGGAAGAAGAAGCCTTCCCCATATAAGTCGGGCGAGAAAAGTAATTGGACGTCCGGAGGGTCACGCTCTAAGGGACCATAGACGTGTTACAGTTGTGGCAAGCTAGGCCACATAGCAAGATTTTGTACCCAAGGGGGCGCTAAGCAAGAGCCAAGGCAGGAGCAGACCGTACGCTCCGGACCCAGTGCAACAGAGAAGGGGAAAACGGCGGAGTCGAGTGCTTCCCGGTTTCAACCAGTGCAGCCAAGGGCCTACAACCTTGGGCAGCAGGAAGCAATCCACCAAATCGATGTGGTGACAGGTATGAGAGTTCAACCTGTATCATAGATTTCTTCCTTTCAAGCCTTTTTATGTTTGTTGCATGTGTGTAGGCTTTGTAGTGGTATCTGGGTACTCCGCTAGAGTACTTTTTGATACGGGAGCGTCGCACTCCTTCCTTGTGGAAAGTTTCACCCAGAGGATTGGAGTTGAGTCCTTTGCAACGGACTCAGAGTTGAAAGTGCGCATGCCCAATGGGTCGTCTATGACAACCAGGGCTAAAGGGCGGATTTGTTGGAGTATTGAGGGAGTCGACTTCATATTAGTAGCGGCGATCTTGCCGTTGTTCGAGTTCGATGTGATTTTGGGGATGGATTGGCTAGCGGAGCAGTGTGCCAGTATCGACTGTTTGTCCAAGGTGGTAACCCTGAGGAGCGTGGGGCAAGCAGAAGTCAAGTTTGAGGGCCTGCGTGGAGTGGCCTGTTCCCTAATTTCGGCACTTCATCTAGTGCGAGCTGTTAACCAAGGGGCTGTAGCTCTAGTAGCGTTGTTGGAGGTTAGCCTTTCCAGGCTGTCTCTTGGAGAAGTGCCTGTGGTGGCGGAGTTTGGAGATGTTTTCCCTGAGGGGCTACCGGGAGCACCTCCTCGGCGGGAGATTGATTTCTCCATCGAATTAGTGCCCGAGGCTAGGCCGGTGTCATGACCACCCTTTAGGATGGCACCAAAGGAGTTGGCCGAGCTCAAGGTTCAGTTGCAGGAGCTTTTGGAGCAAGGGTATATCAGGCCCAGCTCTTTACCGTGGAGTGCGCCGGTGTTATTTGTAAAGAAGAAGGACGGTAGTATGCGTCTGTGCATAGACTACCGAGAGTTGAACAAATTGACTGTCAAGAATAAGTATCCGATTCCTCGGATAGACGATCTCTTCGACCAGTTGGTGGGATCGGTGGTGTACTCCAAGTTGGACTTGAAGTCCGGATATTATCAGTTACGGATTCGTGACGAAGACATACCCAAGACCGCGTTTGGTACGAGGTATGGTCATTTTGAGTTCTCGGTGATGCCGTTTGGGCCGACGAACGCGCCGTCCGTGTTCATGGACTTGATGAACCGAGTGTTTCGCGAATATTTGGACTGGTTCGTAGTCGTCTTTATCGATGACATATTGGTGTATTCCAAGTCGGAAGCCGAGCACGAGTCGCACTTGCGGACAGTGTTGCAAGTACTGAGAGAGAACCAGCTTTATGCGTAGTTCTCCAAGTGCAAATTCTGGTTGGAGAAAGTGGCATTTCTAGGCCGTGTGATTAGTGGGGATGGGGTGGCGGTAGATCCAACGAAAGTAGAAGCCATCAGAGAGTGGCCAGTTTTGAGGACCGTGGCGGAAGTCCGAAGTTTTCTTGGACTAGCCGGGTACTACCGAAGGTTTGTGGAAAACTTTTCGCGGATAGCTCTACCCCTCACTTCACTAACTCGCAAGGATCAGAAGTTTGTATGGACTCAAGAGTGCAATGAGGCGTTTGAAACCCTGAAGGAAAGGCTAATGACAGCGCCGATCCTAAGTCTACCAAAGGGGACCGAAGGGTTCCAGATTTTCAGCGACGCATCCGGATGCGGTTTAGGGTGCGTGTTGGTGCAGCATGGTAGTGTGATAGCTTTTGGGTCGAGGCAGCTGAAGCCTCATGAGAGAAATTACCCCGTCCATGATTTGGAGTTGGCGGCGGTAATTTTTGCTTTGAAGTTGTGGAGGCACTACGTTTATGGTGCAAAGGTGGAGATCTTCACGGACCACAAGAGTCTGAAGTATCTCCTAGATCAGAAGGACCTAAATATGCGGCAGCGTAGGTGGGTCGAGTTCCTTGGGGACTACGAGGTGGCGATTCAGTACATGCCAGGGAAAGCCAATGTGGTGGCAGATGCTTTGAGTAGGAAATACTCGGGGCAAGGAAATTGGATTAAAGCTCACGATGAGCGGTTAAGGCGGGTCTGGGAGTCCCTTGGTTTGGAATGTGTGGCAAGAGGTGAGTCTAGCGTGGCTCGACTAAATTGGATTGAGATGCAGAGTGACTTATGCGATCGTATTCGGGAAGCGACCCGTGTAGATGCAGAGTTCCAACCTTTCGTGGAGGAAGCTCTAAAGGGCGAGGGTAGCGCCTAGGAGATGGTTGATGGGATTCTGAGGAAGGGCGAAAGGATTTGTGTACCACAGTTCGGCAAGCTCCGCGAGGAATTGATGTTTGAGGCCCACTTCACTAAGTACTCCATTCACCCGGGTAGTACAAAGATGTACTTGGATTTGAAGAAGTCCTATTGGTGGCCTGGGATGAAGCGGGACGTAGCGTTGTGTGTGAGTCGGTGCCATACATGTGCCTTGGTGAAGGCCGAGTGTCAGAAGCCGAGCGGGTTCTTGAAGCCTCTTCCAATCCCCGAATGGAAATTTGATGACATCTCCATGGATTTTGTGCATGGGTTGCCTAGATCGCATCAGGGTAATGATGATATTTGGGTGATTGTGGACCGCTTGACCAAAGTGGCACATTTCATCCCAAACCGGAAGGAGGACGGTGTGGAAAAGTTGGTGGAGTTGTACGTCCGCAATATTGTACGACTCCATGGGATTCCGAAGAGTATAGTCAGCGACCGGGATGGACGTTTCACGTCTAAGGATTGGCGGTTGGTGCAGAAGAGCTTGGGCACAAAACTCAAGTTCAGTACGGCTTTTCATCCTCAAACCGATGGGCAAACTGATAGAACGAACCGTACTTTGGAAGATATGCTAAGGATGTGTACTCTCGACTTCGGCAAGAAGTGGGAGGATCACCTCTTCATGGTGGAGTTTGCTTATAACAATAGTTACCAAGCTAGTATCAAGATGGCGCCATACGAAGCTCTGTATGAGAGGCGGTGTCGAACACCGATGTCTTGGACAGAGGCGGGAGACACCAAGCTTTTGGGGAAAGAAGTGGTAGCCGATGCTAGTGAGCTAGTGCGGACCATCCAAGAGCGCATGAAGGTGGCTCAAGATCGGCAGTCGAAGTATTTCAATGCTCGCCACAGGCATGTGGAATTCGCTGTGGGCGACTGGGTGTATCTTAAGATCAAGCCGTTCAAAGGCGTTTCGCGAATTCGCCGACTCAAGAAGCTGAGTCCGAGATTTTTGGGACCATTCAAGGTCATCGAGCGAGTGGGAGAGGCAGCGTACCGGTTGGCATTGTCCACAGAGCTAAGTGGATTGCATGACGTTTTTCACGTCTCCGTCCTGAGGAAAGCGTTGTTAGAAGCCAGCGTGGTGATTGAGCCGACGGCGGTGCCGGTAGAGGAAGACTTGAGGATGTGAGTTCGTCCAATCGGGATAGAAGACTCAGAGGTTCGGCAATTGCGGAACAAGGAGGTCAGACTCGTAAAGGTCCGTTGGGACAACTGTGGTTGCGAGGAGCTCTCATGGGAACGGGAGCAGGCCATGCTGGAGGAGTACCCCGAGCTTTTCTCCTCAGGTACTGTTTAGTTTTGTTTACCTTCCATGTTTTAAATTTCGGGACGAAATTCTTTTAAGGGGGAGAGAGTTGTAACACCCCGAAACTCAAAAGAGGGACGGGTGATGTTTTAAGCCCAGTTTGGTTTTTGGAGCAGGTGTCACGGGCGTGTCACGGGCGTGTCACGGGCGTGTCACGGGCGTGTCACGGGCGTGTCACGGGAGTGTCACGGGCGTGTCACGGGCGTGACACAGGCGTGTTCGGCCTCGGCTCGTGCGATCGATGCTTTGGCGGTCGACGTTAGTCAAGTTATAGAACACGGCCTAGGACACGGGCGTGTCCCAGGCCGTGTCACTCCAGGGATTCTGCAAGTGTGGTACACGGGCCGTGACACGGGCACAAACACGGGCGTGTCAAATTTGATACGGGCGTGTCTGATGCCGTGTCACAAGGCCGTGTACCTCTCTGACTGCAAAATGTTGGTCGATTGCACACGGGGGGCGTGACACGGGTCCCGACACGGGTGTGTCGCAGGTGACACGGGCGTGTCAGAGGCCGTGTCAAAGGCTGTATGCTGGTTTTTCGACTCGATCGAGACGGCAAGTGGGTAACACGGCCTGGCACACGGCCGTGTTGCAACCCGTGTTCGGCCCAGTTTTTGTGATTTTAGGCCGAATCGTGGCCGTCCGTTTCTTTGATTGAGATCCAACGGCTGGGGGCTAGATCTGAGGGATTAAACTTGGGAATAGAGTTTGAAACCCTCACTTTTCTCCTATCTTTATCTCTCTTGATTCTAGAGAGAAGGGAGAGCAAGGAGGAGGAAGAAGGCCAAGATCCGGCCGCCGACGAAGCTTCGGAGGTCCGTTTCGCGAGCGGAGTTCAGATCCGCGAAGGTGGGAGCGTTGCGGTGGTTTTCAACCGAGCAAATCTTCTCCATGGCTAGGAAGAGGGGACAGAAGGTAACGACACTTCTCCTCTCGGTTTTTAGGATTTAGGATGCATGAATAGCATCCCCTTCCTTTCGTATTTTGAGCACCGAATCTCTCAAATGAGAGGGATTCGTGTAGCCTAGGTTCAAGAGGAACCTCCGGGTTGAGTATGTTCATCCCGGCATGCTTTGCATTAGAGATCCGCTCCGTTAGCGGATTAGGCATTGTGGGTGAAGCCGTGGTCGCGACCGTTAGTCCGACCCGGTGATAGTTCATAGCGAGCTTCGGGGATTCGGTAGAAATCCGTTGCGGCAATACGCCATTGTATGTATGTGTTTTCCCCCTTATATTTGAGTGAGTACTCGTGGTCAGAACCGAACAAGGTTAGCTCCGCGTTGTGCGGTAGATGGTTTCCTTGGAGCACGGGAAAGATACGGTGCGAATGGTGATTGGGGTGGGGAAACCTTTGTTTGTGCAGTGCAAAGGCGCAGCTATGTCTCCGTGGTCGGCTGGCTATCCCGTGACGCGCAAGTCATGTGGGGAAAGTGTCCCGACGAGACTAGCTCCTTGTGTGGGACTGATGAGAATGCCGAGCGGAGGGCAAGCCCGGGCAATGTGGCCATGAGCGGGTGGGGTCCAGCAAGGCTTCTTAGAATCGGTCAGTTTGAGACGGAACCCTGACGTGCGAAGCCAAAATGTGCGGGCAAGCCCGGGGTATATGACCCTTGTGTGGGTGGGGCCTTTACGAGGTTCCGTGTGACGGCATGTGTGCCGTTGGGGACATGGTGGTTCCCTTGTATTTGCGGCTTTAAGCCAATGGGGAAACGGAAGTACCCAGTGTTTGATGTTGTGCTAGATGCATACGAGCTAGAGTGCCTTGGGTGAAACCCGGGTTGCATTCATGTTGCATAGTAGGCCCCTTTCACTTTGTACAAAACATAGAGAACATGTATGCTGTATGAGACATCCAAGCCTGTTTTACCGCTTTATTATATATACTCTTTTGGTATACGAAGTGCTAACTTACAGGTGGAGTAGTACCCCGGGGTCCGTTAGGGACGGCCGGGAGGAGATGTGTTTGTTACACAGTAGAGGTCAGCCTTTGCTAACCCACATTACTTCAAATCCTTACAGGGCAAGGATCACATGCAGGAGCTAGCGCGCCGGGCGAAAAGCCCTAAGCCTCATGAAGTGTTGCTGTGCTTGGCTATTTTCTTTTCCGTGTTTTGCTGCTGTTGTTTGACTATGTCCGGCTTGCATGCCGAGGTAGCCTAGGGGTGCTTGGCACTTTTATATTTGGACTTATATTGTGTAAGGCCTTAAGGCCATTTGATACTCTTCTGTTAGTGGATAACTTCTGCCTGTTAATGTTCTGTTTCCGCTGTGTTTGTCTGGAGTTTTGAGTTTGGATAGTTTTATATCATCTTTTAATACTAAAGCTGTGACGTCCGTATGTTGTGGGGCCCCGGCCGGACCCATATTATATGGTCTTTACTGGGGAGGTGTTATATTATACTCAGCTTCCATAGTAGAGACGGACACCGAGTCCTGCTTCTTGCTTCACCACAAGATGCTCGTTGATCCACAAGTGAACACATAACCAGAAGTTGACCTTCAATCATCTGAATCACCACCATAATCAGCATCCGTGTATCCTAGCAAAGAAAAGCCTGAGTCCCTCCTATAAAGGAGTCCCATATCAGAAGTTGCATTGACATACTTCAAGATATTCTTCGCTGCCACCAGGTGAGACTTCCTTGGCTCTGCCATAAACCGACTTACTCGACCAACAATGTAAGCAATGTATGGTCTCATAATCGTCAAGAAAATCAATCTCCCTACAAGAGCTCTGAACACCAAAGAATTAGGAAGAATCCTTCCTTCATCTCGCCGAAACTTCAGCCCTTGATCTAGAGGAGTAGAGCAAACCTTTCCTTCACTCATGTCGAAACGGTTCACAATACGATCAGCATAACCTTTCTGGCAAATGAGAATACCGCTCTCCTTCCCCTCCACTTTAAGACCAAGAAAGTGATGAAGCTCTCCCAAGTCTTTCATCTCGAAGCGAATAGCTAGCTCATCTCTGAGCCTAGCTACCTCCTCCTCAGAATTTCCTGTAATGATCATGTCATCAACATATAGCAGGACCAAGACATGAAGCTCCCCCTTCTTCTTTATAAACAAGCTTGAATCCGAGTTAGAAGCAAGATATCCGCAGAATTGGAGATATTCTACTATCTTCTCATACCAAGCTCTTGGAGCTTGCTTCAACCCGCAGAGAGCCTTCCTGAGCTTATAGACGTAGTCCGGATGAACTTCAGAAACAAATCCAATCGGCTGATCCATGAAGATGTCCTTGTCAATCTCTCCGTAAAGAAAGGCGTTCTTTATATCAAGTTGCCACATTCTCCATCCTTGGCAAGCAGCCAATGCGATCACCACCCGAACCAAAGTCATCTTTGCAATAAGACTAAACGTCTCCTCATAGTCTTATCCATACTGCTGTGAGAATCCTCGACCAACAAGTAGAGCCTTGTACCTTTTAATGCTCCAATCAGCCTTCTTCTTCTTCAAATTGTACACCCACTTGCAAGTCACTGGAGTAATGTCATCAACCCTGGGCACAAGGTCCCAAGTTTCATTCTCCTTGAGAGCAGTCATCTCCTCTCTCATGGCATCTTCCCACTCTTTGACTCCAGTGGCCTTATTGAAGCTTGAAGGTTCTTGCTCATCAAGAGGACCTACAAAGAAACATGAGACATAACTCACGACATTCCCTTCGCAGTAGCGAGCTGGAGGCTTGATAATCCTCTTTGATCTCCATAGGGGCTGCTCCTTGCTCACCACCTCTGTTGCTTCTTCAGGCTCAGATCCATTCCCGGACACACTTGGAGCATCGCTCCCCCTGCTTCCCGACCCAGAAGCTTCTCCTCAAGTCTTGAAGCAATAGGAGCGGCTGGTGAAACAGCAAGCTCCTCTTGAAGAACTTCAACAACCACCTGCTCTTCATCAACCTTGCTCTCTGGTAACTCAACCGAACTTCCTCTATACGACGTCAGTTCATCAAAGAACACATCTCTTGATACAATAAACTTCTTCGTCGTTGGATCCATGCACTTCTATCCCTTCTTCCGCTCAGTATAGCCTACAAAGACAAGCTTCCTTGCCTTTGCATCAGGCTTTGTCCATAAGGCATCCGGGATATGCACATAGCAAGTTGAACTAAACACCCGAAGGTGTTCCACGCTTGGCTTCTCCTTGAACATCATCTCGACAAAAGACTTCATGTTGATCGGACTGAGAGGCATCCGATTGATGACATAAGCTGCACAAGACATTCCCTCCGCCCAAAAGGACCTTGGGATACTCTTGGCATGAAGCCAACATTTGCAGGTCTCCGTCAGATGACGGATCTTCCTCTCCGCTACTCCACTTTTTTGTGGAGTGTGAGCACAAGTAAGATCTCTCTAGATTTCGTGCTTCCTGCAAAAATTAGAAAACTCGGAGGAGAGAAATTCTCTTCCGTTGTCAGTTCTAAACTTCTTGATCTGCAGGTTAAGCCGACCCTCTACCACCTTTTTGAACTCCACAAAAAATTGGAAAACAGCTGACTTCTTCTTCATAAAATACACCCAAGTGTACCTTGAGTAATCATCAATCAAAACTAGCATGTATCTGCTCCCACCAAGGCTAGCAGTAGCGATTGGTCCCATCAAGTCACCATGGATACACTCTAGTGGTTTCTTGCTCCTTGTTTGAGATTTATCAAACGGAATACGATGAGCTTTGTCGAACTGACAACCTGCACAAACGTGACCATCGTCAAAGGATGACAGCTTAGGCAAGCCTTTCACAAGGCTCCTGCTTGCCATAGCTTTCATCTTATCCATCCCTACATTCCCCAACCTCTCATTCCAAATAGCAGCGCTATCGTTAGCCCTCATCCCATCAACATAGGAGCTTATTGCAAGAACAAACAAGTCCTTTACTCTCATTCCAATGTGAGCAATATCAGCTTTAACTGCTGATATTTTGCGGAAAAACTTCACTTATGTTTTATCAAACAGAACCAAATATCCTGCATCTACTGCGTTGGTTACCGAGAAGAGATTCTTCTTCATGCCAGGTACGTGATAGACACTCCTTAATGTGAGTGGACCCTAATCACTACCCATAGACACTACACCCTCCTTCTCTACAGTATGAACAATATTATCAGCAGTAATGATGGCTTCGTTACCCTAGTAAGTTTGCAGTGAGGAGAACTTCGACTTGTCTCTAGTAAGGTGATGACCACACCCGGAGTCCATGATCCAGTCATCTTCAAAGTCGATGGCTGATAAGGTACGGACACAAGTGCCCGTCATGAAGGCTCCACTCCAGCCAGCTTCCTCAGTACTAGAACAAGCTTCCTCCTTGCCTGCAGCATGCCTAGGCTATAACTTGACCTTACAATCATGCTTGAAGTGACCCGACTGATGATACTTGTAGCACTTCAAATTCTTCTTCCAATCCTTCTTAGAAGCAGAGCTCCTCTCTTGCTGGTTAGAGGTTGAAGGCACATCTTCAACCGTGGTCTTTTTCTTCTTCCCTTTCCATCTCTTCTTCTTCTCAGTAAACAGAGCTTCACTGCCACCATCGGAAATAGTAACTCCAGCCATTTGCCTGACCAAACTTTCCTACGAAGCAAGTAGGTTCTCAAGTTCCAACAAAGATGACTGAGTTGCCCAGCCTTGAGCTGAAGTAATAAAGGCCACATACTCATTCCGCAAGCTGCGAATTATATGCCTTTTCAGCTTAGCCTCAGAGATAGGCTTATCAGGATCAAGCGCTGATAGCTCAGCATACAAGCTCTTCATTTTCAAGAAGTATTTTGAGATGGAGAGGTCTTCTTGAGTTGCTTTAGCCAACTCATTCTCTATGAACTGTAGCCTAGCTATATTCTTCCTGTTGAACAACCCATCAAGAGAAGTCCAAATTTCAGCAGTAGATTCACATCCAATGATGTGATCAAGCAGCTCCGGTGAGACAACCAGTTTGAGAGTAAACTCTATCTTTGCATCAGTCTTCTTCCAAACTCTCACCTACTCAACAGTTCCAAACTCAGCTGTAATTTCCACCTGGTCATCACCACCGATGACCTCCTACAGCTCCTCGCCCAGAAGATAGATTTTCATGCACGACTTACACTTCTTGAAGTTAGTCGGCGTCAAAAGCTCAATTCCTAGACACCTTGCATAACCTCTGTCCATTGCAGTAAATTAGATTAAGTTCCCAAAAGCACAGAGCACAATCAAACGTTGATCACCACTCAAGAAACGGAAGGAGTGTGCACAAAAGCCGTGCACCCAAAGATACAGAGAGGGAGAGGAAAGAGTTCCTTGCCTGGGCAGAGAATGGAGAATGGGGTCTTGCCATGGAGAACCGTAGAGGGAATGTGATTGATAAGATAGAAGGCGAGGAGAACAACATAGCCCAGTAGGAGCGAGGTACCTGCATCTGCGTCATAAGAGTGAGAGCGACATCGAGGAGGTAATGGTTTTTACGCTCCGCCACCCCATTTTGCTGAGAGGTATAAACACAGATTGTCTGATGAACAAGGCCTTGTTACATACAAAAAGAGGAAAACTCATGACTAAGATATTTCTTAGTATTATCAGAGCGAAAAACTTTAATAGAAACATCAAACTAATTTTTAATCATAGAATAAAAGGATTGCCATACAGAAAATAGTTCAGAGCGATCTTTTAATAGATACATCCAAGTTCATCTAGAAAAATCATCAATAAACGTTACAAAGTAAGAACTACCCCGATCAATAGTGAGGGTAGGAGCAGGACCCCAGACATCAGAATGAATGAGATCAAACAGGCGAGAAGATCCACGACCTTGCTTTGGCGGGAAGGAGGAGCAGTGATGTTTGCCCAGCTGACAAACATCACAGTTGAGCGGAGGACTGGTCTGAGGTAAGTGGTGCAGAAGCTGGCGAAGAATCCGAGGAGGAGGATGTCCAAGACGAAGATGTCATTGAAGCAGATCTGTAGAAGAGGAGGAGAAGGCGGACAGAGCAAAAACATTGTCGAGGAAGTAGAGGCCGCCGCTCTCAGTCTCAGTAACAATCGTCTGTTGGGCTCTCGGGTCCTGAAAAGAACAAGAAGTTGGAGTGAATAAGACGAAGCACTGAAGTTGCTTGCACAAAGTAGTAATGGATAACAAATTACAAGGGAACTTTGAGACATAGAGGGTGTCCACCAAGTGAAGAGACAGGGTGATTTGAACCACGCCCGTCCCATGAACCGGGGAAGGGGAACCATCCACAATAAGAACCAGGGGCAACCGATCTTGCGTTTCTAGGAGAGAGAAGTATTGAGGGTTGCCGATCATGTGATTTGTATCACCAGAATCAATCAGCCATTTACCTTGGGTAACGATGTGGGCACTACCTGAAGTCGTGGCCACAGAGGCAAATGGCTGAGAGGAGGCGGAGGTGGAGGACGATGCATCACCAGAGGGGCAAAGATGAGGATGTTTCTGCCAACAGCGATCAACAGAATTGCCAGTACGACCACAGTGAGAGCAGAGGAACTTGGATGAACCGCGCCCGCCTGACTGACTGCGGCTATTAGTGTCACCCCGCTAAGCTTGGTGCACATAGGAGTCCTGTGGAGGAGGGGAGGACAATAGAGGACGCTGGAGCTGCGAAGTAACAATGGCGATGTGAGCCGTGGTGGCATCCAAAGTTGGAGATTTCGCCTCGCCCAAAATTTGTTGGTGGATCATATCATATGAATCGGGAAGTCGCAAAAGATAACAAACAACCAGGAGTTCTTGGAGGTGCTTATGCTGCTCAGCCAAGTCCGTGGAGAAGGGGTGATTCTGGAGGATCTCTGCGCCAAGAGCCTGAATCTGCTGATAAGCCGCATCATGAGACATGGAAGGGCTGGCGAAGAGGTCCGCAAAAAGAGTATAAATGCGGGACATCTGGCCCCCCTTCGAGTAGAGAGCGGCGAGTTCAAGCCAGACAGCCTTGACTGTCTCATCATGGCGGATGATGGGAAGGCATTCATCAGAGAGGTTGTTGGCCAACCAAGTGCGGACAAGCGCATCACTCGCATCCCAGACATCAAATTGAGCAGACCCGGGAGGCGGGGGGTCATCGGTGAGGTGATGACGTTTACGCTGAGAATGAAGAAGAAAGGTGAAAGAAACGCTCCAATCCGGATAGTTGGAACCAACTAGTTTAGAAATTGTGCCAAGGTTTCTGGAAGGAGGAGGAGGAGGAGCCACAGGAGTTGTGGAGTAGAGATGACGGGGGTGGAGATATCAAAATTGGTCATAGAGAAACACAGGAAGCCACACGAGAAGAAGAGAGGTCGCACGGATAGAAAGGCGGGAAGCCGCGCGAACAAGGGTGAAACCGCACGAATAATGAGTCCGCGACACGAAGAAGAAACCGCAGCGGAAAAGATGGAGACCACAGCGGGCTAAAGAGAAGAAGCTGCAACGATCACGGTGTTAACACACCAGTGGCGAGAAGGGCCATGACCAGGAAGCAGACCAAAGGACATGGACAGAAGTCACGTGAACTGGGAAGTTCCTGAGAAGAAGGGGAGATCGCGCGAACAGGAAAGAGTCCGGGAGAACAGAGAAGAAGTTGCGCGAACACACACAAGGTGCGAGGGACAAGAAGAGAAGTCAGCGAAAGGGAAGCAGAGAGGCCGCGAAAACAGGTTGCAAAAAAGAGGGAAGGAAGTCATGCAAACAGGGCAGTAACAAGGCAAAGAAGCCACGCGGACAGACAGGTATCTGGGCAAATAGAGAACGAAGCCACTCAGACAGAAGGGCCAAAGGAATCAGGAGGAATCAAGCGTTCTCTCTGATATCATGTAAAAGTAGCGAACATGCGACTAAAAACAAGCCAGAACTTGAATAAGTGAAAGTTTTATTATCCAAAAAGATAAGAGTTACAAAAGTATGACCTCCCTTTTATAAAATGGAGGAGAGTGGAGAGAGTATAAATAAACAATATGGGACTAAAAAATTTACAGAGATGAGCGGCTAGATATAAACAGACCAATCATGTCGCACGGTTAGACAAAGGGGCTAATCGCTCGGCAATACGAGACGGAAGAGAACAAGTTGCGGTAGGAGACCGCTAGACCGCTCGGACAACAAACATCAATAGTGTGGACATTAACCGCTGGAGAGAGACCGCCAGACCGCGCGGTCTTCAACCCACCAAGCACAGACCGCTCGGTCTCCTACTTCAATAGTTTGCGCCTGAGGAGGACTGTGGTCTGTCCGGGTGGACATGGTAAAGAATATTTGTTTGTTCACGCCTCGGAAGGACCGGGGTCCCAACGTGTGAAGATGGCGAAGAACCTTTGTCGTTCATGGCTCAGGAGGACTAGGGTTCGTCCGAGCGGAGGAGGCGAATAACCTTTGTTTGTTCGTGACTCAAGAGAACCGGGATTCGTACTGGTGGTGGTGGTAAAAAACATTGTTCGTCCGCGCCTCAGAAGTACTGGGGTCCGTCTGGGACGAGGTGATGAAGAACATTTGTTCGTTCATGCCTTAGGAGAACCACGGTCTGTCTAAGTGGATGTGGAGAAGAACCTTTATTCATTTGTTCATTCATGGCTCAGGTGAATGTGACGGAACACCGTAGTTGCTTGCATAGAGAAGTAACAGATAATAAATTGCAAAGAAACTTGGGCACGTAGAGAGTGCCCGTCAAGCGAAGAGTCGGTGTGACTTGAACCACTCCCGCCCCATTGATCGGTGAGGGAGAGCCATTTGCAATAAAGACCGGGGGCAACCGATCATGTGTTTCTAGGAGAGAAAAACACTGAGGATTGTCGGTCATATAATTTGTAGCGCCAGATTCGATCAGTCATTTACCCTGAGTAATGACGTGGGAACTACCTTAAGACGTGACCACCGAGGTAGACTGCTTCGAAGATGAGGTGGAAGCGTCCTCTGAGGGGCAAAGATGTGGATGTTTCTTTCAACGGCGATCAACTGTATGACCAGTGCGGCCACAATAAGAGCAAAGAAAGTGGGAAGGACCAAGCCCGTCGTATTGGTGGCTGCGGCTACCAGAGCCAGTCCGTTGAGTCTGGTGAGCACAGTTGTCTGGTTGAGGAGGGGAGGATAACAACGGACGTTGTAGTAGAGAGGTAATCGCGGTGATGTGGGCAGCAGTGTTATCCAAGGTGGGAGAATCTGCCTCACTAAGGATCTGTTGACAGATCATGTCATAAGACTCGGGAAGTCGTAGAAGATAGCACACAACCAGAAGCTCCTGGAAGTGCTTGTGTTGCTCAGCCAGATCCGCAAAGAAGGGGCGATTCTAGAGAATCTCGGCTTTGAGAGCCTAAACCTGTTGGTAAGTAATGGTAGGAGACATAGAGGGACGAGGAAAGAGGTCTGCATACAGAGTATAGATGCGAGACGTCTAAGCCCCCTTTGAGTAGAGAGCAACAAGATGAAGCCAAGCAGCCTTGACTGTTTCATCATGACAGATGACGGGGAGGCACTCATCAGAAAGGCTGTTAGCCAGCCAAGTGCGAACAAGAGCATCGCTAGCATCCCAATCAGCAAAGAGAGCGTAGTTTGGAGGAGGGGGTCATCAGTGAGATGATGACGTTTGCGTTGTGAGCAGATAAGGAAGGTGACAGAGACACTCCCGTCCGGGTAGTTGGGACCGATGAGTTTGGAAACGGTGCCAAGGTTGTCCAAAGTGGAACTGGGAGGAGGAGGAGTGGCAACGGGAGTAGTAGTGGTAGAGATATCGGAGGGAGCCATAAAAGAGAGCAGAGAGCAGAGAGAAGGACAAGTCGCAGCGAGAAGGAGAGGGCGCGGTGACTAGGAATAGGTCGCGGCGAGAAGTTTAGGTCGCGGCCACTAAGAGCAGGGCGCGACTAGACAAACAGGTCGCGAAGAGAAGAACAGGTCGTAGCGACTTAAGAGCAGGTCGCGGCGAGAAGAAACGATCAATCGGAGAGGTCGTGCACACAAAGTACAACGACAATTGTGAGAAAGAAACCGCGCGAACAGGGTGCAAATAGGAGGGAGATATAAGTCACGAAGACAGGTCGCGAGAAGAAGGAACAAGCCGGAAATTTAGGTTGCGAGAAGACTGGTCGCGCAGTTAGAGGAAGTTCACAGAAAATTAGGTGGAAAAGATCGAGTCCTCTGATACCATGCGCGAACAAGAAAAAAGAAGACCGAAAATTTGGACTAACAGAATTTTATTATCCAAAAAATGTGATTAGTACAAAGGTATGACCTCCCTTTTATAAAATGGAGGAGAGAGGAGAGATTACAAATAAGCAACGTGCGACTAATAATTACAAGAGCAGGAAACTATACAAGCCGTGCGGTTAGACTAACCTCCCGACAACTACAATGAAGAGAATACAAGCCGACATTATCTTTAAGTCGTCTGTGTAAAGCTGCCAGATCGCCCGGTCACCAATCAACAACAACCAGCTAGCAAACCGTTGGAGAGAAACAGCCAGACCGCGCGGCCTCCAAGCCGCCAAGGGCAGACTGCCAGACCGTCCGGTCTCCAAGTTGCCAGGGGAAGACTGCCAGATCGCCCGGTCATCATACACCAACACTGATGATGAGGGGATCTTGGTGGGCGTGAACACACCCTCTAGTTCCTTTTCTCAAAAGTTTATGGTGGTGTCTGATTGTGGCTTCAGATTTTCTGGATCCTCCAGCTGAGCGATGAAGAGGACATGGGAGATGAGGAAGGGAGAGTCGACGATGGTTTCGACTTCCCTAACCATCTGCATGCCCCCTGCATATCTTGGCAAGCTGGGGGCTACTCTCGTCTTGGCTGGTGTGACCGAGGCCAATTTGGCACTTGGTTTTGCAAGTAACTCCCTAGATTCCCTTGGCGGATGAGACGTTCTATCTCCTCTTTTAGTTGAGTGCATCCCTCCGTGCTGTGCCCATTTCCCTGATGAAACTCTCAATATTGCATTTGGTCCCATCGGTTCGAGGGCAATGACTTGGTTCGACGGAGCATGCCAGAGTCTTGGATGGCCATAAGCACCTACATTTGAGCGATGTTCAGAGGAGTAAATTTCCGGTGTTGGCGAGAACCTTGATCCCTTTGTGGATTGTTGCAGAGGTTGTCTCTTCTGCGGTGTGTCTGGGTTGCGGGCTCTGACTCCCTCTTCTATTTTGAGGTCACTTCGAACTATTGGCAATGGGACTCGATGGTCTCATCTACTGTGATTTGTGCCTCGACCCGGTGAACAAGGCTTGCATGGTTTGACACTATTTTCAGCATTAAAACGGAGTAGAATCCACTTGTGCGGAGCCCTCCTAGAAATATATCGCGAAGAAGCTCTGGGTCGACTCCCAAGATTTGCCATGCCTCAGAACTGAATCGATGAAATAACTCCTTGAGTGACCCCCCTCGTTTTAGTGAATGTCGAAGAAGTGAGAGGGGTCCTTGATGATCCACTGATTTACTATGAACTAATCAATGAAGAGGTGTGAGAGCTCCCCAAAGTTTTTGATCTCTCCCTCCCATAGGGAGTGGAACCATGTGTGTGATTGCCCATTCAGAGTTGTGGGGAGCACTTAACACAATAATTGATCTGATGTGTTGAAGAGGGTCATGAATATCTTGAAGTGATTTACGTGCTCCAGAGTGTCCTTTATCCCATCAAAGACCTCAAAGTGTGGCAGCTTGAACTCGTGTGGTATTGGGTGTGCCAGGACTTAAGGAGCAAGAAGGGACCCATGATGGAACGGGCTTCGCGCCCCTGGGGCAACGTCGTCCCTGGGCGTACTCCTCTTTGATCATATCCCTGACTTCTTGGCGAATGAGCCTCTGGTCATCTTGCCAAGCATCCACCTCCATTGGGCTAGGGTCAAGTTAAGTGTTTGCTAGCGGCTTTGGCCTTCAGGTGGCGTGTGTGGAGCTTGCTTTATCAGAAAGCTCATAGGCGGGGGATCGTCAGGGCAAGCTATGTTTCGAGGCGAAACGCGCTCCTACGCGACTACTGGTCGCGTCCCATATGCGTCAGCTGGGTTGGGAGGATTGGAGACTCCCAGATCCTGTAGAAGGGTGAGCACTTCTGTCTAGCGCTCCTCCATCAATCAGACGCGCTGCTCCACTGAACTAGCAGACGCGACTGTAGTGGCTCCTTCAAATAGAGGAGTGTTGCTCGCAGAAGAGTTGGCAGGGGCCAGCCCGATGCGCTCTTCCGGAACCATGCTATTAGCAATGTGTGCACTTCTCCTTGTCATTGTCGTCAGGTGAGGGTGCTGGCGCGATGCAAGTGCTACTTTCAGAAAGTTATTGTTGAGTATAGAATCACCTTCTCATAGACGATGTCAAACTGTTGCGGGTCACCAGATTTTCCTCTGGTCCATATAATCGTACCACTTTAGGTCGGAGTTAGATCAGGCGTGCAATCAGTCAATGAAATATTCAGCAACAATGACAAGAAGCCTTTTTTGTCGTGAAAAATCCGAAAAGGGTGAAAAACAACATGGCTGAATCGGTGTCGCACCAAAATCCACTATTTAGCTTTGAGTTTACAAGTGTTTGTTGTTTCCTCGGGGGGTAATAGACCACCACTCTATTACAAGCTCTGAATACAAGAAAAACAAAAAATAAACTAAGTGCACAAAGATTGGATGAGAGCGTCTACAAAGCTTGGATGAGAGCATTCTCGTGGAGAAAAATGCTATAATTCCTTGAAGCCTTGAAGTGTCTTCCTGCGAGCATCTGCGGGAACGATTTCCATTGCCTTCTCCCGAGCTCACAAAAGCGTCTGAGTGAGCGCTAGGCATTGTGGGCGCTAGAGAGGGAGGGGAGGGAGTTCCAAACGGAGAAACGATCTAAGTCTCATGTTCTCGCTGAAAAATCTCAAAGCTCTCTCTAGTCTCTGGAGTTGTTTGTCTACAAATGAAAATCTTGGGGCTTTTTATAGTTTTCTGGAGGGACATATTAGTAATTGCGTCGGGTTGGATATTGAGTTGGCGAATGATGCCGCTCCGTTCTGATCACCTGAGCCATCAATTTTCAAGAAATGACGAATGTACCCCCCCCCCCTCCCTCGTGCGGGCCAGGCTGGCCGCCCGGTGGCAGCGGTAGCCAATGCCGGTCAGAGGCGGAGGCGGCGTCCGGAGGAACTAGCGCAGCTACGCGCTCACGCTCCGGCGCAAGGCGCGCGCGCATCCGGGTGCCGCACATGTGCTCTAGTGTTATGTGCGTGCGCATGTGGGCGGGTGCCGTTCGCGCGTGTGTCGGGTTGATCCGCGCTCGTGTGTGGGGCGCGCACGTGCCTTGGGTGGTGTTTTGGATCCCTTTGAGCGAGTGCAGTCTGTGCGCACAGCTCGCTCTATCGGGTTGACTTTCTTACACGTTTTGCTTGAAATCTTCTCGGTTTGACTTAAAACTCTTAAGAGAAACTCAATCAGATATGTAGCATATCTGGAAGAGTGAAAGTTAGTCCCAGGAGAACTAAAGACTGTTAATTAAAGACATTGGTGTCATTTAATTTTGGCTATTAAGTATTAACTAAGGAAAAGTGGCATTGACCTCATTTTTACTGGCTAACATATTTTCTTTGAGAAGTTTTTGTTTGAATTTGCTTAGGGCCCCGCACAAAATCAAATGTCTAATGCATGGGCAGTATCGTCCAGGTCGTGCGGTGCATATGCACCTTCTCATATTACTTGTGTCTCGTACAACAGTATTTAGCCCTCCTGAGACATCACCCACCCCGACATGCATCCGGTTAATTTTAATAAATTTTTTTAAAAAATGTTTCATTTTTGTAAAATATTGGAACAGTAAAAAAAATTTAAAAAACAAAATCCATGCACCACTCCCGTTTTGGATCCGCCGCCGGCGGCCTGCCCGGATCCCACCGACGGGGTCGTCGGACCCTGGCGAACCCCCTGGGGGTAGTTCGGCGGCGCTCCGACGGCGGTAGCCCGGACCGTGAGGCCCAAACGAGGACCTTATGGTCGGGGCCACCGGCCCTGCTGGAACGCCGTCGGACTACCCCCGGCGGATTTGGGGCACCTCCCAGCCTGATCGACTTTCCTCCTCCATTTCATGGTGCCCCTCTCCTAGCTGGGTGAAGCTCAACATCGACAGGGCGGTCCGCTCTAACCGGTCGGCAGATTGAGCCTTGTTATTCGGGATGTTGATGAACGAGTCCTCCTTGTCGGGGGCCAATCAACACTGCAATGGGATCCCGGTGGAATGGAGATGGTTGCTCTTAAGCCCCTTAGGGCGATCCTTCCTCCTTCTGTCTTTGCGGCGGCGTGGGCCATCATCGAGGGGGATTGTTGCAACATGATCGAATATTGCCGAAGGTGTCTTGCGGGTGGCGGTAGCGCGTGGGAGTCACACAATGTGGAGGGGCTTGAGTTCTTGAGTGAATTCGCCAATTTCTCTTTCCAGCATGTGCGGAGGTCGGTCAATCAGGCCGTAGACTTTTACTCCAAGTTAGCTTTATCTTTTGTTTTTGTTTGGACTGATCCTTTGAGGTATCACTCGGAGTTCCTTGAGATTGTTCAGGAAGATCTGACGGATATCCTCCCTCCTGTATAACTTTTCTTTCTTTCTTTTAATGCAATATGCATGTTTCAAGGACTACCCCCGGCAGGTTTTTCGGGGACCGGCGACCCCGCCTGTGGGCTCTGGGCAGGTGGCCGGCGACCGGCGGCTCCGCCACTAGAGGTGGAGGAAAACCGTGAGATGGCCTACCCTAAACAGTGCCATAGGAAAACTTTCAAAAGTACAAGCATCAAATTTATTTTAAAAAAAGATTATGGAGCTTTAGGCTCCGTTTGGCATGATGGTAACGGTCGTAAACATATGGATTAAACTATCATTCGTTAAGTATCACCTAACAATATCATTCGTTTGAACATAAAAGTATATGAAATTCCTTAGGCGAAGGAAACGAAGCCAATCGAAGACTTAGGCTTCAGTCGATCCGGCGGTGGCGGGTCGATCCGGCGGGTGGAAACATAGTGTTCGAACCGGAGAGGGGAGGTGGCTGCTCCAAACGGAGCTTTTTGGGGGCGTTTCTCAAGGGGGGCGGGTGGAAATGGAGCAAACGCCGCTGGAGGTTCATTTGTTTTTCCTCCTTCCGGCGGCGTTTGCTCAAAACGGAGCAACGAAATGCCCAAATAAATGGAGCCTTAGTTTCACATTGCGGAATTTAATGCCCATTCCATTATAAATGATTTTAGACGGTAGATAAACTTGTTGTTTAAGATATATCTGGTTGGTGGCTGGTCACATGTTTTTTTAATGAGATGATTTTAGACGGTAGATGTTTTTTTAAACTTAGAAGGTTAAAATTGTAATTTTATATTATAGAATAGTGACTTGAAAATTCATGTTTAAAACACCCTATTATTATAGGTATAAGAGCTCTACTAAATTTAGCATGAATGGTCGGCTGAGACCTTATAATTTAAATGAATTCAATGATTCCATTTGAATGAGTGGTCTTCCAAAATTACACTGTATATCCAAAAGATTTTTTTGTATATAATATTTACCGTATATAAAAAAACATCAAATTCATGAATTTTAAACTCACTCAATGATTACGGCCGTCGAATTTGGCATGATATTTCATCGACCATGGGATCAAATCGCTCACTCTCTCTCCACTTTTTCTTAGGTCTCCTAAATCTATTAGGTTTGTTCTAAACCTATGTTAAAAATTATTGAATGAATAGGATAGGTAGACATTGGCATATAGCACCTGCCCGCTGGAGCCCTGCCTGTTGTGATCGTGTAGCCCGTCAGGTAAACTCAATTTCCTAACAATGATTCCCGGTCCTTTTATTTATACCTGAATTTGCTTATACCCACAATGTGAGACTAAATTTGCGCAAGAGATAATAAAAAAACAAGAGGCGCACGTTAGCTGAGCCCTGAACTGCCGACAACTGATTCACAGTCACGCGCCTTATCCAATAGGCCATGACGCCTTTTGTATTCTACAACACCCACATATTTATATATCCCCTTACAATTACACCCACGCTTTAAATGACTGTCGAGGGCGGGCAAAGCTCGCCCGGATGTGGACGAAGGCTGTACGAGAGCATCGAGCACAACCCGCCGTCGCCGGCCGGGTACTGCAGTGCTTGGTCATAGGGGCAGAACCACGTGTCGGGCACTCGTGTGTGTGTGTGTATTACATGAGCGTGTTCGTACGGGCTACGACAATGCTCGATGCTCTCGGGAAGCCTTCAGCAGTATCCAGGCGGGCTTCGCCTGCGCTTGATGCTCCGGGCGGCCTTCGGCCGCATAGAAGCGGACTAAATTCACTTCCACGCAATCCACCAGCTCGACGGCGCACTCATCACTTGTGGCCGCACTCGTCGGCCACTCGTGGCCCTCAGGAGCGCTTATGCAAAATCAATCAACAACCATAAGGCTCTCGGGGACCACGTGTGGTGGGTGCAGCGCCGAGCTGGTGGATTGCGTATTTGCGTGGAAGCGGGCTTAGCCAACTTCTATGCGGCCGAAGGCCACCCGAAGCATCAAGCACGGGTGAAGCCCATGTGAAGGCGGGCGAAACCCGCCTGAACGCAGCCAAAAGCCGCCTAAGAGCATCGAGCATGGGCGTAGCCCGTGCGAAATGCTAATGTGTGTGTGTGTGTCTATATATATATATATATATATATATATATATATATATATATAAGTGACAGTGCACAGGGAGCCCGTGTGCCCCACGCGGCAGTACTCGGGTCCCGGCAGGCTTCGCTCGCCACCACCCCCCCCCCCCCTCCGTGTCTCGTGCGACAGTACCCGACCCCCGGCGGGCTTCGCCGACGCTCGACGGGCGTCACCCGCCCCTAACATTTTTTAATGGTGTAATTTTTAAAATTATGTTATATTTAAAATATTGTGTTTATATTTTCTTTTGTAAAATATTGTTTTAATAAATGCATATTTTTAAATTATTAATTTTTAATATATTATATTTATTATTAATCATTTTATAATAATAAATAATAAAAATTAAAATATATATAAAAAACCACAACCCCCGATCTACCGCCCGCTTGTACATCCCTCTTCAACTTCGTCGCCGGCTCCGCCGCCGGAGGCTTTCCCGACGACCTAAGGCGGGTTCGCCGGACCCCGACGAACTCGTTGGGGGTTGTCCGGAAAGGCCTCCGACGACATCGTCAGCAACAACAGAGGCATTACCTGATCCGATCCAACATCTACAGCAGGCATATCGGGATCGGAGCTACACTAGGCACATCGGGATTTTCGGAGTTCGAGAGTCCAGGAGTTCCGGAATTTGGCTATTTGTAGTCCACCTACTCACTCGATCCAACGACTGATATCATCTTGGAGAGCCTCGAATGTTACACAGTGCAATCACAACGGCTCTCAATATTTTTTTTGTATATATAGTATAGATAGAGAGAGATAGAGAATTACTCTAATACAAACCATGGAGAGTGCTACAGCCGGTGTCGGCTTCCCGGAATTTCCCGAGTTCGTAAATCCAGCGTCGCTGGCCGTGGGCTCGCTGGCCACAGGCTGCCCGGGGTTTGGTAGGCGAGCCCAAATCCGGCGGTCGCAAAAAAAACAAAGTTTGACAGTAGCGGCGGCGGGCTCGCCGGCCACCGGCCGCCCGGAGTTCGTCTGCGCTCACGCCGACGAACTGTGGGCGCCCGGTGGCTGGAGAGCCCACTGCCCCTGTCGGCACTGCTGTCAAGCTCCATGACGAGTAGATCAGGGCCAGCCGTGATGAACAGTGCATATTGTGAGCAAAATCATTAGTTCGCACATAAGTAGCTCATATATATATATATACACACACGAGTGACAGGCACGGGCCTCCGGCCCGATGACTACGCGCCACAGTACCCGGCTGGCGACGGCGGGCTTCGCCCGCCCCCGTCTTCGCCCGCCGTCGCCGGGCTTTGCCCGTTTCACCCGCCTGCTATTTATAATAAAACATTTAATAAATTTAAATAAATAAAATATATAATAAAAAATTTTATATAAATATTACAACAAACGGGCGGACCCGCAAGCCGGCCAGCCCGCGAAAAAACCGCAAGCCCCAGCCCGCAAAAACAGCAAGATAGCCCACCCGCAAGCCAGCGGACCCGCAAGCAGGCCAACCCGCGAAAAACCCGACGCGCAAGCCCAGCCCGTGAAAAACCTCAAGCCAGCCCGCCCGCAAGGCTGCAAGCCCACATTACTTCAAGCAATTAAAGCAGAATATTCAATATATACCCGAAAAAGCACGCTGAACGGGCGGTGTGGGACTAAAATAGGCGGGTGAACAGTTCACCCGCATGTTTTAGTCCCACACCGCTCGTTCAGTGAGATTTTTCGGGTATATATTGAATATTCTGCTTTGATAGTTTGAAGTAATGTGGGCTTGCTAACTTGCGGGCTGTCTGGCTTGATGTTTTTCGCGGGCTGTCTGGCTTGATGTTTTTCGCGGGCTGGGCTTGCGAGTTTTTCGCGGGCTGGCCGGCTTTGCGAGTCCGCAAGATTATTTTGCTAATCCATTTTTAAAATTAATTCACATAGGTTTAGGACTCTCCTAGAATAGGTGTATAATATCTATAAAAAAGTGTGGAAAGATGGTTGGTTTGATCCAACGGTTCACGATCAAAATTCTGAAATCCGACGGCCACCTAATTATCCTTTAATTTCAAACTCATGTTATATGCAGACTACCATATTTCTTTATAATATGGTATATAAATATATATATATATATATTATAAAGAAGTAGTTTTGAATTGAAAAGCGGGATATATATACTCGAATAAAACTATCGTGCAAACGGTGTGGGATTAATAGAATCCCAGGCAGGATTAATTAGGCGGGATTAATCCCGCCACTTTAGGCGGGATTAAATCCCGCCTATTCGCCAGGCGGGATTAATCCCTGTTTTAGGCGGGATTAATCCCGCCTAAGCCAGGCGGGATTAATCCCACCTAAGCCAGGCGGGATTAATTAATCCCGCCTGGCTTAGGCCTTTAATTTATTTATTTGTTTTGTTTTTTTTTATTATTTTAATTTTTTATTTATTTAATTTTTTTTATTTAATCCCTCCCTCCTAATTTTGTTTTGTTTTTTTATTTGTTTTTTATTTGTTTTTTTGTTTTTATAATTTAGGGCGCGGGGGGCGGGCGAAGCCCGCCGGGGGGGGCGGGCGGGCGAAGCCCCGCCGAGGGGGCGGGCGAAGCCCCGCCGGGGGGGCGGGCGAAGTACTGTGGCGCGTGGCCATAGGGGCGGAGCCCCGTGTCGGGCACTCGTATATATATATGTGTGTATATATCTATATATATATATATATATATATATATATATATATATATATATATATATATATATATATATATATATATATATATATACGAGCATCTTCGCACGGGCTACGCCCCGTGCTCGATGCTATCGGGCGGCCTTCGACGGCATCCAGACGGGTTTCGCCCGTGCTCAATGAGTCTGCGAGGTGCGCTCGTAATATATACATATGAGTTCACAAAATGAACGTAAAAAATATACATCAATATTGTCATTTTAATTTTGTAAAAAAAATATAAGTTTTAACGTACAAAAATTAATTTCTATTCCTCTCTTCTCTTTCTCTTTCACTCTTATTCTCTTTATTATTTATATAATGATTAGCTCTCTCCTCTTTCTCTCCCATATCTCTCTCTCCCTTCCTCTCTCTCTCTCTCTCATAGGTTTAGGCGATCTATATATATTGAACTATATTAAAGAAGTTGTTTGGAATACATCTAATTCATTCAAAAGAGTTCACAAATCCAAATGTTTAATCTCAATCGTCCATCATTTTTGAATTAAAAAATGAAAAAGTATAGATCACTTAAACCTATGAGAGAGAGGGAGGGAGGAAGAGGAGATGTGGAGAGAAAGGGGAGAGAGAGAGGCGGGAGAGAGCTCATCATTTATGCATTTTTATATTGTAATATTATAGAAATATTAGAAAGAGAATTAGAGTGAGAGAGAAAGAGGAGAGAGGAAGAAAATTAATTTTTGTACGTCAAAACTTACATTTTTTTACAAAATTAAAATGACAATATTGATGTATATTTTTTACGGTTTTTTGAGTACTCATATGTATATATTACGAGCGCACATCGAAGACGCTGTTGAAGTTAGAGACCGGGCGGTCTGGCGGTCTGTCTTGGCGGGTTAGAGACCGCGCGGTCTGGCGGTTTCCCTTCAGCGGTTTGATTGATGTGCTGTTGTTGTCTGGTTGCCGAGCTCTCAGGCGGCTTCCCCTTGCGGTCTCTCTCTCTCTGGTGGTAGCCGTGCGGTTAGCCCTTCAGTCTAACCGCGCGGCTTGTGCGGTTTGTTCTGTACAGTCCGCTTAGTCCTGTAAATTTTTAGTCCCACATCTTTTATTTGTATTCTCTCATCTCTCCTCCATTCTATATAAGGGAGGGCATACCTTTGTAATAGACACCTTTTTCTGATAATAAAGTTTCAGTTATACTCTTTCCGGTTTGTTTTACTTCGTTTCTAACATGGTATCAGAGGATTCGATCTTTGACTCCTGATTCTGTGCTGTCTCCTTTCCGCGCGACCTGCCTCTTCTTCTCGCGGCCTGTCTCCCGCGGCTTGTTTCTTCCGCCTGATTGCTTGCGCCCTGTTCGCGCGGCCTGTTTCTGCTGCTTGCTTCTTTCTTGCGACCTGTTCTAGTCGCCGCTTCCTCCTTCTCTTCTCTAGTCGCCGCGACCTGTCTCCACGGACTCTTTTGCCTTGTTCGCCTTTTGCCTCCCGTTATCCTCCTCTTCTGTTCGCGCGGTCTGTCTGCTAGCCGCCTGACTTCTCTTCCTCTGTTTGGTTCTGCGGCTTGGTCGTGGCTTTTCTGGCCGCTGGTGTCTGACATCGTGACCGCTGCAGATCTTCTTCTTCCTATCCGCGTGGATAGTTTTCTAACCGCGTGGCTTCCTGCTGTTTGCGCGGCAGATCTCTTTCTCCTAACCGCTGCGATTTCTCTCTGTTCGCGCGAGTTCTTCCTTGTTTAGGCGGCCTCTCTGCCCTTCTTCCTTCGTCGCTCTCTCTCTTGTCCCCGCGACCTGTCTCTAAGTCGCAGCGGCTTGTTCTCCTCTGTGCGGCTCCTCCTTTAGCCGCTCCCGCTTGTTAGTCGTCGCGACCTCCTGTTGAGTCGCGCGACTTGTGCTTCCCTCTTCGTCCCCTTTTGCCTTGCTCTGCATCTTGGTCGTGGCCCTTCTTGCCGCTGGTGTGCTGTCACCGTGACCGCTGCAGTTCTTTTGTTCCTCCCTTCATGGCTTCCATATACTCCTCAAAGCCGTTCTCCTCGGTGGTCACGTCTTCTAGTAGTGCCCACGTTGTTACTCAAGGAAAATGGTTGATCGACACCGGTGCTACTAATCATATGACAGGCAATCTCCAGTGTTTTTCTCTCCTAGAAACACATGGTCGGTTACCCCCGGTTACTCTCGCTGATGGCTCTTCCTCTTCGGTTCATGGGACGGGGATAGTTCATGTCACTCCGTTTCATCGCTTGGAGGATACTCTCTACGTGCCCAAGTTCCCATGCAACTTATTATCTGTTACCTCGCTCTGCAAGCAATTACACTGTTCTGTTACTTTTACTTCAACTACTTGCTCTTTTCAGGATCTGGACTCCCAACGGACGATTACTACTGGGACTGAAAGTGGCGGCCTATACTTCCTAGACAACATGTCTGCTTTCTCCACCTTCTCCTCCACCTCCACAGATCTTCTCCAATGGCATCTACGCCTTGGTCATGCTCCTCCTCATCTTCTTCGTCAACTTCTGCCCCACCTTCCTCCCCAAAGTCCTCCGCTCAACTGTGAAGCCTGTCAGCTTGGAAAGCATCACCGCTCCTCCTTCCCTCCAAAGCACGTTCGTGGATCCACCCGTCCGTTTGATCTCATCCACTCCGATATTTGGGGTCCTTCTCCTACTCTTACGGTTGGTCGGGGTAGTTCATATTTTGTCACATTCATTGATGATTTCTCTCGCTGTACGTGGGTGTATCTGATAAAAGATCGCTCCGAATTATTCTCTGTATGGACATCATTCTATCTCATGATCAAAACTCAGTTTGATGTTTCTATTAAAGTTCTTCGATCTGATAATGCCCAAGAATATATCAGTCATGACTTTTCTGCCTTCTGCATGCAAAATGAGATTATTCATCAAACGAGTTGTGTCTATACCTCACAACAAAATGGTGTGGCAGAACGCAAAAACCGTCACCTTCTGGATGTCGCTCGCTCCTTGATGACCCAGATGCATGTTCCTCGCTCCTATTGGGGCTATGCTGTTCTCCTTGCCTGTTACCTCATCAATCGCCTTCCCTCCACCGTTCTCCACGGAAAAACTCCTTTCTCCATTTTGTATCCGGGCAAGGAGCCGTTTCCTCTCCCTCTCCAAATATTTGGATGCACTGCCTTTGTGCATGCCCCTTCTGCCACCCGTGATAAGCTATCTCCTCGCTCCACCAAATGTATCTTTCTGGGGTACTCCACCACTCAGAAAGGTTATTGTTGCTTTGATCCCATCCTTCATAAGCCGTTCGTTTCTGCTGACGTCACCTTCTTCGAGAATACCTCCTACTTCTCTGATGACTCCCCTCCTCTTCTCTTAGCCTCTGATTCTCCTGCTGTTTCCTTTGTTCTCTCGTCTCCCACTACGATATTCACCCCTACTCCGCCCCCGTCCACTCCTCTTCTTCCACCTCTCTCTCCCACTTCTCCACTCCCGTCTCCCGCATCTCCGCCGCCGTCGCTCTCTACTCCCGGGCCAGCTCTCTCTGCCACGGATGCTCCGGATGCCGAGGAACCTGCTGACCTGGATCTTCCTATAGCTCTTCGCAAAGGGGTGCGGACGTGTACCCTACACCCTCTTACTGTTGTTGTTTCATATGATCGTCTCACCCCTTCTCGCAGGGCCTTTGCTCTAGCTATCTCCGCCACTGCCACGCCCCGCTCCTACTAGGAGGCCCTTGCTATTCCTCACTGGAGGATGGCCATGGATGAGGAAATGGCCACCCTAACGGAGCGGGATACCTGGACTCTTGTTCCTCCTCCCTTCGGTACTGATGTTGTCGGCTGTCGCTGGGTCTTTGTGGTGAAATTTGCCCCGGATGGCACTGTGGACCGTTATAAAGCTCGCCTTGTTGCTAAGGGCTTTACTCAGACCTATGGGGTTGATTACTTTGACACCTTCTCTCCCGTGGCTCGTCTCAGCACTATACGGGTTCTTCTCTCTGTGGCGGTCAATAAAGATTGGCCGATTTCCCAGCTGGATGTAAAGAATGCCTTCCTTTATGGTGATCTTCAGGAGGCCGTCTACATGGAGCAACCTCTTGGGTATGTTGCTCAGGGGGAGACACGAGTATGCCGGCTGAAGAAGGCAATTTATGGCCTCAAGCAGAGCCCTCGAGCTTGGTTTGACAAGTTCAGCGGCATCGTGGCGGCCGTTGGTTTTGTGCGCAGCTCTGCCGATCACTCTCTATTTACTCGCAAAACCTCCTCGGGACTGGTGGTTCTTGCAGTGTATGTTGATGATATTCTTCTCACTGGCGATGACCAGGAAGGGGTAGCCTTGACAAAGCGGCATCTTCGTCAACATCTGGTCACGAAAGATATGGGCTCTCCAAAGTACTTTTTGGGGATCGAAATCTCTCGGAAGCCCAATTCCTTAGTCCTCTCCCAGCGTAAGTATGCCCTTGATCTTTTAAAAGATGCAGAATTGACTGGGGCCAAACCTGCTCGATGTCCCATGGCTGTTGGAGAAGACAAAACCTGGACAGATGATTCGCCTCTTCTTTCAGATATTACGTGGTACAGACGTCTTGTTGGTAAGCTCATATATCTCACAGTGACCAGACCCGACATTTCCTATGCTGTTGGCAAGGTGAGTCAATTCATGCAAGCTCCCAGGGAGTGTCATCTGCAGTCCGCCTTACGGATCTTGGAGTACGTCAAAGCCGCACTTGGGAAAGGATTGCTTTTCCAGAAGAATGGTCATCTGAGGGTTGAAACTTACTCAGATGCGAGTTACGCTGATGACAAAGGGGATCGCAAGTCTACCTCCGGTTTCTGCACCTTTGTTGGGGGTAATCTGGTAAGCTGGAAGAGCAAGAAGCAGTCTGTTGTTTCTAGATCCAGTGCTGAAGCAGAGTATCGGAGTATGGCGTCGACCACTTGTGAGCTAAAATGGCTACGGGCTCTAATGCTGGATTTAGGAGAGGTCTACAACCATCCGCTACCTATGTTCTGTGATAACAAGGCTGCCATATACATCTCCAAAAATCTGGTCTTCCATGAAAGAACCAAGCACATTGAAGTCGACTGTCATTTCATTCGTGAAGAGATCTTAAAGGAACAAATTTGCACTCCCTTTGTCACTTCTGATAAAGAGCTGGCTGACATCTTCACCAAGCCAGTTTCCGTCTCGTTTCATCATATTTGTGACAAGCTGGGCATGATCGATATATATGCTCCAGCTTGAGGGGGAGTGTTGAAGTTAGAGACCGGGCGGTCTGGCGGTCTGTCTTGGCGGGTTAGAGACCGCGCGGTCTGGCGGTTTCCCTTCAGCGGTTTGATTGCTGTGCTGTTGCTGTCTGGTTGCCGAGCTCTCAGGCGGCTTCCCCTTGCGGTCTCTCTCTCTCTGGTGGTAGCCGTGCGGTTAGCCCTTCAGTCTAACCGCGCGGCTTGTGCGGTTTGTTCTGTACAGTCCGCTTAGTCCTGTAAATTTTTAGTCCCACATCTCTTATTTGTATTCTCTCATCTCTCCTCCATTCTATATAAGGGAGGGCATACCTTTGTAATAGACACCTTTTTCTGATAATAAAGTTTCAGTTATACTCTTTCCGGTTTGTTTTAGTTCGTTTCTAACAGACGCATTGAGCACGGGCGAAGCCCGTGCGAAGGAGGGCTATCTATATATTACGAGCGCACCTCACAAACGCATTGAGCACGAACAAAGCCCGTGCGGAGGGGGGCGAAGCCGGGCGAAATCCACCTGGATGCGGCTGAAGGCCGCTCGAGAGCATCGAGCACGGACGTAGCCTGTGCGAAGATGCTCGTGTGTATATACATATATATACATATATATACATATGTATACATATATATACATATATGTATACATATGTATATACATATATGTGTACATATGTATATACATATATGTGTACATATGTATATACATATATGTGTACATATGTATATACATATGTATAGATATGTATATATATATATATATATATATGTATATGTATATATATATATATATATATATATATATATATATATATATATACATATGTATATACATATATGTGTACATATGTATACATATGTATATATATATATGTATATGTATATATATATATATATATATGTATATATAAGATATATATATGTATATATACGAGCATCTTCGCACGGGCTACACCCGTGCTCGATGATCTCGGGCGGCCTTCGGCCGCATCAAGGCGGGCTTCGCCCGCCTGCGCACGGGCTTTGCCCGTGCTCGATGCATCGCTGCGGGCTGCGCACGCACCTGATTTTTTTTTTTCAAAACATATACATATGAGTACTTAAAATGACCGCAAAAAAATATGAAGTACTATTCCTATTTTTATTTTATACAATTTTGCAAATTTTAATATATAAAAATTAATTAATCTCTCTTTTTATCACCCCCCCTTTATCTCTCTCTCCTTTTCTCTCCCGCCCCCTCTCTCTCCCTCTACCTCCACTCTCTCTCTCTCCCAAATCTCCCCCCTCGCATGCTCTCTTTCATGATCCAATGATCAATATTCAATCTATGGTGTGCCTCCAAATATCTATATTCCCTTATATATATAAGATAAGATAAGATATATTGTTGGAGCCGTCAGTTCACATATCCTAAGTTTTACAATATCAAATCTCAGTTTGTATTTGATCACATCTTGTGTTTGGTAGAGTGTACATGTTTACATGTTCAAGCGAAGCGAGAAACTCTCTTCTGGCACCTACCGTCGTGCGGTAGCAGTTACCGCCGGGCAGTAGACTGAATTAAATTGACAAGCCGTTCGGGTTGCTATCGCGTCGCGCCAGTTCTACCGCCCGCCGTAGCCTGAGGATTTATTTCAGCCAGGCGCTCTGGATGCAACAGCGCAGTGTTATATTCCTACCGCACAGCGCTAGCTCACTCAACGATCGTAGAGATGGATTCGTCGAGACGACAAGAGTACCGCCAGACGATAACTTCATACCGTGCCACACTAGCATGAAAAGCGAAAAACAATATTCTTGAAATATTTTTTTCCAAATTCGCATGACAAATGCCACACCGCGTAAAGACCTACCGCCGGACGGTAGTCTTACCGCCGACGATAGCCTGTTTTTACAAAGACGTATAAAAGACCGTTTTCTGATTTCCTGAGTGAGACAAATAGAGACTCAGAACTTTCGTTTCTAGGATTCAGTAATCGCCTCTGTGCTCCGTTCCGCCATCTCCGTTGAAGGAAGAAAAAACTGTCTCCCTCTCATTCGAGCACGAAGAACTCCGACGAGCCAATGACACCAATGACTATGAGGAGTTGATCGGTTGCATCCACACGAAGAGATCAAGCACCGATCACGGATCGCTCAACGGAGAAATCGTATTGAGAGAGATTTAAACTTTAATATTTTATGTTTGTTGTACTTTTTCTCTTTTCTGTATTCTTGTGGTAAGAGAAATCGATCGGTAAAGGTCGTCGAAATCCGGGGAGAATTTCGTGAGAAATCGTCCCGGGGAAGGGAAATCTAGATCGGGGGATCTAGTCGGGCTCTAAGACACTTATTTGCGTGAAGGTGAAGAGCCGACTCGAAGACCTTTCTTGGAGGGAAAGAGAGAGAGCCAACCGGTCCGGGTAGTGGGTCGGTATATAAAACCAAAAGAGTTTATTCCTTCACCGCCTCCGATTTCTGGCATCACGGAGATCAAACTTTTGTAATTATAAAGCACCTTTTGATCTTGATTGAATAAAGTTATTTGTGTTTTTATTTATGCGCATATCATTCTGGTTGCTCTCTAGTGGATCTCTGAAGGTGGTGTATTTATCCAAAGGGAAATTTACCCAGAAAAATGGGGTATGTGACCTACCGTCGCGCGCTAGCAAGTTAGCGTCCCGCGGTAGCTTCTAGAACTAGTTTTTCATGGATAAAATATTTCGAATTTTTAATTAACGTGTCAAATCTTATTCACCCCCCTTAAGGTTGGGCACACGATCCAACACACACACAGGTGCCCAACACCGGGCTTCACCCCTACGACTACACGCGACAGTACCCGCCCCCGACGGCCGTGTCCGCAACATATACATATGAGTATTCAAAATGACCGTAAAAAAATATCAATCACGATTACGATTTTTTTAAAAAAATATATTTGTTTTGACTTACAATAATTAATTTCTCTCTCTCTCCCTTTCTTTCTCTCTCTAATATAATAGTCCATCACCACCGCCAAGTATTAAAGTATTAATTTCCCTCTCTCATCCGTTGCCCACCACTCTCTCTTTCTCCCTCTCTTTCTCTCTCTCATCCTACACCCATTGGAGCTTTAGGAGGTCTAATATTTTTTTTGGGCCATCAAAGTTGATCGGACGACAACTGATTTATCAAGCCAAAGATCGACGATGATAAGAATTTTGAACTCATGGTTTTGATATTTCTATTATAGTATATATATATGAGTGACAGTGCACTGGGGGCCTCTATGCCCCGTGCGACAGTACCAGGCCCACGGACGGGCTTCGCCCGCCCCCTACGGAGTTCACCCGCCCCCAGCGGCAAGACCGTTGATAGAATTGATTTCAAGATAACCCAAATACCTAGAGGAGGGGGGGTGAATAGGTTATTTTCTTTTTTATTTAAGGCAGAATAATTTTTTAGATCTTTAAATAGAATCTAACTATTCTACAGCAATCACATCACAGAATTCACAATCACACACACATCACAGATTGCACATAGATTTATAGTGGTTCCCCAAGGTCTGGGTACATCCACTTTCCCCCTTCACCTATCTAGCAGTGTGCTAGATTCGGCCTAACTTCTTCCTTCTTCTCAGATCCACAGATCTTACAGCTCAGAACCCTGAAAGGTTCCTACAACTCAGAACCCTATAAGGTTCCTACAACTCAGAGTGTAACCACACTCCTATAGCTCAGGCTAACAACCCTACCTCAGCCTTGCCACAAGGCCTACAACTCAGAGAATAATTACTCATACACTCAGGCTCAAAAGCTCTACCACTCAGAGATCTTATCTCCTACACTCAGCCTTTATAATATAGGCTTACAACTCAGATCTTTGAAAAGATCCTACAAAATTCGATAAGTGTTTTAGATGGACTCTTACCCTTGTTGAGAGAGAAGGGATAAAAGGTTTCTTGATCAGCTTCTTGATAAGACTGATGTCTGAAATCAACCTGTTCTTAGCTTTCTTCAAAGCTTCTTGAATCTGAACTCAGTAGGGTTGATCTCCTTTGAAGTTGACTGGCTACCAACTCCCTTCTTAGAATTAAGAAATAGATCTGTATTCTCCTTAGCAGATTTGTTCAAGATCTGCTCCTTAAGAAACTTGTAAATGTCTCCAACTTTACTTCAACAGCTGAAGATCTCTCTCAATCTTCAGAACTTCTGAAGTTTCTTCAGAATTCTTGCTTGAATTCTCCTTAGACAAATTCTGAGTGGATTGACACTTCAGATTGTCTTCTTAGATCTTCTCACGAAAATCTTCTTCTGTGTGACGAGCTCTTTCTTGATCAATGATCAATACTTCAATAGTTGTTTGTGTTGTTGTTCCTTTTTTTGATTTGACAGAATCCATCTATATATATAGACTTCATTCATGATAACCGGCTGATCCGGCTTCTAACCAACTTCTGATAAGTCTGATAGCTTCAGCAAACTTGTTGAAATACACAGCTGTCAGGTCTCCAGTCAGTTCTTGAACTTTTGTCTTTATCAGCAAAGCATCGAGACTGATTGTCATTATGTATCGACACAAGTAGATTAAGTGTCGACACAGATTTTTGATGTCGACACATCTCCTTTGGTGTCGACACAGCTACTTGACACTGTATCTGTAGAATGTGTCGACACTGCTTCTTTGTGTCGACACAGACACTTCTTCACTTCACAGCAATCAATATTGTTGAAACTCTGCTATGTGTCGACACAAGTCCTGTGTGTCGACACAGTTGATGTAGTCACAGAATTCTGTGTGTCGACACTGCCTCCAGGTGTCGATACAGTTGATGTCGACTAATACTTCTGTGTGTCGACACTGTCTTTCGGTGTCGACACAGTTGATGTCGACTAATACCTCTGTGTGTCGACACAGTTGCTTCTGGTGTCGACACAGCTTTTCCAAGTGTCGACACAGGCTTTCTTAAGTGTCGACACATGGACTTAGAAACTTTTTCCCGCATATTAGCATATACTTAACCTGCATATATAAACTCAAAATAACATCAAATACACTTTGATGTATATCATTGAACTAAGTGTGGCTTCTTCAAATCAGCTATATATTTTCCCATATACCCAACAATCTCCCCCTATTTGGAGAATTCATAACCCTTTAGTCAATGATATACACCACTTATAATAAACAAACATTATGATGTATATAAGCATTATATGACAGGATAACTTATAAACAAAACAAATACCAAAATGTCAGTACAAGCTCAATGAACATGAAATATTGTTTTGTTTATACTTATTAAACAGTTTCCTAACAACTGATTACATAGATTTCTTTTAACACTAAAAATTACATTGTTCTAGCAAAATCTAGTAAATCTATCCTAAGGCTGATCAGGCTCCTTGATGACTATGCCTTTTCCTGGCTTAATCTGAGCTTGCACAGTAGGTTCTGCATCATCAATGAGCTTCTTTCCTTTCAATTCGGCCTTCTTCTTAGCTTCAGCCTTAATCCTCTGCCTTTCAAAATAATGAAAAGGCTTAGGGAAGTATTTGCTAGGCTCCTGAGCATTAGGAGGTAGTTTCCCAATCTTAGCCTTTCTTCTATATTGCACAATGGCTTCCTGCCTTGCCTCATACTTCTGCCATTTTTGTTCATTATACCACTTACCCCTTTCATGAACCTGATCTTTCACAGCTTTCCAGACAGTCAGAATGATATTCCTGGAAGTGGGGATCCATTGCTCAAAATAAGGCTTTAACTCAGCCTGTTCTCTGAACCATTTCTTTGATAGTTGAGCTTCCTGCTAAGCTTTTAAGGCAGCTTCTGGCATTTCAACTTTCTCTATAATAATATTATCAACTTCTTGTGGAGGACTGTATATTGTCTAAACCTATTATTGAATCATATAAAAATCTGCTGGAGGGTAAATGATCTGAGCAACTTCAGGTTGATCACCTTCAGCATAAGTAGGTTGCACACTAGATTCAGCAACATTATCATCATCACAAAGGGGGTGGATATCCCAGAGTGGCTCTGATGCTATTGGATATCCATTTGGCATGATCTGAGCCTACTTTGACTAGCACCCTCTCCCCCTTTATGACTTCTCTTTCAATGTGGTCTCTTAAGTCATCTTTTTGAAATTTTACTTGACCATCAAGAAAATTTACACCATCTTTATAAAATGATTTTAACTTAAGAAGCTGACCAGAGATTGTTTTCTGAGAAGTAGTAAGGGATGTTTTAAATGAATCTAAGGCTTCCTGTAGCTTCTTATCAAATTCCTCTTTCTCTTTAGCTCTTTCTGCAATCATTGCAGTGACTGTTTTCTTTATTTCAGTGACTATCCATTGTAAGATTCAGTCAGATTGTCATTCATTCTAATATGATTTTCAAGGACATAGCCTTGTTTAACTGCAATATCATCCACTTGAGTCTTGACTGCTACTTACTGCTCAGCCAGAAATACTACAGCATTGCCCCCTTTGTGGAAAAAATCTATCATTTCTTTCTTATGAAGATTTACTTCAAACCTGATGGATTTAATATCCTGAGCCAAATTAAATTGTAGTGACTTAAGACTTTCATCCACATACCTCTCTAGAGCCATTCTCTGCTCATCTAATTTAACTTGTAAAGTCACCATTAATGAGCTGTAATCAGCCTCTGGGACAGATTGTGAAGTAGTAGTTTGCAATGCCTTCTTATAGCTCTGGCTCCTTCTCTTAAAAACCATTAGTTTCCTTTTCTTGGCATTTCTAATTTCCTCATCTTCTGAAGCAGATGAACTGAGGATGTCTACTCTTTCCTTAGGACTAGAAGGAAGCTCCTTTTTAGTCTTATGCTGCTCCCCCTCAATGTCAGCCTGCTCCCCCTCAATCCTTACTTGCTCCCCTATACTTGTTGCTCCCTCAATATCAGGAAACAACTCCTCAAGAGTAAACTCCTGTTGAGTGTATACTTGTGGTACAGCTTTCTCAGGAGCATCAGCAACTACAGATGTATCCTCCATGATCACATATAGTGCTGGAATGTTGACATGAGGTCTCTCAAGAATAGATTGTGAATCCATTTCAATTGCCAAGTGAATTCTCTCTTCCCCTTGTACCTGTGCAGTAACTGTCTCCCCCTGCACTTGTGCATTCTCAGTCATGTCCTGTACTTGTACACTATCTATCTCCCCCTGCACCTGTGCAGGATCAGTTATGTCCTTGGCAGCTTCTTGGCTTGCTATATCAGGTATGTCCTTGGTGAGGACCCTATCCCATTTGGAGATGATCCTGATGTCCATTCTTCTCATATGATTAATTTTAGATCCAGGGATCTGATGCATGACTTCTGAAATGGCTCCAGCCAAATAAAAACTCATCAGTCTAGCCAAATTAGGCTTCTTTATTCCTTCCTTAATCTTCTCAAACAGTACAATAGACCAATCTTTGTTGAGCTTAAAAATTATCCTTGTCATGAGGTTGAACATATATGCAGAAATCCTATCATGTCCCCCTGGCTTACACAGAATTACCTTACCTACCACTTCTGAAAGAAATTTGCCTTGCTGATTCATCCCTTTCCTGTTAATTGCTGCTCCAATCTTCAAGGTGAGATCCAATCCACACCATTGTAGTGCCTCCCTTGTTTTTGATACTGATACTTCTTCTTCATCCTGAGTTCTTGGAAGTTGAAGAATTTTTCTCAAACTTTTCAAGGTCACTTTGACTCTTGCTCCATGAACTGTTAATTTAATCTTAAGTCTTGTTGAGTCTACTGCAGCTGCGACATAAAACTCATGAATCTCTTTCTTCCATATCTTGGTTGGTTCGGATACTAGAAACTCCAAACCACTGTCAGTAAACAGGGTAATTACCCCTTTAATTTCTGACTCCGCATCATCAAAGGCATGACGAACTAACTCATATCCTTCGTTAATGTTATCTTCAACCTTCGGCGCCATTGGGATGGTGAGAAAACTTGGATTGAGATAAGAGAGTTTGTCGACACAAGGTTTTAGTCTCGAAAACCTGGAGAGTGTGTCGACAGAATATGTTCTTGACCTATTTATACCCTTCTAGACAAAGAAGATCAAAAGGCGGGCAAAAACTGTCTAAATGTGTTGGCACTGTTGAAATGTGTCGACACATACTTCTAATGTCTTGACAACGGTGTTGACTTCTATGTGTCGAGACCTATTGATGATGTGTCCACACTTGACATACTTAGAAGTTCATCAGAAATTCTGTATCGACTCTTATTGTAAGTGTCTACACAATTTCTAGATGTGTCGACACCACTACTTTGGTTGTGTCGACACCACTAACTAAAGTGTCGACATCACTTCTCTGGATGTGTCGACACAGATTTACTGAAGTGTCGACAACACTTCTCTGAATGTGTCGAAACTGATTTACTTAGCCAAATTTGATCAACTAGTCTATGTTTAACATTCCTAATTCAATTTTAAATTTATTGAATTTAGTTTCATCTAGAGTCTTAGTAAACACATCTGCAATTTGATAATCTGTTTTGACAAATTCTAGTGAGATATCCTTTTCTCTACATGTTCTCTAAGAAAATGATATCTAATTTCTATATGCTTAGTCCTACTATGTTAAACAAGATTATTAGCAATAGAAATAACACTAGTAGAATCACAAAACAAAGGTGTTCTACTTACCTGAATACCATAGTCTTCTAGCTGGTGCTGAATCCACAACAGCTGTGCACAACAACTTCCTGCTGCCACATATTCAGACTCAGCTGTGGAAATTGTCATACTAGTCTGCTTCTTACTACTCCAAGACACCAATCTTCCTCCTAGAAATTGACAGGTGCTTGTTGTGCTTTTTCTATCTTCTTTGCAACCTGTAAAGTCTGCATCTAAATAGCCTGTCAGTAGAAAATCTCCATTCCTAGGGTACCAAAGGCCTAGATTAGGTGTGCCCTTTAGATATCTCAAAATCCTTTTTACTGCAGTGTAATGAGATTCTTTAGGGCATGATTGGTACCTAGCACAGACACATGTTGCATACATAATGTCTGGTCTACTAGCAGTTAGATATAGAAGAGAGCCAATTATTCCTCTATACAAAGACCCATCTACAGGTTTACTTGTATCATCTTTGCATATATGCATACTTGTTCTCATAGGAGTTCTCATGGTGGAGGATGATTCTATACCATACTTTTTAATTAAATCCTTGGTGAACTTAGACTGAGATATGGATAAGCCATCATCAGTCTGTCTTACTTGAAGTCCCAAGAAGAACTTAAGTTCTCTCATGCTGCTCATCTCAAACTTCCCTTGCATAAGTTTAGCAAACTTCTTGCAAAGGTTGCTTTCTGTAGACCCAAATATTATGTCATCTACATAAATCTGGACTAAGATTATCTTTCCTTTGGACTCTCTTAGGAATAGAGTTTTGTCTATTTTCCCCATTGAGAATTTATTCTCAATAAGGAAAGTAGACAGGGTTTCATACCAAACCCTTGGGGCTTGCTTTAACCCATACAAAGATTTCCTAAGTCTATAAACATAATCAGGTTTGAGAGAATCAACAAAACCTGAGGGCTGCTCTACATAGACTTCTTCTTTTATATTTCCATTTAGGAATGTTGATTTTACATCCATTTGGAATACCTTGAAGCCTTGATATGCTGCATAGGCAAGGAACATCCTAATTGCTTCCAGTCTTGCTACTAGGGCAAAGGTTTGATCAAAGTCAATACCCTCTTCCTGCTTGTATCTTTTTGCAACAAGTTTTGCTTTGTTATTCACAATGATCCCATTCTCATCCTGTTTGTTCCTAAAGATCCACTTTATTCCAATAATGTTGTGGTCTTTTGGTTTAGGAACTAACTTCCAGACCTTGCACCTTTTGAACTGATTTAGCTCCTCTTGCATGGCATCAATCCAAAGTGAGTCTAGAATAGCTTCTTCAAATTTCTTTGGCTCTAGTTGAGATAGGAAGCTTGAGCAAAGCATTGTGTTCAAGTTCCTACTTCTGGTTTGCACTCCATGTCTTGGATCACCAATTATCTGATTTGTTGGATGATCCTTTAAGTGTCTAACAACTGGAGGTAGACTATCTTCAGGTTGATCACCTCCAGTCTCTTCAATATGCTGCACCTCTTGGTTTTCATCAGCATCTAGAGAGTCATGTACTCCCCCTGGACAGTAGCCACCATTTTCCACTTCCTGCTCTGCAGTTGACTTTTCTGTAATGGCAAGCTTGTCCATTCTCTCATTTATACCTGTAGAACTGCATGAGCTACAAGGCAACTCACTGTTAATCAGTCTTGTTTTATCAAAGACAACATGTACAGACTCTTCTACAATTTGAGTAATCAAGTTGTAGACCCTATAAGCCTTACTATTATTGCTGTACCCAACAAATATCTCATCTTGGGATTTGACAGCAAACTTAGTTAGATAAGACTTGCCATTGTTAAGGACATAACACTTGCAACCAAAGATCCTAAAATAGGATAAGTTTGGTTTTCTACCCTTCATGATCTCATAGGGAGTCTTTTTGTGGCTTTTGGTGATAGAAGCCATATTGATCACATGACATGTAGTGTTTACTACCTCAGCCCAGAAATATTCTGGGAGAGAAGTGTCACTCAATAGAGTTCTACCAGCCTCAATCAGTGTTCTATTCTTTCTTTCAGCAATACCATTTTGCTGTGGTGTTCTAGGTGAGGAGAATTCTTGAAAAATCCCAAATTCTTCACACAGTTTTGTCAAACTCTCAGATTGAAATTCAGTGTCATGGTCACTTCTGATTTTGACCACTGTACTGTCAAATTCATTCTGAATTTGCTTGACAAAGATGTATAAAATACTTGAGGTTTCTGATTTTTGTCCCAGAAAGAACACTCAGGAATATCTAGAATAGTCATTTACCACCACAAAAGTGTAGACCTTCCTACCTAGACTATGAACTGGCATAGGACCAAATAGATTCATATGTAAGAGGTATAAACACCTCACTGAATCCTTGTTTTCAAGGATATGAAAGGAGGATTTTGTCTGCTTGTCTTTTTGACAAGCTGAGCATATCCCATCATTTATACACTTAACTTTTGGACTATTCCTTACTAACTCTTTGCTAAAGAGTTGGCCAATTATTTTGTAGTTAAGATGGGCCAGCCTCTTGTGCCATTTGACATAATGAGAGGCTCTCTCATCAGCTACAAGAAAAATATGAGAACCATTGTTCTCACACTCAAAGTTAAGACAGTACACATTTCTTTTTTTATATCCTGTCAATATGACCTTTTGATCACTTGATCTTTTGATATGAAAACCATTCTTAATAAATGAAATGTCATATCCTAAATCACTCAGCTGACTTATGCTTATAAAGTTGTGTTTCAAACCCTTCACATAGGGCACTTGAGTGATAGTAATCTGGTTATTAAAAATGTTACCAAATCCTTTGATGATTCCCTTTTCAGAATCACCAAAGATTACTTTAGACCCATTTATGATAGGTAGGTACTCCTTCAGCAACCCCCTTGTTCCAGTCATGCGCCTGGAACAACCACTATCCAAGTACCATATAGGGGCATGGTAACTTGGACTCACCTGTAATAAATAATTACCTCTCCTTAGAACCCAAGTAAGTCTTGGGTCCTTGGTTCAAGTTAGCTTCATACTTAACAAATCTACCTGCTGCTCTTCTAACAGGTAGACTATTGTTCTTCCTGAACTAGTGTTGTGCCAGCAATCTATGACATAATGGTCTGTCTTGACACAACACTATCATTCATATTTGCTGTATCTATTTTTAGATACATTCTTGGCAGTCTGGTTGACAGCAAAACTTTTGTTTTGTGCTGGTACTGCTGTAGCTACACCCACTTTTTTCTTAAGAATATGGGGTTTATGGACATGGGTTGCCTTATTGACATAAACACTCTTGTCATTCAGAACTTCAGTCTTACTATGACCATGAGTATTATGATAGTTTAACTTTCAAGACAACCTAAACACCTAGAGGGGGGGGGTGAATAAGTTCTACTTGTTTATAAAAACTTTTAGGCAGAATTCAACTTAATGGCTAACACAATAATCACAGCAATCACAGAAAATAAAACATCACAGATTGCACAAGGTTTTATAGTGGTTCCCCAAGGTCTGGGTACATCCACTTTCCCCCTTCACCTATCTAGCAGTATGCTAGATTCGGCCAAACTTCCACTAATCTCAGATCAACAGATCCTACAACTCAGAACCCAACTGGTTCCTACAACTCAGGCACAACAGCCCTACCTCAGCCTTGCCCCAAGGCCTACAACTCAGAGAAGACCCTTCTCCTACACTCAGGCACACAACCCTACCACTCAGAGTACAACACTCCTACACTCAGCCTTTATAACATAGGCTTACACCTCAGATCTGTGTAAACAGATCCTACAGAAATATAGAAAAGTTTATCTAACTGTCTTGCCTAAATTGAGAGAGAAAAGGCCAAGACAATTCTTGATCAGCTGATGAAATCAACTGTATCTGAGCTTTCTTCAAAGCTTCTTGAATAAGAACTTAGCTGAGTTGATTTCCAAACAGCTTCTTGAGAATCCACTGGTGGTTTCTTTCTTCTTCTTCAAATTCTGGCTTGATCTCTCTCTATCCAGCACTTTGAATGATTCTTCTGAATTCTGATTAGAACTCTTCTTTGATCTATCCTTAGATAGTCTTCTTAGATCTTCCGGAGAAGATCTTCTTAAGTGCCTAGCACTTTCTTGAAATGAATTGGATCGTAATCCTTCTCACTTTTTGAATCTCAACAATGTTTTTCAAAAGTTTTTTTTCTCCTTCTGAATCTGTCTATTTATAGACTTTCTTCATGGTAACCGGCTGATCCGGTTTCTAACCGTTTTCTGACAAGTCTGACAGCTTCAGTTAACCGGTGGCAACCCACAGCTGTCAAGTCTTCAAACAAGTCCTGTGCCTTAGTCTTGAACCACAAGTTGTCGAGACAGTCTGTCAGAAAGTGTCGAGACCATCTGTCTATCTGTGTCGACACAATTGACTTTGGTGTCGACACAGTCTTCAGTGATGTCGACTAAGTTGCCTTTGAGTCGACACAGCTTCTTCTGAAAATAACTTGGTCTTGACTCTTCAGTGTGTCGACACAAGTCCTGTGTATCGACACAGTTGTTTGTAGAATCATAACTTAGTAAATGTCGACTTAGCCTTCAGGTGTCGACACAGTCTTCTTTTAACTCTGCTGTAATGTGTCGACTTAATCACAATGTGTCGACACATTCTGCTGGTGTAGACAAACTTGAGGTCGACTATATTCTTCTGAGTCGATACATCCTGCTGGTGTCGACAAACCTGAGGTCGACTATATTCTTCTGTGTCGACACATTTTCCCAATGTTGAGGTCGACGCTTTTCTTCTGTGTCGACACATTTTCCCAGTGTTGTGTCGACTTACTTCTTCTGTGTCGACACTTTTTCCCAGTGTTGTGTCGACTTACTTCTACTGTGTCGACACTTTTTCCTAGTGTAGTTGTAGACTAACTACTATGTGTCGACACACTTCCTCTGTGTCGACACTGCTTCCCAGTGTTGTGTCGACCAATTTCTTCTATGTGTCGACACATCCTTCTCTGTGTCGACACTTGGACTTAGAATTTTTCTGCATACTTTATCAATTCTTCACCTGCACATGTCAACTCAAAAACAACATCAAATACACCTTGATGTATATCATTGAGCTAGGTTGGGCTTCTTCAAATCAGGTACACATTTTCCAATGTACCCAACAATCTCCCCCTATTTGGAGAAGTCATAACCCTTATAGCCAATGATATACACCATTTATAAACAGTACTAAATTGATGATATGTGACATAACAGGAATACTTAATATAAACAAAACATAAAAAAAAATCAATCACAGAATGAACATTATAATATGCCAATCAACATTTTGTTTATAACTGAGTAATGTTTGATTACATTGTTTTACATTTGATGATCACATCACAACATTACAAAAAAAAACATTATGAAGGAACTAAAAACATAATCAGGATTGATCAGGCTCTCTTATGATAATCCCTTTGCCAGATTGAATTGTAGCTGTCACAGGAGCTTCTGATTCTTCAGCTATCTTCTTTCCTTTTTGATCAGCTTTCTTCTGAGCTTCTTCCTTGATCCTTTGCCTTTCAAAATAGTGAAAAGGCTTTGGAAAGTATTTGCTTGGCTCCTTAGCATCTGGTGTCAGCCTTCCCAGCTTAGCTTTCCTTCTGAATTGTACTATAGCTTCCTGTCTTGCCTCATACTTTTGCCATTCTATCTCATTGTACCACTTCCCTCTCTCATGAACTTTGTCTTGTATAGCTTTCCATGCAGTGAGTATTATGTTCATTGAAGTAGGACTTCACTGCTCATAATCTGGCTTGAGTGCAGCCTGCTCTCTGAATTTCTTCTTTGCTAATAGAGCATCTTGCTGTTCTTTCAGAGTAGCCTCTGGCTTATCAACCTTCCCAATGACAATATTAGTAACCTCCTTTGGAGGACTATACATGCCTTGAACCTGCTGATCAATCATGTCAAAATCTGGAGGGGGGTAAATGACTTGGGCAATCTCAGGTTGATTGCCTTCAAGTAGATTTGTTTGTATTCCTGACTCAGCCACCATAGCATCATCACACAATGGGGAATATCCCAATGTGGCTCGGATACTATTGGTCACCCATTTGGAGTGCTCTGAGCCTGCATGAATTAGCATCCTCTCCCCCTTTATGGCTTCTCTAGATACATGATCTCTTAGATCTTCCTTTTGAAATCTTATTTGGCCATCCAAATAATTCACACCCTCTTTAAAAAATGGTTTTAACTTTTGAAGCTTTTCAGATATTTCTTTTTGAGAGGTTGTGATGGCAGTCTTAACAGAAGCAATGGCAGCTTGAAAATTCTTATCAAATTCTTCCCTTTCTTTGGCTCTATCTGCAGGCAGACCTGGAACAATCTTCTTTACCTCCTCAATGATCTTATTATGAGATTCAGTTAAATTATCATTCATTCTTAGCTGGTTTTCCAAAACATAGCTTTGCTTCAAAGCAATGTCATCCACCTTTGTAGTAATAGCCTCCTATTTTTGAGCTAGATAAACCACAGCATTGCCACCCTTGTGGAAGCAATCTGTCATTTCCTTTTTATGCATGTTGACTTGAAACTGGATGAACTTGATATCCTGAGCTAAGTCAAACTGAAGTGACTTGCTATTTTCATCAACATACTTTTCCAGTGCCATCCTTTGTTCATCCAATTTTACCTGTAGATCTACCATAAATTTGTTATATTCAAAGGCTGGAGATACTTGTGGAGGTGTTGTTTGTAAAGCCTGCTTATAATTCTTGCTTCTTCTCTTAAAGACAACAAGTTTTCTTTTCTTTGCCATCCTGGCTCCTTCAGTGTCAGTTTCAGATGAAGTATCTAAATGAATTCTTTCTTGAGGAGGATGAATTGTATCTGTCCCAGTGGTCTGTTGCTCAGCTTCAACAGCCACTGGCTCCCCCTCAACTTGTGCCTCAACTTCAGCTTCCTGATCAATGTCCATACCTATGGACTTCTCAATCTCTGGTTCTCCTCCTACTTTATCTGTAGTAGTATCAGCATCAGGGAATAACTCCTCCAGAGTGAATTCCTGTTGAGCTGAAACTTCTGCAGCAGTTAAATCTTGAGATAAGTTTAACTGTGCTTTCTCTTGCACTTGTACTTCAGTATTTGTAGTATCTAGAGGAGGAGTGGACACTAGCTCCCCCTGAACCTGTGCAGTAATAAAAATATGAGCAATGTCTTTTATAGTAAAATACATTAGCTCCCCCTATACTTGTACCTGATCAGGAGTAGATTCCTTTTGAGCAGGAGTGGAAACTGGCTCCCCCTGCATCTGTGCAGGTGTTGACATGTGCTCGACTATAGTTGAGTCTGGCTGATCTTCAACCTGTGTCCTGAGTGGGTCATCTTGTAGTTGTTCAGGTTCTTGGTTTTGAGTAGGGGATTTCACAGGGGTGTCTGGCCTGCTCTCTTCAGGCACATCCTTGGACAGCACCCTATCCCACCTAGAGAACAGTCTCATATCCATCCTTCTCATATGATTGATCTTAGTCCCTAGCAGTTGCTGCATCACTTCAGGGATCACTCCAATGAGATATAAGCTCATGATTCTAGCCATGTTGGGCTTCTTGATTCCTTCTTTGATCTTGTCAAAGAGTACTCCTGACCAATCAGTAGGAATTGTAAAAACAATCCTGGTCATAAGGCTGAACATATAGGCAGAAATCCTATCATGTCCACCTGTCTTGCAGAGGATTACTTTCCCAACAACTTCAGATAAGAATTTCCCTTGCTGATTTATACCCTTCCTGTTGAATGCAGCTCCAATCTTCATATTCGTGTCCAGTCCACACCATTGAAGGGCTTCCCTTATCTTAGAACTAGGAACTTCCTCTTCATTCTCAACTTCTTGTAATTGAAAGATTTTTCTCAAAGTTCTTGGAGTAATCTTCACCTTAGTCCCTTGAACATTGGACTTAATCTTGAGGCCTGTTGAGTGGACTGATGCAGAGATAAAGAACTCGTGCACCTCCTTCTTCCAGATTTTAGTTGGCTCTGAGATTAGAAATTCTAACCCTGACTCGGAGAGGAGGGTGATAACTCCTTGAACATCTGGCGGCGCATCTGCAAAGGCCTGGCGCACCAACTCATACCCCTCATTGACGTTGTCTTCCATCCTTGGCGCCATCGATTTGTCGAGAAAGCTTGAGAGAAGAGAGAAAGATAGACTGTCGACACAGGGTTTTAGTCTCGAAAACCTTGGAAGCGTATCGACAGAAAGCGTTTTTCACCTATTTATACCTTCTGTTGAAAGAAGTTCAAAAGGCGCCAAACACAGACTAAATGTGTCGACACAGACGGAATGTGTCGGCACAAACTTCTATTGTCTCGACATTACTTCAGCCTACTATGTGTCGACACCAATTTGTGGTTATGTCGACACCTTAGATAGACAGAAATTCTGTGTCGACTCTAAGGATAAGTGTCGACACATATTCTGTAAGTGTCGACACCATTATCCTGGTTGAGTCGACATTTCATTTCTGGTTAAGTCGACAATATAACTCTTAAGTGTCGACACATATTCTCTGTGTCGACACAATATTTCTGACTTGTCGACATTATTTCTTTGAGTCGACACATAATTACTGAATGTGTCGACACATTCTTACTTAGCCAATTTCTGTTGGCTCAACACCACTTGTAAGTGTTACTTCAATGTGTCCTTTTTAACACTTGATTATGTTGTTATTACTTTTACTTACTTACATACCACTTCAATTGCATTGTTAATGATTTTGTTAATACATTAATCAATAGTTAACATACCTAATTCAATTTTGAATTTATTGAATTTGGTTTCATCTAAAGGCTTAGTAAATACATCTGCTATTTGATAATCTGTTTTTACAAATTCCAATGAGATGTCTCCTTTTTCTACATGTTCTCTAAGAAAATGGTATTTGATTTCTATATGCTTAGTTCTACTATGAGAAACTGGATTATTAGCAATAGAAATAGCACTCTTAGAATCACATAAAAGAGGTGTTCTACTTATCTGAATACCATAATCCTTAAGCTGATGCTGCATCCATAATAGCTGTGCACAGCAGCTTCCAACAGCAACATACTCTGACTCAGCTGTAGAAATTATCACACTGGTCTGCTTCTTACTACTCCATGATATTAGTCTTCCTCCCAGGAATTGACAAGTACCTGTAGTACTTTTCCTTTCCTCTCTACATCCTGCAAAATCTGCATCTGAATAGCCTGTTAGTAGAAAATCTCTATTCCTAGGGTACCAAAGGCCTAGATTAGGAGTGCCCTTTAGATATCTCAGAATCCTTTTGACTGCAGTATAATGAGATTCTTTAGGGCAGGCTTGGTACCTAGCACAGACACATGTTGCATACATAATGTCTGGTCTACTAGCAGTAAGATATAGTAGAGACCCAACTATTCCTCTATACAATGACTCATCAACAGGTTTTCCTGCCTCATCTTTGCATATAGGAATACTTGTTCCCATAGGAGTTCTCATGGTGGAGGATGACTCCATACCATATTTCTTAATTAATTCTTTGGTGAACTTAGACTGGGATATGGATAATCCATCATCAGTCTGTCTTACTTGGAGTCCCAAGAAGAACTTAAGTTCTCTCATACTGCTCATCTCAAACTTCCCTTGCATAAGTTTGGCAAACTTTTTACAAAGGTTGTTTTCAGTAGATCCAAAGATTATGTCATCAACATAAATCTGAACTAAGATGATCTTACCTTTTGATTCCCTAAGGAATAGAGTTTTGTCTATCTTTCCTCTTGAGAATTTATTCTCAATGAGGAAGGTAGACAGGGTTTCATACCAAGCCCTTGGAGCTTGTTTTAACCCATACAAAGCTTTCCTAAGCTTATACACAGAATAAGGTTTAAGAGAATCTACAAAACCTGATGGCTGCTCTACATATACTTCTTCTTTAAGATCACCATTCAGAAATGCTGACTTCACATCCATCTGGTATACTTTGAAGTCTTGGTAGGCTGCATAGGCAAGGAACAATCTGATTACCTCCAGCCTTGCTACTGGAGCAAAGGTTTGATCAAAGTCAATCCCTTCTTCCTGCCTGTATCCTTTTGCAACTAACCTTGCTTTATTCTTCACTATTATCCCACTCTCATCTAGCTTGTTCCTATAGATCCACTTAGTGCCAATTATATTGTGGCATCTTGGTTTAGGAACAAGCTCCCAGACTTTGCACCTTCTGAATTGATTCAGCTCCTCTTGCATAGCATCAATCCAGTGCTGGTCTTGGATAGCTTCTTCAAACTTCTTAGGTTCCATCTGAGACAAGAAACTTGAATGCAAAACTGTGCTTTGATTTCTGCTTCTAGTTTGCACTCCTTGTCTTGGATCACCTATTATCTGATCAGCAGGATGATCTCTTAGATATCTTATAGCTGGAGGAAGATTCCCTTCAGGTTGAGCATCTCCAGCTTCTTCATTCTGCTGAACCTCTTGGTTTTCATCAGCTTCCATTATCTCTTGTACTCCCCCTGGACAGCAGCCTTCATTTTCCAATGCTCCATCTTCCTTTGAAGCTTCAGCAATGGAGAGCTTGTCCATCCTCTTGCTTATACCTGTTGAGTCATTTGATCTACAAGACAACTCACAATTGATTAATCTTGTTTCATCAAATACAACATGCACAGATTCTTCAACAACTTGAGTAGTTAAGTTGAAGACTCTATAGGCCTTACTATTTGTGCTGTACCCAACAAATATCCCATCCTGGGATTTGGCAGCAAACTTAGTCAAATATGACTTGCCATTGTTAAGTATATAGCACTTGCAACCAAAGATCCTAAAATAGGATAGATTTGGTTTTCTGCCTTTCACAATCTCATAGGGAGTCTTTCTGTGGCTTTTGGTGATAGAGCCCTATTGATGACATGACAAGCAGTGTTAACTGCCTCAGCCCAAAAATATTCTGGGAGAGAGGTGTCACTCAATAGAGTTCTACCAGCTTCAATTAATGTTCTATTCTTTCTTTCAGCAATTCCATTTTGCTGAGGTGTTCTTGGTGAGGAGAACTCTTGGAAAATCCCAAAGTCTTTACACAAGTTTGTTATGCTTTCAGATTGAAACTCAGTACCATGGTCACTTCTGATTTTGACCACTGTACTATTCAGTTCATTCTGAATTTGCTTTACAAAATTAAGTAATACACTTGGGGTTTCAGATTTTTGTCTCAGAAAGAACACCCATGTAAATCTAGAATAGTCATCTACAACCACAAAAGTGTAGACCTTCCTACCTAGACTATGAACTGGCATAGGACCAAAAAGATCCATATGCAAGAGGTATAAGCACCTCACAGAATCCTTGTTTTCAAGGCTTTGAAATGAGGATTTTGTCTGCTTGCCCTTTTGACAAGCTGAGCATACCCCTTCCTTTATACACTTAACTTGAGGCCCATTCCTCACTAGTTCTTTACTAATGAGTTGGCCAATTGTCTTGTAGTTTAGATGAGCCAATCTCTTGTGCTACTTAACACAATGGGAAGCATTGTCATCAGCTACAAGACAAATGGGGGAAGCCTTATTTTCACATTCAAAATTAAGGCAATATACATTTCTCTTCCTATACCCAGTCAAAATGATCTCTTGATCCCTTGACCTTTTGATATGACATCCATCCTTACCAAATGAAATGTCATATCCTAGATCACTCAGCTGGCTTATGCTTATTAGATTATGTTTCAAACCTTTTACATAGGCCACTTGGGTGATAGTAATTAGGTTAGAAGAAATGTTACCAAACCCTTTGATGACTCCCTTCTCAGATCCACCAAAGATCACTTTAGGTCCATCTTTGACAGATGAATACTCCTTCAGCAGCCCCTTTGTTCCAGTCATGTGCCTGGAACAACCACTATCCAAGTACCATATAGGGTCATGGTTACTTGGATTCACCTGCAATACAGAATTATTTACCCTTAGAACCCAAGTAAGTCTTGGGTCCTTGGTTCAGGTTAGCATTAATAAAGTTATCATAACCTCTTCTAACAGGTAGACTCTTATTCTTTATAACACTTGTGTTATACCAGCAGTCTAATGCAAAATGGCCTCTCTTGCCACAACACCAACATTCAAACTTATTGTATCTAGATCTAGATACATCCTTGTCAGAAGAATTTCTGTTCATTGCTGGTGCTGTTGCAACTTCACCTACTGATTTCTTAAAACCATTGGGTTTATGACCATAGGTAGGCCTGCTTGCATTAACACCCTTGTTCTTCAGAACATTAGTCTTAATATGACCTTGAATGTCTTCATAATCATATATGTTAGAAGGCACTTTCTCCTTACTAAACTTTATGGGGACTGAAAGGTTTAGTGGCTGAATAGGGGCTTTGCCTTTCCTCTTGAATCTGCCAGCCCTGGAGTTACCTTTAAATCCTAATCCAGCCTTACCCTTCTGAGTGACAAATTCATCTATCAAGGGTAAGATAGATTTTGGCTTAGAGTAACTAGCCACTAAATCCCTTTCAATTCTAAGTCTGGCCTCCAGACTCTTCATTTGATCATTAGTATAATTAATTGTGCCTCATCTGAATAATAGTTATATTCTTCAGCTTGGCAATTTCATTTAATTTTTGATCAAGGACTTTTTCTAACTCAGTTGTTGCAACCCTTAGTTCAGCAATTTCCTGAGCCTGAGTTTTAACCAGGTTCTTGCTTTTCTTAAGGGCCTGCAACAAGTCCCCATACTTGTCTATCAATTGATCGACATCTCCTTCAGATTCAGATGCATCTTCATCACTTGATGCAGATGTAGCTGATTCTTCACTTGTACTACAAACAGATGTACTGGAAGGACATTTTACCTCATTAGGACCAGACTGATTCTGGCATATGTCCTCTTCTGATCTTGTCATCAATCCCCATGCATTGATGTTCATTGATGGAGTCTAGCAACTGCATAAACTCCTCTTCCTCAGATGCAGCATATAGTCCAATATATGCTTCAGCTTCAGATCCTGATTCTGAAGTTGACTGGTCTGACAGACTCTTATCTTTCTTTGCTACAAAGGATTTCTCCTTCTTGCCTTTCTGATAAGTCTTCTTCTTTTCTGAAGATTCCTTTCTCTTGTCAGGACAATCAGCCACTACATGTCCAGGCTTATTGCAACAATAACAGACAATCTTTGAAGTAGTGGCTCTACTGGGCTTTGATCTGCTCTTCTCATTCCTTGATGACCTTTTCTTCTTATAATAGTCATCAACTTGCTGTGATGGGGAAGGCCTAGACTTCCACTGCTTCTTCTTCAAGAACCTCTGGAATTGTCTTGTGAATGCAGCAAAATCTGCATCTGAATCACAGCTTTTAGAATCCTTGTTTGAACTTTCAGAACTATCTTCTGTAACTTCCTTAGGAGGAAATGGTGATATCCTCCTATTCTTTCTAGTGGCTTCAGCATTGAATGCCACAGTCTTTTCTCTAAGCTCTCCTCTTGAGTTTCTTTCCTCCTCCTTCCTCACCATTAGTTGCATTTCATAGGATAGCAACTTTCCAAACAGGGTTGGAGGAGATATCTCTGCCAATTTAGCCACTTCTCTTATGGCACAGATCTTTGTATCCCAATCCTTTGATAAGGATCTTAAGAATTTGTCATTCAGTTCATATGTACTGAAGACTCTTTCATAGGATTTTAGCTCATTCACAATCCTATAGAATTTCTTATAGCACTCAGTTATGCTATCAGATTTTCCTTGTCTAAAGCTTTCATACTCCTGATTTAGCATAGACTTCCTGTCCAGCCTTACTTCTTCAGATCCCTCCATGTAGACAATCAATGTGTCCCACATCTCCTTGGAGGTCTTGTAGTGAATCAGATTCTGAAATGTTGAATCATCTATGGCACTAACAATGATGTTCTGTGCCCTTTTATCCATGGTTGCCAAGATGATTTCATCCTTGGTCATTTCTGAATAAGTCTTTGGAGTTTGGATATTTGCATCAAGAACTGATACCTTCATTGGAATGAAGGGGCCTTCCTGTACTGTGATGTAAATTCTTGGGTCAGATGCTTCCATAAACAATCTGACTCTTTCTTTCCAGATCCCAAAGATTTCCTTCCTGCATATGGGTAATTTCATAGACCCTAGCTCCTTATGATTCTCTCCAGAACCCATCTTCTTGAATCTTGAATCTGCCTTTCAGATCTACCTCAGACTGTTAAGTCCTTTTTGAGGAACCTCCCTCTGATACCACTTGATAGTTTAACTTTCAAGACAACCTAAACACCTAGAGGGGGGGTGAATAGGTTCTACTTGTTTATAAAAACTTTTAGGCAGAATTCAACTTAATGGCTAACACAATAATCACAGCAATCACAGAAAATAAAACATCACAGATTGCACAAGGTTTTATAGTGGTTCCCCAAGGTCTGGGTACATCCACTTTCCCCCTTCACCTATCTAGCAGTATGCTAGATTCGGCCAAACTTCCACTAATCTCAGATCAACAAATCCTACAACTCAGAACCCAACTGGTTCCTACAACTCAGGCACAACAGCCCTACCTCAGCCTTGCCCCAAGGCCTACAACTCAGAGAAGACCCTTCTCCTACACTCAGGCACACAGCCCTACCACTCAGAGTACAACACTCCTACACTCAGCCTTTATAACATAGGCTTACAACTCAGATCTGTGTAAACAGATCCTACAGAAATATAGAAAAGTTTATTTAACTGTCTTGCCTAAATTGAGAGAGAAAAGGCCAAGACAATTCTTGATCAGCTGATGGAATCAACTGTATCTGAGCTTTCTTCAAAGCTTCTTGAATAAGAACTTAGCTGAGTTGATTTCCAAAAAGCTTCTTGAGAATCCACTGGTGGTTTCTTTCTTCTTCTTCAAATTCTGGCTTGATCTCTCTCTATCCAGCACTTTGAATGATTCTTCTGAATTCTGATTAGAACTCTTCTTTGATCTATCCTTAGATAGTCTTCTTAGATCTTCCGGAGAAGATCTTCTTAAGTGCCTAGCACTTTCTTGAAATGAATTGGATCGTAATCCTTCTCACTTTTTGATTCTCAACATGTTTTTCAAAAGTTTTTTTTCTCCTTCTGAATCTGTCTATTTATAGACTTTCTTCATGGTAACCGGCTGATCCGGTTTCTAACCGTTTTCTGACAAGTCTGACAGCTTCAGTTAACCGGTGGCAACCCACAGCTGTCAAGTCTTCAAACAAGTCCTGTGCCTTAGTCTTGAACCACAAGTTGTCGAGACAGTCTGTTAGAAAGTGTCGAGACCATCTGTCTATCTGTGTCGACACAATTGACTTTGGTGTCGACACAGTCTTCAGTGATGTCGACTAAGTTGCCTTTGAGTCGACACAGCTTCTTCTGAAAATAACTTGGTCTTGACTCTTCAGTGTGTCGACACAAGTCCTGTGTGTCGACACAGTTGTTTGTAGAATCATAACTTAGTAAATGTCGACTTAGCCTTCAGGTGTCGACACAGTCTTCTTTTAACTCTGCTGTAATGTGTCGACTTAATCACAATGTGTCGACACATTCTGCTGGTGTAGACAAACTTAAGGTCGACTATATTCTTCTGAGTCGACACATCCTGCTGGTGTCGACAAACCTGAGGTCGACTACATTCTTCTGTGTCGACACATTTTCCCAATGTTGAGGTCGACGCTTTTCTTCTGTGTCGACACATTTTCCCAGTGTTGTGTCGACTTACTTCTTCTGTGTCGATACTTTTTCCCAGTGTTGTGTCGACTTACTTCTTCTGTGTCGACACTTTTTCCCAGTGTAGTTGTAGACTAACTGCTATGTGTCGACACACTTCCTCTGTGTCGACACTGCTTCCCAGTGTTGTGTCGACCAATTTCTTCTATGTGTCGACACATCCTTCTCTGTGTCGACACTTGGACTTAGAATTTTTCTGCATACTTTATCAATTCTTCACCTGCACATGTCAACTCAAAAACAACATCAAATACACCTTGATGTATATCATTGAGCTAGGTTGGGCTTCTTCAAATCAGGTACACATTTTCCAATGTACCCAACATATTCTCAAGGTCATACTTGTTAGAAGGCACTTGTACCTTTCTAAAAACTATAGGGACTTTAAAATTCAGTGGCTGGACTGAGCCTTTGCCCTTTCTCTTGAATTGGACAGCCCTAGTGTTATCTTTAAAGCCTATTCCAGCCTTACCCTTTTAGCCACAAACTCATCTATTAAGGGTAAAACTGATTTTGGCTTGGAATAACTAGCCACCAAATCTTTTTCCTTTTGAAGTCTGGCTTCCAGACTTTTAATTAGATCATTTTTGTATGTGATTGTACCCATCTGAATAACAGTTATAGTTTTCAGTTTGGCAATCTCATTTATTTTTTGATCCAACTCTTTCTCTAAATCAGATGCAGTCATCTTAAGATTTTCAATTTCCTTGGCCTGAGTTTTGGCCAGGTTTTTGCTTTTTTTAGTGCCTACAATAAGTCCCCATATTCATCTATCAGCTGATGAATATCACCTTCAGACTCAGACCCATCCACATCACTTGATGCAGATGTAGCTGACTCTGTGCCAGTACTACAATCTGAATTTCTAGAAATACATTGTACCTTACTAGGACCAGGCTGATCCTGACACTTGTTTTCTTCTGACACAACCATCAGTCCCAAGCACTGATGGTCTTCTTGTTCATAGATAGAGTTCAACACTTGCATAAACTCATCTTCTTCATCTGCTGCATATAGACTAATGTATGCCTCAGCTTCAGATTCAAACTCTGAAGATGATTGATCTGTCAAGCTCTTCTCCTTCTTGGCAACAAAGGATTTCTCCTTCTTGCTCTTTTATTGAGTCTTCTTTTTATCAGCAGTCTCCTTTCTTTTGTCTGGACACTCAGCCACAACATGTACAGGCCTATTACAGCAGTAGCAAACTATCTTTGATGTTGTAGATTTGCTAGGCTTAGACCTGCTCCTGTCCATCCTGGATGACTTCCTCTTTTGATAATAGTCATCCACAGGCTGAGATGTGGAGGGCCTAGACTTCCACATCTTCTTCTTCAGGAATCTATGAAACTATCTTGTGAAGGCTGCAAAGTCTTTATCTGAATCACTGCTGTTAGAACTTTTGTTGTCTAAATTATCTGAAGTAATTTCAGCAACTATCTCAGGAGGTGATGGATTCATCCTCCTATTCTTCCTAGTGGCTTCCACCTTGAGGGTCACAAACTTTTCTCTGTGCTCCCCTTTTGCACTATTCTCTTCCTCTTTCCTAGCCATCAGCTGCATCTCATATGACAGCAATTTTCCAAACAAAATTGGAGGAGAGATATCTGCAAGTTTGGCAACTTCCCTAATGACACAGATCTTAGTGTCCCAATCCTTTGTCAAGGATCTTAGAAATTTATCATTCAGTTCATATGTATTGAAGATCCTTCCATAGGACATCAGCTCATTTACTATTCTATAGAACTTTTTATAACACTTAGTTATACCATCTGACTTTCCTTGTCTGAAACTCTCTTATTCTTGGTTAAGCATAGATTTTCTATCTTGTCAGACTTCTTCAGAACCCTCCATGTAGACTATCAAGGTGTCCCACATTTCCTTGGAGGTCTTGCAGTGAATCAAATTTTGAAAGGTTGAATCATCTATGACACTTACTATGATATTCTGAGCTTTTTTATCCATAGTTGCCAGGATGATCTCTTCTTTAGTCATTTCTGAAAAATCCTTGGGAGTTCTTTGATTTGCATCTAGAACTGATAGTTTCATTGGAATATAAGGACCTTCCTTTACTGTAATGTAGATCCTTTGATAAGAAGCCTCCATAAAAAGCCTGACCCTTTCTTTCCATATTCCAAATATCTCTTTCCGGCAAAAGGGTAATTTCATATAACCTAGTTCCTTATGATTTTCTCCTGAACCCATTTTCTTGATCTTGAATCTGCCTTATGGATCTTACTCAGACTGTTAAGTCCTTCTTTGAGCAACCTCCCTCTAATACCACTTGATAGAATTGATTTCAAGAAAACCCAAACACCTAGAGGGGGGGGGGGTGAATAAGTTCTTTTCTTTTTTATTTAAGGCAGAATAATTTTTCAGATCTTTAAATAGAATCTAACTATTCTACAGCAATCACAGCACAGAATTCACAATCACACACACATCACAGATTGCACATAGATTTATAGTGGTTCCCTAAGGTCTGGGTACATCCACTTTCCCCCTTCACCTATCTAGTAGTGTGCTAGATTCGGCCTAACTTCTTCCTTTTTCTCAGATCCACAGATCTTACAGCTAAGAACCCTGAAAGGTTCCTACAACTCAAAACCCTATAAGGTTCCTACAACTCAGAGTGTAACCACACTCCTACATCTCAGGCTAACAGCCCTACCTCAGCCTTGCCACAAGGCCTACAACTCAGAGAATAATTACTCTTACACTCAGGCTCAAAAGCCCTACCACTCAGAGATCTTGATCTCCTACACTCAGCCTTTATAATATAGGATTACAACTCAGATCTTTGAAAAGATCCTAAAAAATTCGATACGTGTTTTAATTGGACTCTTACCCTTGTTGAGAGAGAAGGGATAAAAGGTTTCTTGATCAGCTTCTTGATAAGACTGATGGCTGAAATCAACCTGTTTTTAGCTTTCTTCAAAGCTTCTTGAATCTGAACTCAGTAGGGTTGATCTCCTTTGAAGTTGACTGGCTACCAGCTCCCTTCTTAGAATTCAGAAATAGATCTGTATTCTCCTTAGCAGATTTGTTAAAGATCTGCTCCTTAAGAGACTTGTAAATGTCTCCAACTTTACTTCAACAGCTGAAGATCTCTCTCAATCTTCAGAACTTCTGAAGTTCCTTCAGAATTCTTGCTTGAATTCTCCTTAGACAATTTCTGAGTATATTGACACTTCAGATTGTCTTCTTAGATCTTCTCACAAAAATCTTCTTCTGTATGACGAGCTATTTCTTGATCAATGATCAATACTTCAATAGTTGTTTGTGTTGTTGTTCTTTTTCTCATTTTTTGATTTGACAGAATCCATCTATATATATAGACTTCATCTATGGTAACCGGCTGATCCGGTTTCTAACTAACTTCTGACAAGTCTGATAGCTTCAACGAACTTGTTGAAATACACAGCTGTCAGGTCTCCAGTCAGTTCTTGAACTTTTGTCTTTGTCAGCAAAGCGTCGAGACTGATTGTCATTATGTGTCGACACAAGTAGATTAAGTGTCGACACAGGCTTTGGTGATGTCGACATAGCTCCTTTGGTATCGACACAGCTACTTGACATTGTATCTGTAGAATGTGTCGACACTGCTTCTTTGTGTCGACACAGACACTTATTCACTTCACAACAATCAACATTGTTGAAACTCTGTTGTGTGTCGACACAGTTGATGTAGTCACAGAATTCTGTGTGTCGACACTGCCTCCAGGTGTCGACACAGTTGATGTCGACTAATACTTCTGTGTGTCGACACTGTCTTCCGGTGTCGACACAGTTGATGTCGACTAATACCTCTTTGTGTCGACATAGCTTTTCCAAGTATCGACACATGCTTTCTTAAGTGTCGACACATGGACTTAGAAATTTTTTCCTGCATATTAGCATATACTTAACCTGCACATATAAACTCAAAATAACATCAAATACACTTTGATGTATATCATTGAACTAAGTGAGGCTCCTTCAAATCAGGTACACATTTTCCCATGTACCCAATAGCCGTCCCGTCGACTTTGATTTAATTTAATTTAATTAATTAACATAATTATATTAATAAATATTGAATTGTATTAAAAATATTTATTTGTCTTAATTATGTTATAATTTAAAATAATTATTTGATAAAAAAATAGCAGGCAGATGAATAGTGGCGCCATCCGCCTACTTTGACCACTTTAATGTAATTTAATTAATTAGTATTATATTAATTAATATAATCATATTATTAAATGTTGAATTAATCTTTGAGCCGTTGGGTAAATAGTAGGGGTGCAACTCGGATCGGTTCGGTTCTACCAAAAACAAAAATCGACACATATAGGTTCGGTTCTAAACTTTTGGAATCGGAACCGACCCACGGTCTTATTGTATAGAACCGGATCTGAACCATTTGTTTCGGTTCGATTCGGATTCGGTGCTCGGTTCTACCTATGTCTAACAAAATTTAAAAATGACTTTTCCAACTCATGATTCATTATAATATAAGTTTCAATATCTCAAAAGAGTTGAATCATGACTTTATATCATATTGAAATCATACAACACAAGTATACTATTTTCTTAGTCATAAAATTATATTCTCAATTATTTTTTGCATATTTGGTCATACGACTATAAACGATTTCTCAAAATATTTTCTTTAGCATTGATATTCGGTTCCAGGTCGGTTCTGGGTACCCGACCCTTGGAACCAGGAACCGAACCGAATTGTCGGTTCAGATATTATGGGAACCGGACCCGAACCGAAGCTATTTGGAACTGACCCAAACCATTCGGTTCGGTTCTTGTTCGATTTTCGGTTCTTCGATTACTTTTGCACACCCCTAGTCAATAATCCCACATCATGGAATATGATGTAGGGTTTGGGTATACATTAAAACTATCTGCATGTATATTCAGAAATTGGCTTAGCGGGCTGGGTTAGTGGCTTTTCAAGGTGTGCATGTCTAGTTCTGACTGCTTTTTACTTTGTAGAATTTATAAATAATGGGCTGAGCTTTTTTAATTTTTTAAAATTTTGACGGTAAAATTGTAACTTCACTCTGTTTGGTACAAGCCCTTCAAAATTTTCAAGTGTCCTCATAGATTTAGGAGTCCTAGGAAAATTGTAAATTATTTGGACGGTCCAGATTCGTTCGTCTGATCGAACGGCTGCGATGTTATGATCAAATCAGATCGGACGGTTCAAATTTATTTCACAATAAGAAAAAAATTAATTAGTAGGAAGCAAAATTCATTGCTAATTAGTTAAATTCTTTGCTAATTTAATTAGCAAAGAATTTAGAAATGAAAAAAATTATAACTAATATGACCCTAGCTAAATTTAGAAAGGAATTTATTTCTTTCTAATTATGATGTTAATATTTTGCATTTTATATAATTATTTGATTAAATTAAAAAAATATTTACATAAAAAAATATTTTTTAATATGCACATGTTGAGAATTGAATCGCCGACCTCTCACAAATAATTTCTTTACATAACCAACCCTTCTAATTAACTAATTCATTTTTGATTTATAGAAATATATATATATATATATATATATAATTATAAATTTATACTATTTATATATATGTTATTTATATATACATATAAATATATATTTTTATTTATAGTTTAATATATATATAGTTTATTATATATAATTATTTATATATGTCATTATTTCTCTATATTATATATATTTATATATTTTTTGTATATATTATATATATTTATTTATATATTTTATACATATATATTTATTTATTTCTCGCTGGTGCAAGGCGGGAAGATCGGGCGGAAGTGTGACGAGCTCGGCGGGGAGATCGTGTGGGAGAGTGATGATCTTGGCAGGTGAGCAAATATCAGGATGAGAATGAGGATATCAAGAGTTTCTTTAATTTGTTTAAGAACTTATAAATATATATATATTTTTAAAAGTGAGATGAAAATATTTGGAGGGAATTGAATCTTTCCCTCCATAAATATTTAATCTAAAATAATTAGTATAGAAATTTTGAAAAGAAATATTTCATTTCTATTTAGCAATAAATATTTTGCAACAAAATAATTCGTTGTTATTTTGCAACAAATATTTTCATTGTCTATTTTTGTGGGCAAAAACAAATATGATGTATCTAGCTAAATTCGATACAAATTAGCAATAAATTATTTAGCCTTCCTAATTTTCGTTGCTAAATAAAGTTTTTCTTGTAATGAATTTGATGGGCTTTCGCTGTTACACCACTTGGTTGTTAATATATCTTTGTATATAGTTTATATATAGTTTATATATATATATATATATATATGGATTTATCTCATATGCGGGCGGCATTAGGTGCGGGCATGCGGGCTTACAGGGGCGGTGGCCGGCGGCTGCGGCCTCGCCGGCCACCGGCCGCCCTGGATTTGTCGGCGTGCTCGCCGGCGAATCCAGGGAGGCCAGTGGTCGGTGAGCCCGCAGCCATCGGGCGCCGCCCCGTAAAAAAATTTGAACCGCAATCAAATTTTTTTACAGGGCGGCGGCCGGCGGCTGCGGTGCACGCCGGCAAATCCGGCCAGGGCGGCCGGTGACCGGCGAGCCCGCAACTGCCGGACGCTGCATCGTAAAAAAAATTGATTGCGGTTCAAATTTTTTTACGGGGCGGCGGCCGGCGTCTGCGGGCTCGCCGTCCTTCGGCGCCCTGGATTCGCCAGCGAGCACGCCGGCGAATCCAGGGCGGCCGGTGGCCGGCGAGCCCGCAGCTGCCGGCTACCGCCCCTGTAAGCCCGCAGCCGCTGGGTTAAACATACTCGCAGGCTTGTTCGCCGTCGTGCACAGTATGATTAATCATACTGTGCACGTTTTTAATATACTGTATCAGACGACTCTTCTTGATCGCTGACGTGGTGCTCGCCGTCGTGGACCTAGGAGTTGGATCGCCGCCGTTGTGCTCGCTGCTTCTGGATCGTCCAATCGGACGACTGCCATTGCTCGCCCGCACAGGCGCCAGCCCGCACAGGCGCCCGGACGAACGCCATTGTTCGGGCGTACGAGCGTACGGGCAATGGTCAAAACAACTTCAAATAGAAAAGTGATCAACATAAAAGTTCTAGATATCGTCGATACGAACAACTTTCATGTTGAACACTTTTTGATTTGGAGCTTTTTTGACAATCGATTTGGGGATCGAAATCTGGGGCGGCGAGAGTGTGCTACTGTAGCAGTCTCGTCGCTCTAGATTTCGATCCCCAAATCAAAAGTCAAAATAGCTCCAAATCAAAAAAAATTTAATATAAAAGTTGTTCATATCGACGATATCTACAACTTTTATGTTGATCACTTTTCGATTTGAAGCCATCTTGACCCCTTTTTTTGTTGTTCATACGGCCACACATAAAGTTGCCCGCATATTATATTTATTATATATATACACTAGTAACAGGCACGGGCTTCCGGCCCGATGACCACGCTCAACAGTACTCGGCGCCGCCCCCCCCCCCGGCAGGCTTTGCCCGCCCCCGGCGATTAGAAAGAATATTAGTACAAATAAAAAAGTTATTTTTAACTTAATGGAAACAAAAAAAGTTAATTCTAAATTAATTTCATTAATATTACTACATATATAAACTGTACGTTAGATAAAATGTGAAAGTCTTCATGGGCTAATGGATAAGGCACATGATTGTAAAAGTGGTGGTCAGCAGATCGAGGCTCCCTTGACACGCGCCTATTAGCTTATTTTTTAATTTATAATAAAATCTTGCTCAAATTTAGTCCCACATCATGGGATAAAGTAATATATTTCGGTATAAATTAAAAAAACTGCACCCAATATTTGGAAAATGTTGTATTTCGGGCGGGGTTACACAGCTTGCAAGGTTTCATCTGGCCGGCAGGCTTGGCTACCCCATTAAATATTAATTTTAAAAAGAACTGCCTTCTTTTTAGTCTCACACCGTCTGTTACAACTTCAATTTCGGGTTTATATTCTGCATTCAATGTTTGAAATCTACTGGGCTGCTTGATTGGCGGGCTGACAGGCGAGCATGCAGCCTGGCGGGGGATTGCGCGGGCTTGCCGCTTGGCGGGCTGATTGCGCTCGGTTTTAGCAGCTTATTAAGCATGTTTTAAAGTTATTTACATAACTTTAGGACCTCCTAATAGTATGTTTAGGATACCCGACCCTAATAGGTTTAGGATACTTACAAAAATTTGGAGAGAAATGGAGAGTTAGATCGGACGATGCTGAATAATGAAGCAAGATTGGACGTTTGATATTTGACCAACGACTTTTAAAAGCATGGTTTAAAAAAACCATACCATATATCTTTATATAATGGTATATATATATATATATATATATATATATATATATATATATATATATATATATATATCTACTAATATACAAAAACTATTTTTTGGTGAAACATTGTCTGATATCCATATATTGCCCTTATAGTTGTACTCATAATTACACAATTATACCAAACTTTATATTAGTATATTATAAAGACAATATCATTTTAGTTAATTACACAATTTTACAATATTAAAATACAAAAAATTAAAACACAAGATATCCTAAACCTATTGTCTCTTGCTAGAAATGACACGGGAAAAATTAATGTTTTTACATTAAAATATAATTTGTTTTACAAAATAAAAAATGTATTCTTAATTTATATTTTTTTACGGTCATTTTGAGTACTCATATGTATATGTTGCGGGTCGGGCCGAGCACGCCGGGAGCGGGCGGAGTCCACCGGGAGCAGGCGGAGCCCGCCGAGAGCGGGCAAAGCCCACCGTCGTCGGTCGGGTACTGTCGCGCGAGACCATAGGGGCGGGTACTGTCGCGCGAGACCATAGGGGCGGGTACTGTCGCGCGAGACCATAGGGGCGGGTACTGTCCACGACAAATGTCGCCGCTCACGACAAATGTCGCCGCCCACGACAAATGTCGCCGCCCACGACAAATGTCGTCCCCACGACAAATGTCGCACCACCGACGAATGTCGCACCCCGCCGAATGTCGCACCCCGCCGAATGTCGCACCCCGCCGATTGTCTCACCCCGCCGATTGTCGCACCCCCGCCAAATGCCCTCAGGGTCGAAGACCTGTGACTGTCACTCGTATATATATATATATATATATATATATATATATATATATATATATATATATATATATATATATATATATATATATCTACTAAAATACGAAAACTACTCTTTGGTGAAACATTGTCTGATGTCCCTATATTGCCCTTATAGTTGTATTCATAATTACACAATTATACCAAACTTTATATTAGTATATTATAAAGACAATATCTTTTTAGGTAATTACACAATTTTACAACATTAAAATACAAAAAATAAAAATACTAGATACCCTAAACCTATTGTCTCTAGCTAGGAATGACAAGAGAATAATTAATGTTTTAACGTTAAAATATAATTTGTTTTATAAAATAAAAATTGTATTCTTGATTTATATTTTTTTACGGTCATTTTGAGTACTCATATGTATATGTTGTGGGTCGGGCGGAGCCCACCGGGAGTGGGCGGGTACTGTCACGCGAGGTCATATGGGCAGATATTGTCCACGACAAATGTCGCCGCCCACGACAAATATCGTCCCCATAACAAATGTCGCACCACCGGCGAATGTCGCATCCCGGCGAATGTCGCACCCCGCCGAATGCCGCACCCCGCCGAATGCCGCACCCCGCCGAATGCCCCTAGGGGGTGAAGGCCCGTGCCTGTCACTTATATATATAAAAACACAAACATTGCGTTGCTATAGTAACCATCATTACATTTCATCTCCCGAAAATACCCCTCCGCCGGCGATGCTTTTTTATTAAAAAAAATGAGCATCGCAACGCCACCGGAGCCGGCGTTGGCCTGACCCGACCCCGCTGACGAGATCGTCGGACGTTGGTGACCCTGGCGGGGGTAGGCCGGAGGCAAACCGACAGGGACACCGCCAGCGGGTGCCCTTCCCGTGAGTCCCTGGTTTGGGGCTCACGGGCAGGGCCACCACCAGTGGTGGCCCTGTCGATTTGCCTCCAGCAAACCCCGTTGGGGTCACCGCGTCCGACGGTTGTCCTGCCCCCTCCTCCTCCTCTTCCCGTGCACCCATACTCCTCCCCGCTTTAATTATCTCGTTATAAGTTTTAATTTTATTTATATTATTTTATATTATTTATATTTATATTATTATATAAATACGAGCTTTTTCGCACAGGCAACGCCCGTGCTCCAAGCTCTAGGGCGGCCTTCGCCCGCATCCAGGCGGTCTTTGCCCGCATCCAGGCGGTCTTCGCCCGCATCCAGGCGGTCTTCGCCCGCCTCCGCACGGGCTTCGCCCGTGCTTGATGCTCCGGGCGGCCTTCGGCTGCATGGAAGCGGGCCCCGCTTCCACGTAGTTCACTGGCTCGGCACCGTAATGGCCACTCGCGGCCCCCCGGAGCCCTGTGATTGTTTGATTATGCATACGCGCTCCGGGGGGCCGCGAGTGGAGGTTGCGGCGCCGAGCTGGTGAACTGCGTGGAAGTGGGGCCCGCTTCGATGCAGCCGAAGGCCGCCCGGAGCATCAAGCACGAGCGAAGCTAGTGCGTAGGCGGGCGTAATGCCCCCAATTTTTCTAGTATTATTCTTTTGCATGCTGACGTCATAATGACGGAAGGGCGTTACGTGTCCGTGAGTTTACGGCGCGACGCCGTCTGTGCGTTTTTTAGCGTCCGTTAGGTTTTGACCGGCTAGATTTTGGGATATGCGTCAGAACCAAATTTTTTACATCGGGAAGCTAAGTTATATAATTTCTGAATTGCTCGTCGAGTTTCGTCGCGATCCGAGCATTTTTGGAGCCTTGACGCGCGTTTGAAATTCGAATAATTATAAATTATCGTAACTTCGTTATTCTATAACTAGAGATCGGTGCGTCGGATTTTGATTCCGACTTCGTCGTTGGGTTCGTAGCGTCGACATTCTCCTACGGCGTGAATTTCGTCCGTTTCGATGCGCGTTTGGGTCTTCGTAATAGCATAACAAATATAAATATATATAAGATAATAGTTTTTTTGGGGTGCTGTTATTAGCAAACTCACTTTGGTTACTAGCAAACCAGAAAAAAAACAGATTCAACCATTTTTTGCATTTTTATCTCTTCCCAAAAAATACTACTAGCAAACCAATCTTATTTTTTTGCATTTTTTGTATTTTTGAATTTTGAGTCTCAAATGTTTCTCATTTTAAAAAGTGATCAACATGAAAGTTGTAGATCTCGATGTGATCTACAACTTTCATGTTGATCATTTTTTGATTTGAAGCCGTTTAGACCTCCAATTTGGACCCGAAATGAGACACTCACGGAACGAGTCGTCAGTACAGATTTTCGGCATGACTTTTTTCGGAACCCAAATCGAGGGTCTAAACTTCTTCAAATCAAAAAGTGTTCAACATTAAAGTTTTAGATCTCATCGAGATCTACAACTTTCATGTTGAACACTTTTTGATTTGAAGCAGTTTACGCCCTCTATTTGTCCCCCGAAAAAAGTCACGTGTCCGTGCATATGTTCGGCATGACTTTTTTCAGGGGTCAAATCGGACTTCTAAATTGCTTCAAATCAAAAAGTATTCAAAATGAAAGTTGTAGATCTCGACAAGATCTACAACTTTCATGTTGAACACTTCCTATGAAAATGTACGTATAAAACGCAGTTAAAAAAAAACGCGTATATTCTTATATGCACTTAACTCGTATATATAGCACAACACATCCTTATAAGAATTGGAAATCAAATGTATTTCTAAATCGGGCAATATTTTGTTTAAAGATTTTGACACAGAAAAAAGAGTTTTGGACATACTAAATAAAATTTTGCGGCATTTTTACTTATTTCTAATGCTAACATAAGTGGCTGAATGAATACTTTTGAAATCATTTATAATGTCATTATATGTACTAAGTTATTTTGAAAGAATGAATGTTTTAAACAAAATTTAAATTTTTTTTTAAAAAATTATGTTGGTTTGATAGTAACAAAATGGTTTTCAAATAAGCATTTTGAAAAATGAGGGTTTGCTAATAGTAATGATTTGCTAGAAATCAAATATGATTTGCTAATAACAACACACTTTTTTTGTTGTTGTATCTTTTTCTCTGAGCTCAGAGTTCTCCGAGCGGAGCTCAGAGTTCTCCCTCCTCCCTATAAAACAAAAAAAAAAGGATTTAGACAAAATTCATAATAAAGTAAATTTATATATATATTTATATAATTGTTATAAATATATATAACTTAAAATATATATGTTAGTAAAACCCTACTGACCTTTATCTTATCCCCACCGAAGAAAAAAAAAACAGAGCATCAGTGACGGCGAGAACCTCCCGTTCGTGAAACTTCCGACCGCCGTCGACGGAGCTCCGTTGCTCGGAATCGCGAACCGAACATAGATTCGGAAAGCTCTCGCCGAGAACTACGCGATCGTGGTGAGTTTTTCTACTTTCATGGAATTTCTCCGTTAGGGTTTTCGGCCATAGCTTCTGTTTCGACCTTGTCGATGTAGATTTCTGTTTCTCGCCTTCGCTAGGGCCGATCTGCGTCATGGTGCCTTCCGGAGTGCGGTTTCGGGTGGTTTGAGGCAAGTGGTGATCTTGCTCTTTTCCTCTTTGCTACGTCTCTTCTCCTTTATGCTTCTAGCAGGTTTAATAATGCTAAGTTCCATTTTCGCTTAGCTCTTTTGCTCATTACAATATCATTAACTTGCTTCTTGAAATCCTAAATTATGATCTGGTGGGCATTGTCCCTTGCTTTGAATGAGTCAAAAAATGATAAATCTGTTGGAGGTCATACACGATGTTGGCGGTGCCACCGGTGCGATGCTCTGAGGGCCATGACGATGTGTGATGGTATTATCCCCGCACGGTTTCTCCTTTTTTTTTCTGATGAGCTGATCAGTCTCTTTAATTTGAATAAGAATAATAAGATTAATAATATAAAAACGAATGTTATTTTGCTTATGGTGAGTTTGATTTTTCCCGTCCTCGCGCCTCTTTTGGCGGGCTCTTTTCTGATTCATTTCTGTTGCTAGTTGTGACTAGTTTTGTTTAATCTGACCCTTGCAGCTAATTTTTTCTTCCGGTCTCGCGGATGTTTGTTCACTTTCTTATTTTTTGCACCACTTGTAACTTATTTCTGAGGTGTTCTTTCTTTGAATGCCTCAGGTTCTGGACAGTAGCAGGTGTTAGTGTGGAGCTGCGTCGGTTGCCGTTTTCTGACCCTCTTGAGGTAGGGTTTTCTGCGAACTTGTCGGCCCATTGGTTCGTGTCAGGTGTTGACGCCCATGGTTCCGTTTGGTTAGACTTTCTGCTACTTTGCTGATATTACTCTCGTTTATTTTTTGGACATTTGCTCTGGAATAGTTAGTTATGGGTTGGCTTGGTAGCCTCCTAGCTTAGATATGCTAAGACATTTGGAGAATTTTATACCATGATTTGAAATGTTAATCTCACTACTTTCTGTGCATGATAAATCTACTTTTATATATAGTAAATCTTGACGTCTGATACTGCATGGTGCACCTCACTTGGTTTTCATGAGCACTTAGGTCACCAAATGATTAAATTAAGTATTTTTCTGCTGTAAAACTATATTTTCAAACCGTGGACTAGTTGATCCACCTAGCCGAGGGACACGACTTTGCAAATATTGTGCATAAATTATATTTGGAACACATTGAGTTTAAAAAATGATTTCTATAAGCCGCGAGAGACGATGAGTTGCCTTAACGTCAGTAGATGTCCCCTACGTGATGCGGCATCACAATGCATAGTTCTCCTACTCTGATAGTATTTTAAATGCTGGGAAAATGTGAGTTGTGACAGTTGGTATCACAGGGAGGTTCTGTGAAAAAGGTAGTTGGGTGGTTTGGCGAGTGAGCCGAACGACTGCTACCCTAAGCAGAACCTCAAGCAATCATTTCATTATTTACACACACTAATATGTCATCAGTATGTATTGACCGAAGCACAGTCACTACACTCATAGCATGATAAGAAGTATACAGGGCATATTATGTAGTATGAGATACATAATATGTGTTTGTATATGGATCCATCATAGGAGGTGACATGTGACGGTTATGTAGTATGGGATGCATAACCACCATTACATGGATGCTCATTAACACGTTTTATTTTTTCGTTACAAGTAATATTATGTAGTATGAGATGTATAACATTGCATGTGTACTCCACTCATAACACGCATTAAGGCCTCTTTCTAGAATGCATAGCACTGCATACATTCATATCATCGCATAAGCACGCGTGCCAAGTTAAAGACATACCAGATGACATATGTACACACATGATTTGAAAAGAAATTTAAATGTTCATGCACTCATGTCATAACACAAGAGTCAATAGGATGATGTTGCATCATCCTAGTTAAGTTCATAGCATTGTTTCATGAAATTCCAGAGCAAGGTAACGGCAATAGCATGTAAATTTCTTTTCTTTTCCGAAATGATCCGGGATATTTTTCGTGTCTGCTTGGCTTCAGTGCCTTAAGCCGGTTTCTGATTTGATGTCCATCTATCTTGTAGACATGCCTCGTGGGAGAATGACGTGATCGACTCCCCAGCCTGAGGGAGAGTCTTCTGGTGGTCAGAGCGAGTCCGTGATCGAAAGTCTGCGTCAGAGCAATGAGGCTTTGACTAGGCAGTTAGTCGCGATGCAGACTCAGATTCAGTCCTTGGTGTCTCTGCTGCCGCAGTGCAGCAGCCTATCGCACAAGACCCTGTGGTGCATCCAACTGTTCCTGCTCCTATGGCGCCTCCAGTGGCATTACCACTGGAGATGGACTTCATATCTCACTTCTAGTGTTTGGGACCTCCTATCTATGATGGTGGGTAGACTTCATGGCCTTGGATGATTGGGTGATAGGCATGGAGGAGATGTTCTTCTATTCAGGCAACTCCGAAGCTTCGAAGGTGATGGTGGCTGCTTATCAATTGAAGGGACTGGCGAAAGGTTGGTGGATCAGGAGAAGGAAAGTCTTGTCGAGGGATGCTCGTGGGAGGTGTTTAAAGCAATGTTACTTAAGAAGTTTCTCCCTTCGATTGAGCGCGACCGATTGATGAACAACTTCATGCATCTGAAGTAGAGGCAGCTCACCGTCAGTGAGTATGAGATTGAGTTCAGCAAGTTGAGCAGGTTTTCCCTAGAGTTGGTGGCTTTTGAGGAAGGAAGGGTGAAGCGGTTCTTGAGTGGTCTCTATGGCAATATCTAGTAGTGGGCTGGTGCTTATGGGTCAGAGACTTATGCTGAAGTGGTGGAGGCCGCATTGAAGGCCGAGTCAATTAAAAAGATAAAGAATCGTGGACAGCAGGCGAAGAGTGATAAGAGGAAGTTGGGCGATCGAGAAAGTTCAAAGGCATCACACTCAGACCCAAGGAAGAGGGGTATAGAGCACTGTGGCTTCTGTGGCAAGCGGGGTCTCCCGCTCGAAAAGTGTTTCAAGATGCTCGATGTGCAGGAGCAGTCGAAGATTAGTGCGATTCAGGACGCACCCAAGGCTATCCCGGTGTGCTCTTTAAACTCTAAGCCCGGTCATGAGGCGGCCAGGTGTTTCAGGAAAACTAGGTGTTGTTTTCTATGCAGGCAGAGAGGCCATCATAGGGCCGACTGCCCAAGCTCTCAGACAGTGACTTCAGCGGTTCCTCTGCAGACCTTGCCGCCGCCCCCGCGGATCGTGGAGAAAGGGAAGGGAGAGCTTAATGTGCTGACTAGAGAGGAAGCTCAAGCCTCAGCACACGTGATATCTGGTTAGTTTCCTTCCTCCTAACTTGTTCCCTTTCTTCTAGTTTTAGCTTACAAGTTTTTTGGGGATGCATGCTTGCTTAGGTGAATTCAAGGTGAAGAATAAGTGGGCGTGTGTCCTATTTGATTTCTCACTCATTTGTCGCTCAGAGTTTTGTTGACAGGCACCGATGGCCTGTTGATCAGTTGGATGATGTCTTCTCTGTTAAGTTTCCATCTAGAGAGCAGGTTCGGGGTATCCGGGAGTGCCCCATTTCTTTGGGTGGTGTCCAAGTTCTAGCATATTTAAAGATGCTGGATTTGGCAGATTTCGATGTGAATCTTGGAATGGACTGGTTGTCCAAATCTGATGTCGTGATCAAGTGCAAGGAGAAGCGACTAGATTTCAAGTTGGGCGACGGTCTTCCATTGAGTGTTTATGGCCTTCCTTGAAAGGGTTCTCCAATTATTTCTGTGGTACGTGCTCGCCGTACTTTAACATCTGGTTGTGAGGGTTTCCTGGTTTCTATCTGTGCAGTGGAATCTTCTCGTGTTGAGCCAGCCGTGGAGCGTATCCCGGTGGTGCGAGAGTTTCCTGATGTTTTTCCTGATAAGCTTTTCGGTCTCCCTTCCGAAAGAGAGGTGAAGTTTGCTATAGACCTCGAGCCAGGCACTCGACCCATTGCTAAGGCACCATACCGCATGATGCCTCGTGAGTTAGAAGGATTACGTGTTTAGTTGGATGAGCTGCTAGAGTGTGGATTCATTAGATCGAGTACTTCTCCATGGGGCGCTCCTGTTCTCTTTGTGAAAAAGGACGGTTCCATGAGGTTGTGCATCGATTACCGAGGGCTGAACAAGGTGGCTATCAAGAATAGATATCCGTTGTCGCGGATTGATGATTTGTTCGACCAGCTGCGTGGGTGCATCAGGTTCTCGAAGATTAATCTCCGTTCAGGCTACCACCAGATGAGGGTTCGTGAGTCAGACATTCCTCGGACAGCTTTTAGATCCTGGCACGGACATTTTGAGTTCTTTGTGTTGTCCTTCGGTTTGACTAACGCGCCTTCTGCGTTCATGGATCTGATGAACCGTGTGTTCAAGGATTTTCTTGATCATTTTATGGTCGTCGTCGTCGACGACGTCCTCGTCTATTCTCGCAGCGATGAGGAGCATGCCCATCATTTGCGGTTGGTTCTATCTGTCCTGAGAGAGCTTTAACTGTATGCTAAGATTAGCAAGTGCAAGTTTTGGCTGCCTCAGGTGTCCTTCTTAGGACATGTGGTGAACAAGGATGGAATCTCTGTTGATCCCGACAAGATTTCAGCGGTGATGGATTGGAAGAGACCTTCTACACCAAAGGAGATCAGAAGTTTCTTGGGCTTGGCTGGATACTATAGGAGATTTGTGGAGAGTTTGTCCACGTTGTCCGCTCCGATGACTCGTCTGACGCAAAATAATGTCGCCTTCATTTGGAGTGATAAGTGTGAGGAGGCTTTCCAAGAGTTTAAGAGAAGGTTGTGCACTGCTCCTATTCTGATTCTTCCTATCGAGGGAGTGGAGTATGCGGTGTATGTTGATGCTTCCCACATTGGACTTGGTTGTGTTCTGATGCAAGAGGGGAAGGTGATCGCCTATGGATCTAGGCAATTGAAGGTTCATGAGAAGAATTACTCTACTCATGATTTGGAATTTGCGGCGGTGATTGAGGAATTTATTATATGGCGCAGTGTGTAAGATTTATACATATCATAAAAGTCTGAAGTATGTATTCACACAGAAGGAGCTTAATTTGCGCCAGCGCCGGTGGTTGGAGTATGTTGCTGATTATGAAATGGACATCCTCTATCATCCTGGTAAGGCCAATGTGGTGGCCGATGCTTTGAGTAGGAAGACGGCTCAGATCTTTAATTTATCTGTTCGAGCCTTGGTTGAGGAATTTCTTTTGATGGATATTTTGGCGGTGAGCCATGGCGAGCCCTCTGGCTTGGAAGCCGAGGTGCCTTCTTGGATTTCTCTGACGAGGTTGCATCAGAAGGACGACCCGGATTTGCTGCACTTGCGAGCTAGGACCGAGAAAGGAGAATTATCTGATTTCTCTATTGATAAGCTTGGCACCCTCTTGTATAGAGGAAGATTCTATATCCCGGCGGTGGGAGATATTCGAGTGATGATTTGCAAGGAAGCTCGCGGATCTAGTGTGGTTTACCACCCGGGTTCCACTAATATGTATAGAGATCTGGAGCAAATCGTGTGGTGGTCGGGCATGAAGAACGACATCACCAAATTTGTATCGGAGTGCTTCACGTGCAAGCGGGTGAAGGCCGATCATGGCAGGCCTGGGGGAAAATTGACCCCTTTGGAAGTTCCCATGTGGAAATGGGAGGGTATCTCGATGAATTTCATTACCAGATTGCCGAGGTCCCCTCGTGGACATGATTCTGTTTGGGTCATAGTGGACCGGTTGACGAAGTGTGCCCATTTTGTTCCCTTCAAGGTCGGCTATTCGATGGAGAAGATTGCAGAGTTGTATGTGGATGAGGTCATTAGATTGCATGACGTGCCTGCAATCATTGTGTCAGATCGGGACTCAAGATATATATCGTGTTTCTGGCAGAGCTTGCAAGGAGCTTTGGGCACCGACCTCCGGTATTCTACCGCTTATCATCCGCAGACAAATGAATAGACAGAGAGAGTGAACCAGATCGTGGAGTATATGATCAGGTGTTATATTCTGGATCATGGTGGCGCTTGGGATCAACGCTTAAGATTGATGGAGTTTGCCTATAATAACAGTTACCAAGAGAGTCTACAGATGACCCCTTTTGAAACATTATATGGGAGGCGATGAAGGGCTCCCTTATTTTGGGCCGAAGTCGGTGAGAGACCGTTGTTAGGTCCAGAAGCTTTGGTGGAAATGGAAGAGGCGGTGACTAATATTCGGGAGAAGCTCCGCGTTGCTTAGGAGCGGTATGAAAAGTATGCCAATCAAAGAAGGGCAGATCTGGAGTTTGAGGTAGGAGACAATGTTTTTCTGAAGGTCTCTCTGATGCCAGGCGTTAAAAAATTTGGGAAGAACCACAAGTTGGATCCCAGATATGTCGGGCCATTTCAGGTCGTTAAGCGCATCAAAGTGTTTGCTTATAGATTGGAGTTACCTGCTACCTACCCCGGCGTCCATGATGTGTTTCATGTGAGTCAGTTGAGGAAGTGTGTCCGCATCAATCGTCAAGTCCTCGATTCGGTGCCTCAGATTCAGCCCAATTTGTCTTATGTTGAGGAACCTGTCCGTATTCTAGAGACCCAAGAGCATGTGTTACGGAGGAAATTTTTTCCCATGGTAAAAGTTATCTGGCGAAATCATGACGTCGAGAGCGCGACATGAGAGATGGAATCAGCTATGCGAAAGTCTCATCCACACCTCTTCATTTAATTATCCCAGGTGAATCTCTTCTTCCTGCACCGTTTATTTTGTCCCGATGATATTTTCTGTTCGTACGTCAAGTTTCGAGACGAAACTTTCTTTTAGAGGGAGTGGTTGTAACGCCCCCGGTTTTTCTAGTATTATTCTTTTGCCTGCTGACGTCATAATGAAGGAAGGGCGTTACGTGTCCGTGAGTTGACGGCGCGACGCCGTCTGTGCATTTTTTTGGCGTCCGTTAGGTTTTGACCGACTAGATTTTGGGATATGCGCCGGAACAAAAATTTTTACATCGGGAAGCTAAGTTATATAATTTCTGACTTGCTCGTCGAGTTTCGTCGCGATCCGAGCATTTTTGGAGTCTTGGCGCTCGTTTGAAATTCGGATAATTATAAATTATCGTAACTTCGTTAGGATATAACTCGAGATCGGTGCGTCAGATTTTGATTCCGACTTCGCCGTTGGGTTCGTAGCATCGACATTCGCCTACGTCGCGAATTTCGTCCATTTCGACGCGCGTTTGGGTCTTCGTAATACCATAGCAAATATAAATATATATAAGATAATAGTTTTTTTTATTGTTGTATCTTTTTCTCTGAGCTCAGAGATATCCGAGCGGAGCTCAGAGTTCTCCCTCCTCCCTGTAAGAAAAAGGATTTAGACAAAATTCATAATAAAGTAAATATATATATTTATATTTATATAATTGTTATAAATATATATAACTTATAATATATATGAAAGTAAACCCTACTGACCTTCATCTTCTCCTCACCGAAGAAAAAAAATCAGAGCATCAGTGACGGTGAGAACCTCCCGTTCATGAAACTTCCGACCACCGCCGACGGAGCTCCGGTGCTCGGAATCGCGAGCCGAACATAGATTCGAAAAGCTCTCGCCGAGATCTACGCGATCATGGTGAGTTTTTCTACTTTCACGAAATTTCTCTGTTAGGGTTTCCGGCCCTAACTTCTGTTTCGACTTTGTCGATGTAGATTTCTGTTTCTCGCCTTCGCTAGAGCCGATCTGCGTCGTGGTACCTTCCGGAGTGTGGTTTTGGGTGGTTTGAGACAAGTGGTGATCTTGCTCTTTTCCTCTTTGCTACGCCTCTTCTACTTTATGCTTCTAGCAGGTTTAATAATGCTAAGTTTCATTTTTGCTTAGCTCTTTTGCTCATTACAATATCATTAACTTGCTTCTTAAAATCCTAAATTATGATCTGGTGGGCCTTGTCCCTTGCTTTGAATGAGTCAGAAAATGATAAATCTTTTGGAGGTCGTACACGATGTTGGCGGTGCCACCGGAGCGATGCTCTTTTAAAATGATAAATCTGTTGGAGGTCGTACAAGATGTTGGCGGTGCCACCGATAAGATGCTCTGAGGGCCATGACGATGTGTGATGGTATTATCCCCGCACGGTTTCTTTTTTTTCTGATGAGCTGATCAGTCTCTTTAATTTGAATAAGAATAATAAGATTAATAATCTGAAAATGAAGGTTATTTTGCTTATGGTGAGTTTGATTTTGCCCGTCCTCACTCCTCTTTTGGTGGGCTCTTTTCTGATTGATTTATGTTGCTAGTTGTGGCTAGTTTTGTTTAATCTGACTCTTGCATCTACTGTTTCCCTCCGGTCTCGCGGAGGTTTGCTCACTTTCTTATTTTCTTCATCACTTGTAACTTGTTTCTGAGGTGTTCTTTCTTTGAATGTCTTAGGTTCTGGACAGTAGCATGTGTTAGTGTGGAGCTACGTCGGTTGCCGTTTTCTGACCCTCTTGAGGTAGGATTTTCTGTGAACTTGTCGGCCCATGGGTTCGTGTCAGGTGTTGACGCCCACGGTGCCATTTGGTTAGACTTTCTGCTACTTTGCTGTTGTTACTCTCGTTTATTTTTTGGACACTTGCTCTGGAATGGTTAATTATAGGTTGGCTTGGTAGCCCCTTTGCTTAGATATGCTAAGACATTTGGAGCGTTGTATACCATAATTTGAAATGTTAATTTCACTACTTTCTGAGTATGATAAGTCTACTTTTATATATAGTAAAGCTAGACGTCTGATACTACATGGTGCACCTCACTTGGTCTTCATGAGCACTTATGTCACCAAATGATTAAATCAAGTATTTTTCCGCTGCGTAAAACTATATTTTCAAACCGTGGACTAGTTGATCCACCTAGCCGAGGGACACGGCTTTGCAAATATTGTGCATAAATTATATTTGAAACACATCGAGTTTAAAAAATGATTTCTATAAGCTGTGAGAGACGATGAATTGTCTTAACGTCAGTAGATGTCCCCTACGTGATGTGGCATGACAATGCGTAGTTCCCCTCCTCTGATAGTATTTTAAATGCTGGAAAAATGCGGGTTGTGACAGCGGGCGAAGCCCGCCTGGATGTGGCTAATGACCGCTCGAGAGCTTCGAGCACTCACCCTCCTAGATGCGGCTGAAGACCGCCCGAGAGCAGCCCGAGAGCTTCAAGCACTGACGTAGCCCGTGCGAAGAAGCTCGTGTGTATATATATAGAGAGGATTGATCAAATATGAACTGCTCCCAATGCGCAGAGTGCGAACTCGCCTAATCCGCCACCGTCATCGTCGGTCGTGTGCTCGTCGGCCACCACCCGACCGGGGTTCGTCCGTCGACGAACCCTGGTCGGGTGGTGGCCGGCGATTCCACGGCCGGCGACGGCGGCGGAGGATTAGGCGAGTTCGCCAAATCCATCGCTGGCGACGACGATCGTGGGCTCGCCGACCACCGGCCACCCCGGGTTCGTCGGCGTCGCCGACGAACCCCGGGCGGTCGGTGGCCGGCGAGCCCACGGCCGCCGTCGCCGAGGGTGGATCGTGTGGGGCCATCATATGCTTAGATTGAGAAGGTTGATCGAGCGACATGGATTCACTGTGCGCATTGTGCGTACTTTAACAGTGCGCACAGGATCAGCCCCCTATATATATGTATATGTGTGTGTACATATATATATATATATATATATATATATATATATATATATATATATATATATATATATATATATATATATATATATATATATATATATATATATATATATATACGAGTGCCCGACACGGGGCTCCGCCCCTATGACTACGCGCCACAGTACCTGGTCCGTGAAGGCGGACTCCGCCCGTCCACGGCAAAAGCCCGCCTCCCGACGGGCTGCGCCCGCCCCCGACGAAAGCCCAACTCCCGGCGGGCTGGGCCCGCCCCCGGCTGAAGCCCGCTTCCCGGCGGGCTGCGCGGGCCACCCGGCGGGCTGCACCCGCCCCGGCGCCCTTCGGCCGCATCGAGAGGGACCCGCACGCCTCCCGGTTAAACATTTATTGGTTGTTGTCCGACATCTAATGAATAATGTTGTTGACCAGCTTGCGTTTCTCTCCTCCTTGGTTGAGGTGGTAGTTGTCTCGGCCCCCGTGGTCGTCTTCCCCTAGAGAGAAATGTGATAGGTCATAGGTGGGATGTTCAAACTCCGTTCAACCATGTTTAGCTGGGCTCGAAGGGCATCCTCCCGCAGATGACGAAGCTCACGTCTCCGCATGTTACGTGCTTCTCGTTGTTCGGCAGTTGCCATCTTCCACTTTATGATAGAAGCAGCTAAGTTGTCAAGGCGCACGCCTAGGCGCGCCTGAGGCGCCAGGCGCACCAGGCGCAGCCCGCCGCGCCTCAGCACAGCTGAGGCGGGCGATGTGCCCCAGGCGCGCCCAGGCGCGCGCCTTACAGGCTCCCAGGCGCGCCAAAGGCGCGCCCAGGCCTTTCAAGCTATTTTATTTTAAAAAAATTTGATATATGCAAAAACATGATCTTAGACGCACCCGAGGCACTCCCTAGGCGCACTTGGACGCCCAATTCGCTGAAATTGAGCGAATTGGGCGCCCAATTCGCTCAATTTCCTTTTTTCCTCATTTTTGCGCATCACGTGCCTCAGGCGCGCGTCTGCGCCTTGCGCCTAGGCTCCAAGGGTCCTTTGCGCCTCGGTGTAATTTTAATGGAGTCTAGATGAAGAAAACTAAAAGTTGAAATAAGAGAAAACAACGGAGGCATGTGTCTAGATAGCACAAAGAAATAAGAGAAAGACTCGAGAAATAAGAGAAAACAACAGGAGAAAGGCTCGAGAACCAAAAAATCCCAAAAAATTGAAATAAGAGAAAACAACGGAGGCATGTGTCTAGATAGCACAGAGAAATGCTTGGACACCGGCGCGGGTAGAAGCTCATCGAATGTAATTTAAATGGAGTCCAGATGAAGAAAACTAAAAGTGCAATTTGGGATGCAAAGAATAGATGTGACCTTGATGAAGGAAGAGGTAGCTACAACCACCACATAGCAATATATGAAGCTCCTTCACAATGGGTTTTTTTGAAATGGGAAGTGGAATCTAAGATGTAATCAACGAAAACGTCAACAAAAACTCACAAACATCAATTAATTATTTTGGAAAAATTTGGAACTTCGCATGAGGCAATCAATTTTGGAAAAAATTTGAACTTCGCATGAGGCAATCAACAAAAACTCATAACATCAATTAATTTTTTTGAAATGAGGTTTTTTTTTGGAAAAACTCACTAACAAAAACTCACATAACAACCAACACAACCAAGACCTGATAGATAGAAATCACATTCAAAATGTTAAAAATCACCTTAAAGATGCTACCAAAGTTTGGGTGCCTAAAAAATTAACAGAAGATCAAATGCACTAATTAAAAACCAGATCAGCAAACCACACTGCTGTTCGGGAATTCTGTAAGCCTTAAGGAGCCTATTAAATGCATTTAACAGCGCAGCCCTAGTGCTGTTTGGAAGTCTTCTAAGTCTCAAAAACGTATTAAACTCAACAATTACGCAAGTTACAAAAGCAAACCCATAAAAAAGTTTGCTGTTACGCAATTTCTCTTGACTTCACCAGATCTGAGAAAGAGATGATGAAGAACGAACAGAATATCTCGATCTGGAAATCAAACTTGATCTGAATCTTAAAGTCGAAAACCCTAGCCCTGGCGCGAAGAAGATCGTCGGCAGCGGCGGTGGCTTTCGTTTTGGAGAGAGAAACGTGATTCAAAATTCTTTAGAATAATCTGACGGCTTGATAAGCATTAGGCCAGGTTGATCGGTTTTGACAAGACCTATTTATAAGATATCCCCTAACGGTCATAATTATTTTTAATGATGTACACGTGGACCAATCACGTCAACGGATTTGAAAATCCCGTCAAATCTGGACTTAGAGAAAATTTCTGAAAAAACTGACTGATATACTCGAGTCATCATATACCTACTCGAGTACTTGAAGTCATTACTCGAGTAAGGGAGAAAGAGACTATTCGAGTATTTACTTAGAAAAATATCCAGAATTGTGGAACAGATACTCGAGTAGATAAAGACATACTCGAGTGCTAAGCTAATTACTCGAGACAAAGAAATTTGACTACTCAAGTATAAGATGGGTTACTCGAGTGAGAGAGTTCAACTACTCGAGTGAATGAAGATGTACTCGAGTATGTGGATAAACTACTCGAGTAAAGTACTTAGAAAGTTTTCTAAGATAGAGAAAGAGAAATACTCGAGTATAAACTCTGGACTACTCGAGTAGTATATAGACTACTCGAGTATAGGAATTTAACTACACGAGTCCCTGACTTCTGTTACTCGAGACAAATGACTTAACTACTCGAGTGTAAAAACTGACTACTCTAGTATTTAACTTAGAAAAAAATTCTGAGAGGAGAAACTGGTGACTCGAGCATAAGAATTCAACTACTCGAGTACCATTTCACTTACTCGAGTATAAATACATCTACTCGAGTAAATGACTTACAGAATTTTTCTTCATTGAAATTCTTTTCTTCAATGAGAGTCACCAATACTTCTATGTCCAATCAGTCCAAGTGCTTGTAATATGAAGTGTATCCCAATAGAGAGGCTACACATTGGTCAACACCATGGATCACATAATGAGAAATTACATTGTATGGTCCTGTGTTTGATGACCCATTGTAGACTGATATTGGTCTACACTTGACAATATAGTCTTGCAAACACATAACTCAAGCAAGGCATCAAATACAACTTAATTCATCTTAGTTCAAGGGTGACTTTGTATAAATATGAGTAATTGTGGATGCAATACCCAACAATCTCCAGATATTTGTAGAAGTTAGAAACCTCTACACTAAGGTGAATTATACCAAAATAGAAAGGACAATTATAAAAATATTAAGCATAAATTAAAATGCAATAAACTGTAAACTACTGAATAAAGAAATGATCAACAAAATTAGGATTATATATAATCAGAAATGTTTCAGGTTTATTTTCTACAACAAATCATTTCTCATCCAAAAGAAAGTGTCTATCAATTGCTCTGATGTTGCTGAGAGTGTTGATGTTGTCTATCAAGTTTGTCTTGCTGTCTTCTCTGATAACAGAGGAGCTTTGGGTAATATTTGGGAGGTCTGGGAGGAGCATTGGGATTGTTCCTCCCATATTCCCTATCATAGATTCTTCTCTTGTTCAAGGACTTCTCATGTAACTCCCATTCTGTTGAATTGTTGTGCTTATGCCTGTCTTCATTGAAGTCCATCACTAGTTTCAAAGTGTCAAGGATAAGTGCTTTTGAAGTAGGGCTCCAAATTTCAGCAAACTCTTGGGCCTTCCTTCTCTCTGCCTCTGGATTAGGAAAGGATCTCTTGGCAGAAGGTCCCTCTCCATACTTCCTTTTTTTGGGAATCTGAATTTCAGGTAGATCTTTAGGAATATCATCTTCCCATACTTGGGAGTAGGAGTCTGGAGGAGGGCCACCTTCCCCTTCAGGTCTGGGAGAGAAGGTGGGAATCTAAGCAGACATCTGGATTGGCTGAACTTCAGCTAGAGGATTCAGATTATGAGGGATTATGTTTGTGTCTGCTTGGAAGTCTGGAAAAATCTGATTATGAACCCATACAACAGTGTCAAAGGTGTGAAACTTAACTGACTGAATTTGAGCTAAAACATCTTTGTTGATTTCTTTCATTCTTTCATCCCAGAGAGTCCTCCCAGAAGTGTCAAATTTTGTAATTTGTTCTTTCACAAGGTCCTCCCCCTTTCTGAATTCTACACATAGCTTATCTATAGTCTCAGTTTTGAATGTGTCAACCTCTTCACATACTTTCATAACATGTTCTTGAGCTTTCTTTTCCAACTCTATCTGATTGTTAGCCAAAGTTAAGGACTGATTCATCACTTCACCAACACTAGTGATAGTGTGGTCTAGGGCTTTTCCACCAATCTTAAAGAGAATTTTTAACTGATCTGTATTGTGCTAAATTTCTACAAATCCTCTACCCATCTCTTATTCAAGAGTAGAAACTTTATCTTGCACTGACTTCAGAGAGGCATCAAAGTAATTTCTTTGGTCTAGGAGTATTTGCTCAATTTTGCTGAGCAGTTCTGAAAACGAGAGTGTGCCTGAGGCAGAAGTGGAAGCAGGAGCAGAAGCTGTTACACTGGCTGGAGGAGGAGGGGCAACCCATGGAGGGATTTCTTCAACAATGACTGAGCTGAGAGCTCTAGTAGTGATGACTAAATCTTCTTCTTCCTCACCATGGAAAGTGGGAAGAGAGAAATCCAAATTTCTCATAGGAGCATCAGCAGGCTCTGGAGATAGAGGAGTTTCATCTGAGATCAGAATAGTTTCATGTACTTTCTCTGGAGTTGGAGCAGGAGTAGACTTGGGAGAAGGTGACTGAGCTGGGAGGTTTTCTTGAGCAGGATCTGCAGCAGGGTCTTCAACTTTGTCTTCTTGGAGCAGAGGCTCATTTGACCTGAGCTCATCAATCATCTTATCTATATCATCAGATGTTGAGAGGAGAATTTCTTGGACCTTAGTATCTGATGGAAGTTCTTCTGATGGAGATAGAGGAATGGAGGTAGCTGGAGATGGGGTATGGTTGCTGTGTTGTTGCTGTTCAGGAGAAACAGGAGGAGTGGGTGACTTATCATAAAGACTTGATGAGGTAGGCTCCCCCTCAACTACTACACCAGAAGTGCCAGCATCTTGATGTAGAGAGGGAGATGGATTCCTGTCATCAGAAGCAGAAATTTCCTTGGGAGCTGGCTGATCAGGGGCTCTGGCAGATTGAACTGGATTCTAGAGCTCGAGTATAAACTCTGGACTACTCGAGTAGTATATAGACTACTCGAGTATAGGAATTTAACTACTCGAGAGAAAAGAATCTACACGAGTCCCTGACTTCTGTTACTCGAGACAAATGACTTAACTACTCGAGTGTAAAAACTGACTACTCGAGTATTTAACTTAGAAAAAAATTCTTAGAGGAGAAACTGGTGGCTCGAGCATAAGAATTCAACTACTCAAGTACCATTTCACTTACTCGAGTATAAATACATCTACTCGAGTAAATGACTTAGAATTTTTCTTCATTGAAATTCTTTTCTTCAATGAGGGTCACCAACACTTCTATGTCCAATCAGTCCAAGTGCATGTAATATGAAGTGTATCCAAATAGAGAGACTACACATGATTCAACACCATGGATCACACAATGAGAGATTACATTGTCTTGTCCTGTGTTTGAGGACCAATTGTAGACTGACATTTGTCTACACTTGGCAATATAGTCCTGCAAACACATAACCCAAGCAAGGCATCAAATATAACTTAATTCATCTTAGTTCAAGGGTGACTTTGTACAAATCTGAGTAATTGTTGATGCAATACCCAACAGTATATAAGATATCTTTTCATGATCTTTCACTTGCTATCTTAAATGTTTAATTGCAAAAAATGATGAACTTGAACTATGACATAGACCCCTTGTCAACTCTAGCGCCAAATTGATTTTAAAATTATCTAAAAATAAATTAATAAGAAGTTTACCAACTCTTCACTGAAATTTATCTTCACTTTGCTCACCATGTCAAAAGGGAAAATTCTCAAGAACATCTTTCAAAAATAAAAATGAGATTTCAACAACTAGACCACTTCAACTTATTCACATGGACTTATTTGGACCAATCTGCACTTCTAGTCTAGGAAGTAGAAAATATGCATATGTTTTTATAGATGACTATTCTAGATTTTGTTGGACATTATTTCTTACCTCCAAATCAGATGTATTTACAAAATTTTTAAAATTGTGCAATAAAATTCAAAATGAACTTGATTTAAAAATTAAGTTCATTCGATCAGATCATAGAGGGGAATTTTAAATGAAAAATTTATAAATTTTTGCAATGACTTAGGGATTAAGCACGAATTCTCCACTCCACGCATCCCACAACAAAACGGTGTGGTGGGAATAGAACTCTTCAAGAATTAGGTAGAACTATGATATCCAAGTATGGGTTACTTAGATCTTTTGGGGCCGAAGCTATGAACACCGTGTGCTTTATAATCAATCGAGTAATGTTTTGACCTATTATTAATCTCACTCCATATGAGTTTTATTATTAGAAGAAATCTAATGTATCTTACTGTCGTGTTTTTGAATGTAAATATTTTATCTTGAATACTAAAGATGCATTAGACAAATTTGATTAAAAATCTAATGACGAATATTTCTTGGATACTCTTCAACCAGTAAAACATACTAAATCTATAATAAAAGGACAAAAGCGGTTGAAAATTCCATTCATGTTAGGTTTGATGAGTTTGTTTCATGTGTAGATCCTATAGTGACAGGAAATGATGATGAACTCTCTTCATATATGGAGCCCCGACGGAGGTCCCGCTGACCGGACAGCGGGCAGGGGTCCAGGGGACAGCGTCCCCGGTGGGGGTGCGGGGCAACGCCCCCGGCCCAAAATATTTGGGGGAGATGTTTTCTCCAGTCGTCGAACCCAGCTCGACGATCGTCGAATTGGGTTCGACGTCGAACGCAGCTCGACGTTCGACGCGTCGAACGCAGCTCGACGTTCGACGCGTCGAACGCAGCTCGACGTTCGACGTTCGGGCCGAGTTCGACGATCGTCGAACGCCGATCGGGCCGAGTTCGACGATCGTCGAGCGCAGTTCGGCGTTCGACGATCCTTTCATGCTGATGCCTATTTAAGGCGTATTCCTGTTCTTTTTAGGGATACGGACGAAACAACGGCGGGCGGCGGCGTATTCTTTTGGAGGCGTGTACGAGGTGTTTCGTTGGCATCGATCCAGAAGGTTTTCTTCTACGGTTTCTTCTTGTCCAGAAGAGGAAGAAGGTAGGATCGGTTTTTGTAGATCCTTATAACCTTTGTTGTTATCTGTAACTTTCTGGTGAATACAAGAAGGGAGAAGAAAGGGAGAGAGGACGTAACCATGTTTGGGTGAACCTCTGTATATCGCTGTGTTTGTGATTGTTCTGTTTTTGCTCTCTGTGGTTTGTTATTCGTATTCGAATTTCTTCTTCTCGGCGCTCCAGATTCCTTACAAAAGGAAAGTTGGAATCTTTATTTGCCAAACTAAGTATGTTCATGAAATGCTAAAATGTTTTAGATTTTAGAACTTGAAACAAGCTAATACACCAATGAGTGCATCGTTAAAATTAGGCAAGGATGAGGCCCAGATTGCAATAGATCAAACATTATAATAAGTAATTATAGGATCACTACTCTACCTTATTGCCTCCATACCAGATATTACTTTTCTTGTATGCCTATACGCTAGATTAGAAGCTAATCCAAAAGAATCTCATTTAAAGACGGTAAAATGAATTTTTTGGTATTTGATTGGCACATCACGATTAGGATTATGGTATCCATGCAATGATTGCTTTATTTTACACGATTATTTTGATTCAGATTATGCGTGATGCTCGTTAGATATGAATAGTACTAGCGGAACATGTCACTTTCAAGTCCATCCCTTGTATCCTAGTCAAATAGAAAACAAAACTCCGTGGCTCTCTCTACTACTGAGGTCGAGTACATTGCACTAGGAAGTTGTTGCGCACAAGCACTAGGAAGTTGTTGCGCACAAGCACTATGAATGACTCACACTAGAGGACTTTGGAGTTCATCTAACCAACATAGAACTCAAATGTGATAACAAAAGTATCATTGATCTAACAAATAATCATGTACATCACTCTAGATCCAAACATATAGACATACATCATCACTTAATTAGAGATCATATAACAAAGAAATATGTTCATGTAAACTTTATAGGAACTGACTCACAACTTGCGGACATCTTCACCAAACCTCTTCTTGATGCAAGAATTACCACGCTTACATTAGAATTAGGGGTTTTGAACATTGAAAATTAAAATCCGTAACTTTTGTTATTTTTTCTTGATTTCTTTGCACCATTAGCTGAGCATCAAACTGGAATATCATAATCATGAAAAATCGAATGCAAAAAATCTTGAAAAACACTATTTTTGAGCGAAAAACCAAATCTCTATTAGTACCGCCAGACGATGGTGATACCGCTGGCGGTACCCTAAAAATCTATTTTTTTAAAATTATTTATTTTACTGAGTATCTACTATTTCTGTTACACTATAGTTTTAAGTTTGTTTTATTTTATTTTAAAAAATCATTTTCAAAATCATCACCCTCAAAATATGCTTTGTATTTTTTTGCATTATAAAAAATAAAAAAACTAAAACGAATTACAAAAAAAAACAAAAACTGCTGTGTTATTGGAACAAACAATCAAGGTTGATTTTCTTGATTACATTCAATGTTTAATTTTCTTGTCAAAGCTTTCAAACATTGTACTGGTTTATCATGCCTTTCAAAATATCTTCTATAAAAACTATTATTGTGCACTTATGTAGGAACATTGTTAGCATGCCTCTAAATATGTGTAATATTTTAGGATTGATAATGAATTTCTCACATGCACACCTTTGATTCTCCTACATGTGATATAAATTTTAAAGTTGCATAGCTCTGTAGTACAAATATCTTAATTTCTTTAAATATATGAATAAGTTACCTACACACTCTTGAATTTGTGTATTGCAAATTTATTGTTCATGCACTATGTTTGTTCCAAATGGTTTTTTATATATATATATATATATATATATATATATATATATATATATATATATATATATATATATATATATATATACGAGTGCCCGACACGGGGCTCCGCCCCTATGACTACGCGCCACAGTACCTGGTCTGTGAAGGCGGGCTCCGCCCGCACCCGGCGGGCTGCGCCCGCCCACGGCAAAAGCCCGCCTCCCGACGGGCTGCGCCCGCCCCCAACGAAAGCCCAACTCCCGGCGGGCTGGGCCCGCCCCCGGCTGAAGCCCACTTCCCGGCGGGCTGCGCGGGCCACCCGGCGGGCTGCACCCGCCCCCGGCGCCCTTCGGCCGCATCGAGAGGGACCCGCACGCCTCCCGGTTAAACATTTATTGGTTGTTGTCCGACATCTAATGAATAATGTTGTTGACCAGCTTGAGTTTCTCTCCTGCTTGGTTGAGGTGGTAGTTGTCTCGGCCCCCGTGGTCGTCTTCCCCTAGAGGGAAATGTGATAGGTCATAGGTGGGATGTTCAAACTCCGTTCAACTATGTTTAGCTGGGCTCGAAGGGCATCCTCCCGCAAATGACGAAGCTCACGTCTCCGCATGTTACGTGCTTCTCGTTGTTTGGCAGTTGCCATCTTCCACTTTATGATAGAAGCAGCTAAGTTGTCAAGGCGCGCGCCTAGGCGCGCCTGAGGCGCCAGGCGCAGCCCGCCGCGCCTCAGCACAGCTGAGGCGGGCGATGTGCCCCAGGCGCGCCCAGGCGCGTGCCTTACAGGCTCCCAGGCGCGCCAAAGGCGTGCCCAGGCCTTTCAAGCTATTTTTTTTAAAAAAATTTTGATATATGCAAAAACATGATCTTAGACGCACCCGAGGCACTCCCTAGGCGCACTTGGACGCCCAATTCGCTGAAATTGAGCGAATTGGGCGCCCAATTCGCTGATATTGAGCGAATTGGGCGCTCATTCGCTGAAGATCAGCTAATTGGGCTCCCAATTCACTGAAATTCAGCGAATTGGGCGCCGAATTCGCTCAATTTCAGCGAATTGGGCGCCCAATTCGCTCAATTTCAGCGAATTGGGCGCCCAATTCGCTCAATTTCAGCGAATTGGGCGCTCAATTCGCTCAATTTCCTTTTTTCCTCATTTTTGCGCATCACGTGCCTCAGGCGCGCGTCTGCGCCTAGGCTCCAGGGGCCCTTTGCGCCTCGGTGTAATTTTAATGGAGTCTAGATGAAGAAAACTAAAAGTTGAAATAAGAGAAAACAACGGAGGCATGTGTCTAGATAGCACAAAGAAATAAGAGAAAGACTCGAGAAATAAGAGAAAACAACAGGAGAAAGGCTCGAGAACCAAAAAATCCCAAAAAATTGAAATAAGAGAAAACAACGGAGGCATGTGTCTAGATAGCACAGAGAAATGCTTGGACACCGGCGCGGGTAGAAGCTCATCGAATGTAATTTAAATGGAGTCCAGATGAAGAAAACTAAAAGTGCAATTTGGGATGCAAAGAATAGATGTGACCTTGATGAAGGAAGAGGTAGCTACAACCACCACATAGCAATATATGAAGCTCCTTCACAATGGGTTTTTTTGAAATGGGAAGTGGAATCTAAGATGTAATCAACGAAAACGTCAACAAAAACTCACAAACATCAATTAATTATTTTGGAAAAATTTGGAACTTCGCATGAGGCAATCAATTTTGGAAAAAATTTGAACTTCGCATGAGGCAATCAACAAAAACTCACAAACATCAATTAATTTTTTTGAAATGAGGTTTTTTTTGGAAAAACTCACTAACAAAAACTCACATAACAACCAACACAACCAAGACCTGATAGATAGAAATCACATTCAAAATGTTAAAAATCACCTTAAAGATGCTACCAAAGTTTGGGTGCCTAAAAAATTAACAGAAGATCAAATGCACTAATTAAAAACCCGATCAGCAAACCACACTGCTGTTCGGGAATTCTGTAAGCCTTAAGGAGCCTATTAAATGCATTTAACAGCGCAGCCCTAGTGCTGTTTGGAAGTCTTCTAAGTCTTGGTTTGGGAGAACTTATTTTCACCGGTCAAGCGGTTACGACCGCATGAATCAGACCTAAATTAAGGTTCGGTTCATGCGGTCGTAACCGCTTGACCGGTGAAAATAAGTTCCCCCAAACGGAGCTTTAGTCTCAAAAACGTATTAAACTCAACAATTACGCAAGTTACAAAAGCAAACCCATAAAAAAGTTTGCTGTTAAAAAATCGTGGTTCAATCTAGAAGGCTGTTTACATCATGTCCCAAGCTAAGATCAAAAACCTATTGCTGTTTACTTTAAAAAGATGTGCAGAGTTCTTAGAAAATAACTGTTTATCTGGAGCAAATGGCGGAGTAAAGAAGTAAAGAGCAAGATGAAACCAAAAATAACTTCTTAGAAAACAGAGAGAAGATGCTGGAGGTCTACCTGGAGCAAATGGCGGAGTAAAGTGCAGAGTTGAACACCGCCCCGCTACCTGTAGAGGATGCTGGTCAGTCAAGAGCAGGCGGGAAACAAACGGAGCTTAAGAGCGAAAGAGGAAGGGAAGCAAGATCAAGAAGAAGGGTTACCCTTGCCGCATAGAAGATGCTGACGTAGAAGATTGAAGAGCAAACCCTTGCCGCGCGGATGTCGCACTGAACCCGCGCAAAGACAGCGGCGGGATGAGCAAAGACAGCGGCGGATGACCTACCGGCGGGAGAGTGAGAGGCGCAAAGACACCGGCGGGAGGATGATCCCTTGCAGCACGGGTTTGAGAGGATAAAAGGCGGCCGTGATGGTGAGGTCGTAAAGTCGATTGCGAGATAAAGTTGACGGGGTGAGCAGACGGCGGGGGCAGGGGCGGACCTAGGTTCGGACACACCCGGGCACGTGCCCGGGTGTGATTTTACGCCATTTTCATCGGGGGAGAGGTTAATCCCGCGTGCCCTAGCCCGTCGCCCGTCGCTCTTCTTCGCTGAATCGCTGCCCTAGCCTGTCGCCCGTCGCCGCTTCGCTGCCGTCGCCCGTCGCCCGTCCTCTTCTTCGCGAAATCGCTGGCCTAGCCCGTCGCCCGTCGCCGCGAGCGCCCGAATCGCTGCCGTCGCCCGTACGCTTCTTCTTCTTCTTCACAAAATCAGCAAGATTTTTGATTTCTACTTCTTCTTTACAAAACCATCAATTTGATTTTTTGCAGCCTCTAACAGCAAAATTGGTGAGTGCAGCAGCAGCCTCTAACAGCAAAATTTGTGAGTGCAGCAGCCTCCAGTTGCAATTTGCAAGCTTGGTGATGGTGAGTGCTAAATATTTTCATTTTTCAATATAAGATTAATTATTTCTTTCAAGTTCTAGATCTCCATGAGTAGAAATTGATTTCAAATGATTGCATTTTTTTCAAGTTCTAGATCTCCATGAGTAGAAATTGATTTCAAGTGATTGCAGAATTTGTAAGAAATTGATTTCCGTCTCGCGTCACATTTCTAATGAATATGTATTGTGAAAGTTGGCTTTATTGAGTGCATGTGGTTAAGTGGTTGTGTTGGTGCATGTGTGTTAATGTGCATCCATCCAATGCGTATGTTGTGGGTTATGAAATTCAATTTATCCATAGATGTTTTGCTTTTCATGTGTAGGTTGTGGGTTATGAAAAAAGGGCTATCGTCGTTCCTATTTATAAGATAACTTTTAACTATATTCATACTTATCCTAGCTCATAATGTGCGATAAGTTGCTAGTTAATTTATAAAGATCATGTTACTATAGGCTAATTGAAATTATATATGGTTGTGTTGATCTTGTTAGTAATTATGTTTGATAAACTTGTCATCTTCAGATAATTCTCTTTTTAATTTTATAAAAATCATGTCCCTGTAGGTTCACTTAAAGTTAGATATTGTTGTGTTGTTCTTGTTGGTGATGATATTTGAAAATGGGCACCCTATTCTAATTCTAGAGCCCCAATTTCTTCCAAATGAACAGACCCTAATTTTCATAGCTAGATGTAGAATATGTTGGTTTGGTGTGTTAATTTCAAGTGATTTTATGTATGTACAGAAATTGATTCCACTTCAAGATTAAATAAGGAAGGGATTTCACAAATCTCAAACAACTACAAGTCTACAACAATCAACAATTCAATATGGTAATGACTGTTGTTATGCATTTCTCTTATTTGTTGATGCTTATTTATGAATGTTGTCTCTCTTAATTTATAAAGATATTGCAGACAACATTACCAATGAAGAAATTATTCAGCGTTTCCAGAATGTGCCCGAGAAAAGTGGTTTTTTGATTTGTAAGTTTTTTTGGAGCACTTTACCATTAAAAAATTTCATTATGTAATATTTAACTATACTATAATATCTATTTTTGTCAGTTTCAAGTTTCTCTTTCATATAATGTTCTAATTTTCATTTTTCTTGCTTTCTGTTGCAATATTTTATTTGGTTTTTCAATAAAAAGTTCTCATAAATTAATATTATTTATATGGTGCTCGGGTCAGATTAAAATCCTAGTTCCGCCACTGGGCGGGCGGCAGTACATCAGGCGAAATTTAACCTAATTATTTTGGAATCCGCTTGCGCCATTATCATTCAAGCTTTAGTTTGTTGGATGGGCCAGATTTATTGTGCGGATTATATTGAATGGCTTGGATGAAATGTGGATTCCAAGTTTTTTTTGAATATACATCTTTTTAAAAGATAAAGATATATATATATATATATATATATATATATATATATATATGTACACACAAGTGACAGGCACGGGCCTTCGGCCCTGGGGCCATTCGGCGGGGGTGCGACAATCGGCGGGGTGCGACATTCGGCGGGGTGCGACATTTGTCGGGATGCAACATTCGCCGGTGGTGCGATATTTATCGTGGGGACGACATTTGTCGTGGGCGGCGACATTTGTCGTGGGGACGACATTTGTCGTGGACAGTACCCGCCCCTATGGCCTCGCGCGACAGTACCCGACCGACGACTGTGGGCTCCGCCCGCTCCCGGCGGGCTCCGCCTGCACCGTAATATATACATATGAGTACTCAAAATGACCGTAAAAAAATATTAATCAAGAATACAAATTTTATTTTGTAAAGCAAATTATATTTTAACGTTAAAACATTAATTTTTCTCTTGTCAGTCATAGCTAGAGACAATTGGTTTAGGGTATCTAGTGTTTTTATTTTTTGTATTTTAATATTGTAAAGTTGTGTAATTACCTAAAAAGATATTATCTTTATAATATACTAATATAAAGTTTGGTATAATTGTGTAATTATGAGTACAACTATAAGGGCAATATAGGGACATCTGGCAGTGTTTCACCAAAGAGTAGTTTTCGTATATTAGTAGAGATATGTACATGTGTATACTTGTATACATATGTATACTTGTATACAAGTGTACATATGTACACTTGTATAGTTGTATACAAGTGTACATATGTACACTTGTATACTTGTATACTTATGTACATATGTACACTTGTATACTTGTATACTTATGTACATATGTACACTTGTATACTTGTATACTTATGTACATATGTACACTTGTATACATATGTACACTTGTATACATATGTACACTTGTATACATATGTACACTTGTATATATGTGTATAATTCCGTATTTGCTGAGTGAGACTCAAAGGCCTAGGGCCCCGGGATTGAGTTGGCTTTAAGCTAGATCGGGTCAGGCGAGTAGTGCTTGCGGAAGAGCTCCTGCTCAGGGCTTGCGGGAAGGTTTGCGCCCAGGACGGCGGGAGGCCCTCAGGGTTGGCGTTGAGTGATGCTTCTCCACTCAACGCCTTAGCCCAAGGCGTTGAGTGATGCTTCTCCACTCAATTCCCTAGTTCCTAGAACCAGAAGGGCTCTCACCCAGGGTTTGCGGGAAGGTTTGCTCCCCGGCCGGCGGGAGGCCCTCAGGGTTGGCGTTGAGTGATGCTTCTCCACTCAACACCTTAGCCCATGGCATTGAGTGACACTTCTTCACTCAACGCCCTAGTTCCTAGAATCGGAAGGGCTCTTGCCCAATGTTAGCGGGAAGGTTTGCGCCCGTACCGGCGGGAGGCCCTCAGGGTTGGCGTTGAGTGATGCTTCTCCACTTAACGTCTTAGCCCATGACGTTCAGTGACACTTCTCCACTCAACGCCATGGACCTCAGAGTTAGCGTTGAGTGAAGCTTCTCCACACAACGCCCTTTGGCTTTTGGCATTGAGTGATGTTTCTCCACCCAGCTCCCTTTGGTCTTTTTGCTCCTGCCTGCAGTAGATGGGAAGGTTCTCGCTCTTGTAACTCGTCGAACTCAGCAAGTGAGTCGTCGAGCTGAGCTCAGAGTTAACCCATTGGCTCCCGCCCGGGTTAGGCGGGAAGGCTCTTGCTTGTGGTAAGCGAGTAGGGTTGTTCACGAACCGAATCGAATATCTCTTCAATCGAATCCAAATTTCACATATAATGCAGAGATTCGGATTCAGATTCGGATTCGTTCGAATATTCGGGTTCGGATTCGGATTCGAATTCAATATGAAATGTTGGATTCGAATTCGGGTTCGAATTAAGATTCGAATTCGGATTCGAACATGGATTCGAATTCGATTTTTTCTGTTAGGAATAATTAAATATATAATTTTATTAAATATATATAATTTTATTTAAGATTCGAATTCGATATGAAATGTTGGATTCGAATTCGGGTTCGAATTAAGATTCGAATTCGGATTCGAATTCGAATTCGATTTTTTCTATTAGGAATAATTTAATATATAATTTTATTAAATATATATAATTTTATTTAAGTAATTTTACTATTCACAAACTATTCGCGAATACTTCGAATAGGGATAAACTTATTCGGATTCGGATTCGAAAATTATTCGAATTCGAAAATTACGAATATTTATCGAATCTTCACGAATCGAATCTCGAATTATTCACGAATGTTAGAAACGAACTAAAAATAAGCCGGAACGGGTATAACTGAAATTTTATTATCAGAAAAAGGTATCTATTACAAAGGTATGCCCTCCCTTATATAGAATGGAGGAGAGAAGAGAGAATACAAATAAGAGATGTGAGACTAAAAATTTACAGAACTAAGCGGACTATACAGATCAAACCGCACAGACCGCGCGGTTAGACAGAAGGGCTAACCGCACGGCTACCACCAGAGAGAGAGAGAGACCGCCAGAGGAGACCGCCAGGGGAGACCGCCAGACCGTTCGGCAACAGCACAGCAACCAAACCGCTGAGTGAGACCGTCAGACCGCGCGGTCTCCAACCCGCCAAGACAGACCGCCCGGTCACACTTCAACACTCCCCCTCAAGCTGGAGCATATATATCGATCATGCCCAGCTTGTCACAAATATGAAGGAACGAGGCGGATACTGGCTTGGTGAAGATGTCAGCCAGCTCTTTCTCAGAGGTAACAAATGGAGTGCAAATTTGTTCCTTTAAAATCTCTTCACGAATGAAATGACAATCGACCTCAATGTGCTTGGTTCTTTCATGAAAAACTGGATTTTTGGAGATGTATATAGCAGCCTTGTTGTCACAGAACATAGGTAGAGGATGGTTGTAGACCTCTCCTAAATCCAGCATGAGAGCCCGAAGCCACTTTAACTCACAAGTGGTCGATGCCATACTCCGATACTCTGCTTCAGCACTGGACCTGGAGACAACAGACTGCTTCTTGCTCTTCCAGCTTACCAGATTTCCCCCAACAAAAGTGCAGAAACCGGAGGTAGACTTGCGATCCCCTTTGTCATCAGTGTAACTCGCATCTGAGTATGCTTCAATCCTCAGATGACCATTCTTCTGAAAGAGCAATCCTTTCCCAGGGGCTGCTTTGACGTACTCCAAGATCCGCAAGGCGGACTGTAGATGGCACTCCCTGGGTGCTTGCATGAATTGACTCACCTTGCCCACAGCATAGGAAATGTCGGGCCTGGTCACAGTGAGGTATATGAGCTTACCAACAAGTCGCCTGTACCGCATAGTATCCGAAAGAAGAGGCGAATCATCTGTCTAGGTTTTGTCTTCTCCAACAGCCATGGGACACCGGGCAGGTTTAACCCCAGTCAATCCTGCTTCTTTTAAAAGATCAAGGGCATACTTACGCTGAGAGAGGACTAAGGAGTTGGGCTTCCGAGAGATTTCGATCCCCAAAAAGTACTTCGGAGAGCCCATGTCTTTCGTGACTAGATGTTGACGAAGGTGCCGCTTTGTCAAGGCTACCCCTTCCTGATCATCGCCAGTGAGAAGAATGTCATCAACATAAACTGCAAGAACCACCAGTCCCGAGGAGGTTTTGCGAACAAATAGAGAGTGATCAGCAGAGCTGCGCACAAAACCAACGGCCGCCACGATGCCGCTGAACTTGTCAAACCAAGCTCGAGGGCTCTGCTTGAGGCCATAGATTGCCTTCTGCAGCCGGCATACTCGTGTCTCCCCCTGAGCAACATACCCAGGAGGTTGCTCCATGTAGACGGCCTCCTGAAGATCACCGTAAAGAAAGGCATTCTTTACATCCAGCTGGGAAATTGGCCAGTCTTTATTGACCGCCACAGAGAGAAGAACCCGTATAGTGCTGAGACGAGCCACGGGAGAGAAGGTGTCAAAGTAATCAACTCCATAGGTCTGAGTAAAGCCCTTAGCAACAAGGCGAGCTTTATAACGGTCCACAGTGCCATCCGGGGAAAATTTCACCACAAAGACCCAGCGACAGCCAACGACATCAGTACCGAAGGGAGGAGGAACAAGAGTCCAGGTACCCCGCTCCGTTAGGGTGGCCATTTCCTCATCCATGGCCATCTTCCAGTGAGGAATAGCAAGGGCCTCCTGGTAAGAGCGGGGCGTGGCAGTGGCAGAGATAGCTAGAGCAAAGGCCCTGCGAGAAGGGGTAAGACGATCATACGAAACAACGGCAGTAAGGGGGTGTAGGGTACACGTCCGCACCCCTTTGCGAAGAGCTACAGGAAGATCCAGGTCAGCAAGTTCCTCAGCATCCGGAGCATCCGTGGCAGAGAGAGATGGTCCGGGAGTAGAGAGCGACGGCGGCGGAGATGCGGGAGACGGTGGTGGAGAAGAGGGAGACGGCGGCGGAGTGGGAGGAGTGGACAGAGATGGAGTAGGGGTGAATATCGTAGTAGGAAACGAGGGAACAAAGGGAACAGCAGGAGAATCAGAAGATGGGAGAGGAGGAGAGGAGTCATCCGAGAAGTAGGAGGTATTCTCGAAGAAGGTGACGTCAGCAGAAACGAACTGCTTACGAAGGATGGGATCAAAGCAACAATACCCTTTCTGAGTGGTGGAGTATCCCAGAAAGATACATTTGGTGGAGCGAGGGGATAGCTTATCACGGGTGGCAGAGGGGGCATGCACAAAAGCAGTGCATCCAAATATTTGGAGAGGGAGGGGAAACGGCTCCTTGCCCGGATACAAAATGGAGAATGGGGTTTTTCCGTGAAGAACGGTGGAGGGAATGCGATTGATGAGGTAACAGGCAAGGAGAACAGCATAGCCCCAATAGGAGCGAGGAACATGCATCTGGGTCATCAAGGAACGAGCGACATCAAGGAGATGACGGTTTTTGCGTTCTGCCACACCATTTTGTTGTGAAGTATAGACACAACTAGTTTGATGAATAATCCCATATTGCATGCAGAAGACAGAGAAATCATGACTGATATATTCTTTGGCATTATCAGATCGAAGAACTTTAATAGAAACATCAAACTGAGTCTTGATCATGAGATAGAAGGATGTCCAGACAGAGAATAATTCGGAGCGATCTTTTAACAGATACACTCACGTACAGCGAGAGAAATCATCAATGAATGTGACAAAATATGAACTACCCCGACCAACGGTAGGAGTAGGAGAAGGACCCCAAATATCGGAGTGGATGAGATCAAACGGACGGGTGGATCCACGAACGTGCTTTGGAGGGAAGGAGGAGCGATGATGCTTGCCAAGCTGACAGGCCTCACAGTTGAGCGGAGGACTTTGTGGAGGAAGGTGGGGCAGAAGTTGACGAAGAAGATGAGGAGGAGCATGACCAAGGCGGAGATGCCATTGGAGAAGATCTGTGGAGGTGGAGGAGAAGGTGGAGAAAGCGGAAATGTTGTCCAGGAAGTATAGGCCGCCACTCTCAGTCCCAGTAGCAATCGTCCGTTGGGAGGCCGGATCCTGAAAAGAGCAATTAGTAGAAGTAAAAGTAACAGAACATTGTAATTGCTTGCATAGAGAGGTAACAGATAATAAGTTGCATGGGAACTTGGGCACGTAGAGAGTATCCTCCAAACGAAGAGACGGAGAGACACGGACTATTCCCGTCCCATGAACCGACGATGAAGAGCTGTCAGCGAGAGTAACCGGGGGCAACCGACCATGTGTTTCTAGGAGAGAAAAACACTGGGGATTGCCGGTCATATGATTAGTAGCACCGGTGTCGATCAGCCATTTTCCTTGAGTAACAACGTGGGCACTACCAGAAGACGTGACCACCGAGGCGAGCGGCTCGGAGGAGTATATGGAATCCATGACAGGAGGAACAAAAGAACTGCAGCGGTCACGGTGACAGCACACCAGCGGCAAGAAGGGCCATGACCAAGATGCAGAGCAAGGCAAAAGGGAAGCACAAGCCGCGCGACACAATAGGAGGTCGCGCCGACTAACAGGCAGGAGCGGCTAAAGGAAGAGCCGCACAGAGGAAAAACAAGCCGCTGCGACTAAGAGACAGGTCGCGGGGACAAGAGAGGGCGGTGAAGGAAGAAGGGCAGAGAGGCCGCCTAAACAAGGAAAAACACACGCGAACAGAGAGAAATCGCGCGGATAGGAAGAAAAGATCTGCAGCGGTCACGATGGCAGACACCAGCGGCCAGAAAAGCCACGACCAAGCCGCAGAACCAAACAGAAGGAGAGAAGTCGGGCGGCTAGCAGACAGACCGCGCGAACAGAAGAGGAGGATATCAGGAGACAGGTCGCAAAAGGCAACCAAGGCAAAAGAGGCCGCGGAGACAGGTCGCGGCGACTAGAGAAGAGAAGGAGGGAGAGGCGACTAGAATAGGTCGCAAGAAGCAAGCAACAGAAATAGGCCGCGAGAAGAAGAGGCAGGTCGCGCGGACAGAAGCAAAGGAGCAATAAGGCAACTGGTCGCGCACACAGAGGGCAACGACAAGGAGGGCAAGAAGCCGCGCGAACAGGGCGCAAGCAGGCGAAGTAAACAGGTCGCGAGAAATAGGTCGCGAGAAAAAAAAACAAGCGGAAGAAACAAGCCGCGGAAACAGGCCGCGAGAAGAGGAAGAAAGCCGCGCGAACAGAGCGGACAGAATCAGGAGCCAATGACCGATGGCTCTGATACCATGTTAGAAACGAACTAAAAATAAGCCGGAACGGGTATAACTGAAATTTTATTATCAGAAAAAGGTATCTATTACAAAGGTATGCCCTCCCTTATATAGAATGGAGGAGAGAAGAGAGAATACAAATAAGAGATGTGGGACTAAAAATTTACAGAACTAAGCGGACTATACAGATCAAACCGCACAGACCGCGCGGTTAGACAGAAGGGCTAACCGCACGGCTACCACCAGAGAGAGAGAGAGACCGCCAGAGGAGACCGCCAGGGGAGACCGCCAGACCGTTCGGCAACAGCACAGCAACCAAACCGCTGAGTGAGACCGTCAGACCGCGCGGTCTCCAACCTGCCAAGACAGACCGCCCGGTCACACTTCAACAACGAACTATACTATTTGTTAACAGCCCTATAAGCGAGAGGCCAACAGGGATCAGTGGAAAAGGCTTCTGCCCGATAGGGTCCAGCCAAGTAGGGTCTAGGGATGAAATTACCTGGATGCCCCTAGGTCTGTATTTAGCTCCTCAGAACAACGGAGTTTGCCTGTTGGCAGACCAGCTCAGGATATTTTGGTAATTTTAGAACAACAAAATCACGCTTTTGACAGACCAGATATTGAAAACCTATAAATAGACCCATGGAGTTTCTCAGAAGGTAGGCTTTCACAATTTCTAAAATCTGCTAGTGTTTTTTGAGGTTCTCCTTGCCCAGCAATTGTCTTTGGATGGGAAGCACTCAGAGATCTTCCAGGTTAGTGGAGGGAACTCCCAGCTGAGGCTAAGGGTCAGTTCCAAGTTTTTTGTTACTAGTCAGAGGTCAAGGTTTGGGAGAAGTAGGTGCTTAGCTACACCCAAAAGTCCGAACTCTCGTTGAGGCCAGTTTTTGGCTTCAACATTTTTGGTGCGGTGAGCGTGGACCGTAGCTGGTACAAGAAAATCTCAAGTCAAATTCCATGGCTAGGGATGAAGGAGAAGGAGCTGGTTTGGGAGGTTCCCCCCTCGGGGAAGCGGAGTGACGCTAGGGATGTTAGAGGACTTCAGGCGGGAAGTCCTGCAAACCATCCACCTGACCTTCTCGACAAGGAGCGAGTGGGCCACACCCCAGGTCCCAGTTGTTACAGTTCTGTCTCTGGATGAGAATGCTCCAGGGCAGTGTCCCAGGAAGGAGGTTCCGGTGGAGGTTGTCGAGAGGGATCTCGCCGGGCGGGAGCTGCTCCCCAAGCAGGCCAGCGCCGATAGGGCTAGCGAGTCGAGGCAGCGGGAGGAGCCCTCTCGGCAGGCTGGGGGCGGGAGCCCTTTTTGTGAGCTCATCATCTCGGCTCTGGTACCATAGCGGTTTCGGGAGCCAGATATGTCATACTACACATGCAAGGACGACCCCACGCAGCATGCGTAGTTGTTCGAAGATGCCGTCTCCATCAGGCAAATATCGGACGCCTTCAAGTGTAGGCTCTTTGCCATCACATTGAAGGAGAAGACGAGGGACTGGTTCCGCCAGTTGCCAGCAAATTCTATCTATACTTTTGAGGATCTGCGGCGCAGGTTCCTGCTGAGGTTCTCGACGTCGAAGAAGAGGAAGAAGGGGCGGAGTGCCTGTTCGCGATCAAGAAGAAGCCGGAGGAAACGCTGGGACGCTATGTCGATAGGTTCCAGGAGGAGATTTTGCAAGTCCAAGACATGTTAGGTGTAAGAAACAAACAAAAACAAACTGGAAGTGGTATAACATAAATTGAGGAGAGAAGAGAGAACACAAATAAGAGATATGGGACTAAAAAATTACATGAATAAGCGGTCTATACAGAAACAACCCGCACAAGCTGCGCGGTTAGACAGAAGGGCTAACCGCTCGGCTACCACCAGAGAGGAAGGAGAGATTGACATGGGAGACAGCTAGACCGCCCTGTCTCCAAGCCGCAAGAGACAAACCGCTAGACCGCTCGGATTCCAGACAGTAATAGTACATCAACCAAACCGCTGAAGGGAAACTGCCAGACTGCGCGGTCTTCAATCCGCCAAGACAGACCGCCAGACCTCCCGGTCACCAACTTCAACACTCCCTCTCAAGCTGGAGCATATATATATCGATAATGCACAGCTTGTCGCAAATATGAAGAAACGAGGCGGATACTGGCTTGGTGAAGATGTCAGCAACCTCTTTATCAGAAGTGACGAAGGGAGTGCAAATTTATTCCTTAAAAATCTCTTCACGAATGAAATGACAGTTGACCTCAATGTGCTTGGTTCTTTCATGAAAGATCGGATTTTTGGAGATGTATATGGTCGTCTTGTTATCACAGAACATAGGTAGAGGATGGTTGTAGATCTCTCCTAAATCCATCATGAGCACCCGTAACCACTTTAACTCACAAGTGGTCAATGCCAAACTACGATACTCTGCTTCTGCACTGGACCTGGAAACAACAGACTGCTTCTTGCTCTTCCAGCTCACAAGATTTCCCCCAACAAAGGTGCAAAAACCCGAGGTTGACTTGCGATCCCCTTTGTCATCAGCATAACTCGCATCTGAGTATGCTTCAACCCTCAGATGACCATTCTTCTGAAAGAGTAATCCATTCCCAGGTGCTGCTTCGACATACTCCAAGATCCGCAAGGCGGACTGTAGATGACACTCCCTAGATGCTTGCATAAATTGACTCACCTTGCCCACAACATAGGAAATGTCAGGCCTGGTCACTGTGAGATATATGAGCTTACCAACCAAACGCCTATATCGCGTAATATCTGAAAGAGGAGGCGAATCATCTGTCCAGGTTTTGTCTTCTCCAGTTTCCATGGGGCATCGGGCAGGTTTTGCTCCAGTCAATCATGCCTCTTTTAATATATCAAAAGCATACTTATGTTGGGAGAGGACTAAGGAGTTGGGCTTCCGAGAGATTTTAATCCCCAGAAAGTACTTCGGAGAGCCCATATCTTTCGTGACCAGATGTTGACGAAGATGCCGCTTTGTCAAGGCAACCCCTTCCTGGTCATCGCCAGTGAAAAGAATATCATCGACGTACACAATAAGAACCACCAGTCCCGAGGAGGTTTTGCGAATGAATAGCGAGTGATCGGCAGAGCTTCGCGTAAAACCAACGGTCGCCACGATACCGCTGAACTTGTCAAACTAAGCTCGAGGGCTCTGCTTGAGACCATATATGGCCTTCTTCAGCCGGCATACCCGTGTCTCCCCCTAAGAAACATACCCAGGAGGTTGCTCCATGTAGATAGCCTCCTGAAGATCACCATAAAGGAAGGCATTCTTGACATCCAGCTGAGAAATCAACCAATCTTTATTGACAGCCATAGAGAGTAGGACCCGGATAGTGCTGAGACGAGCCACGGGAGAGAAAGTGTCAAAGTAATCAACCCCATATGTCTGAGTAAAGCTCTTAGCAACAAGACGGGCCTTATAACAATCCACAGTGCCGTCCGGGCCAAATTTGACCACAAAGACCCAGCGACAGCCAACAACATCAGTACCAAAGGGAGGAGGAACAAGAGTCCAGGTACCCTGCTCAGTTAGGGTCGACATTTCCTCATCAAGGGCCATCTTCCAATGAGGAATAACAAGGGCATCCTAGTAGGAACGGGGTATGGCAGTGGCAGAGATAGCTAGAGCAAAAGCCCTGCGAGAAGAGGTAAGGTGATATATGAAACAACGACAGCAAGGGGGTGTAGAGTACACGTCCGTACCCCTTTCTGAAGAGCTATAGGAAGATCCAGTTCTGCGGGCCCCTCAGCATCTGGAGTATCCATGGCAGAGAGAGATGGACCGGGAGTAGAGAGTGACGGCAGAGGAGAAGAGGGAGACGGTGGTGGAGAAGAGGGAGAGAGAGGCGAAGGGAGAGGAGTGGACGGAGACAGAGTAGGGGTTGAGATCGTAATAGGAGACGAGGGAACAAAGAGAATAGCAGGAGTATCAGAAGCTGGGGGGAGAGGAGAGGATTCATCCGAGAAGTAGGAGGCATTCTCGAAGAAGGTGATGTCAGCAGAGATGAACTGCTTACGAAGAACGGGGTCAAAACAACAATAGCCTTTCTGAGTGGGGGAGTACCCCAGAAAGACACATTTTGTGGAGCGAGGGGAGAGCTTATCTCGGGTGGCAGATGGGGTATGCACAAAGGCAGTGCACCCAAAGATTCGGAGAGGGAGAGGGAAAGGCTCCTTGCCCGGATATAGAATGGAGAATGGGGTTTTCTCGTGGAGAACTGTAGAGGGAATGTGATTGATGAGGTAGCAAGCAAGGAGAACAGCATAGCACCAATAGGAGCGAGTAACATGCATCTGGGTCATCAAGGTATGAGCGACATCGAGGAGATGACGGTTTTTGTGTTCCGCCACCCCATTTTGCTGGGAGGTATAAACACAGCTAGTCTGATGAATAATGTCATGTTGCACACAAAAAGATGTAAACGCATGACTCAGATATTCTTTAGCATTGTCTGAGCGAAATATTTTAATACAAACACCAAACTGAGTTTTAATTAATTAATAAAAAAAGATCCATACATCCAAAGTTCAGAGCGATCTCGTAAGAGATACACCCAAGTACATCTAGAAAAATCATCAATAAAAGTTACAAAATAAGAACTACCCCGACCAATGGTGAGGGTAGGAGCAGGGCCCCAGACATCGGAGTGAACTAGATCAAACGGACGGGTAGAGCTCCGACCTTGCTTTGGCGGGAAGGAGGAACGGTGATGCTAGCCAAGCTGACAAGCGTAGCAGTTGAGAGGAGTACTGGAAGGAGGGAGGTGGGGCAGAAGCTGATGTAGAAGTCGTGGAGGAGGATGACTGAGGCGGAGATGCCACTGGATAAGATCCGTAGAAGAAGAGGAGAAGGAAGACAAGGCAGAGACATTGTCGAGGAAGTAGTGTTTGTCGCTCTCAGTCCCAGTGCAATCATCCATTGGGAGCTCGGATCCTGAAAAGAACAAGAAGTCGGAGTAAACGTCACAGAGCACTGAAGCTGCTTGCATAAAGAGGTAACTGACAATAAATTGCACGGAAATTTGGGCACATAGAGAGTGTCCACTAGGCGAAGAGACGAAGTAACATAAACTAATCCCGACCCATAAACCGGGGAGGGAGAACCATCTGTAACGAGGACAGGAGGAAACCGATCATGCTGTTTGAGGAGAAAGAAGCATTGAGGATTGCCCGTCATGTGATTAGTCGCACCAGAGTCGATAAGCCATTTACCTTGAGTCACCACATGAGCACTACCTGATGATGTGACTACGGAGGCAGACAGCTTGGAAGAGGAGGCGGAAGAGTCACCCGAGGGGCGAAGATGTGGATGCTTCGTCCAGTAGCGTTCCATAGTATGGCCGGTGCGGCCACAGTTAGAGCAGAGGTAGCGGGAAGGAGCACGTCTGCCAGACTGGTGTCTGCGGCTACCAGAGGCACTCCACTGAGTTTGGTGAGTATAGTTGTCCGGTGGAGAAGGAGCGGGCAAAAGCGGGCGCTGAAGGAGGGAGGTGACAGCAGCGATGCGGGCAGCGGTGGCATCTAAGGTAGGAGATTCTGCCTCACCCAGAATTTGTTGGCGGGTCATATCATAAGTATCAGGAAGCCAGAGCAGATAACACACAACGAGAAGCTCCTGGAAATGCTTGCGTTGTTGAGCCAAATCCGCAAAAAAGGGGCGATTCTGAAGAATCTCAGCCCCAAAAGCCTGAACCTGTTGGTAGGCAGCAACATGAGACAATGTAGGACAGGCAAAGAGGTCCGCATACAACATATAGATGCAGGACGTCTGAGCCCCCTTTAAGTACAGAGCGGCAAGATGAAGTCAAGCGGCCTTGACCGTCTCATCATGACGGATGATGGGGAGGCATTCATCGGAGAGGCTGTTAGCGAGCCAAGTACGTACAAGTGCGTCACTCGCATCCCAGTCATCAAAGAGAGGTTAAGTGGTGGGAGGAGGGTCAACAACGAGATGGTGGCGTTTGCATTGCGAGCGAAGGAGAAAGATGAAGGAGATGCTCCAATCCGGGAAGTTGGAGCTGACAAGTTTCGAAACGGTGCCAAGGTTCCCAAAAGGAGTAGGAGGAAGAGGCGGAGCCGGATTGGCGACAGGAGTGGTGGCAGTAGAAGCATAAGAAAGATTTATAGGAGAAAATAATAGGATGTCGTGCGGTTAGGAAACAAACCGTGCGGTTAGGAAACAAGCCGCACGAACGGGGAGAAATCGCAGCGGTTAGGAGAAAGAGATCTACGGCGGTCACGATGATAGACACCAGCGGCCAGAAAAGCCACGACCAAGCCACAGAACCAAGCAGAGGGAAAGAAGTCGAGCAACTAGAAAGCAGCCCGCGCGAACAGAAGAAAGAGAAGACCGCGCGATTAGAGAAAAGTCCGCGGGAAGACAAATAAGGCGAACAAGGCTAAAAGGTCGCGGAAACAGGTCGCGGCGACTAAAGAAGAGGTCGCGGCGACTAAGCACGGGTTGCGGCGAGAAGAAGAGGTCGCGCACACAAAGGGCAACGACAAGGAGAGAAAGAAGTCGCGCGAACAGGGCGCAAGTAGGCGGAAAAAACAAGTCGCGAGGCCAGGTCGCGAGAAGAAGAAGCAAGTCGCGCGGACAGGTTGCGTGGTCAGAGAAGGCACACAGAATCAGGAGGAGTAGATCGAGTCCTCTGATACCATGTAAGAAACGAACAAAAACAAACCGGAAGTGGTATAACCTAAATTTTATTATCTTAAAAAGGTATCTATTACAAAAGTATGGCCTCCCTTTTATAGAATGAAGGAGAGAAGAGTGAATACAAATAAGAGATGTGGGAATAAAAAATTACAGGACTAAGCGGTCTATATAAAAGCAACCTGCACAAGCCGTGCGGTTAAACGGAAAGGCTAACTGCTCGGCTACCACCAGAGAGGAAGGAGAGATTGTCATGGGAGACCGCTAGACCGCCCGGTCTCCAAGCCAATAGATACAAACCGCTAGACCGCTCGGATTCTAGACAACAACAGCACGACAACCAAACCGCTGAAGGGAAACCGCCAGACAGCGCGGTCTTCAATCCGCCAAGACAGACCGCCAGACCGCCCAGTCACCAACTTCAACACAAGGGTATACGGTGATGCTTGCCTTCACCTTGGGATTGAGGCCCAATTTCTTTAGTATGGAGTTGAAGAGAGTTCCCCCATTTCCTTCGAGGAGCTGATGGATGAGGGCAGCAAAGGAGATAGAGATAGAGGCGGTCAGCCCGGCATTTGCCAAGAAGCTGGCCAAGTTGGCGGAGGAGGATGTGAAAGAGCCAGGAGGCAGAGAGAGTAGAGGGAGCAGAAGGGGCAGAGGGAGGAGAGGAGAAGGGAAGAACCCAGAGACCAGGGACATCAGGGGCAACCCCAAGGGTGGGGGCGCAGGGAGCCAAACAATCGGTTAGGCTGGAGGCCCCAAGAAGGTCACCCCCAGGGAGAGGTGGGAGGATGGCAAGGTGGAGACAACTTTCGCGAGCAAAGGAGGTTCAAACAGCTGGCCTGGAGGCAGGGGCAGAGGCCCACCCTCCCGCCGCAACAGGAGGGCATGGAGATCGTGAGGGGAAGAGGACGAAGGAGAGGAGCTCGGGGAGGAGCAAAGAGGAGAGAGGGCAGGGTGGAGTTGCCCTTTTGTGACTTCCACCAGGAAGTGGGTCATGCAACGACCACCTGTCCAGAGTTCCTGGAGATGAGAAGGGCCAGGGGCAAGTCCAGCAGTAGCTGCCCGTGAGGATTGAAGAAGTTCATCCAGGAGGAGGAGAGGATAGATGCGAATACCAGGTAGACGTGGGGGCCCGAGGAGGGATCGGGGTGATCTATAGGGGAGAAGGGATCAAAGCCACCCGTAAGGGGAGCTTCCAGACCATGTGTCGAAGGAGTGTCTCCTCGACCTCCCAGACCCCCTAGGAGGGGAAAGGATCACCTTCTCGTCGAAGGATATGCCATACCATGAAGACCCACTCTGTGACACCTTGGTGATCCATACTGTGGTAGAAAATTTCATGGTCTCCCGGATCTTGGTGGACAATAGGAGCTCCTTAAATATGATCTTCAAGAAGGCATTCGACGAGATGAAGGTAGAGGCTCGGAGGGTGTTAGCCTAAGACGGACCATTGTTTGGGTTCTCGGGGGAGAGGAAGGAAGAAGAAGGAGGGGTGGGGATGCATGTGACGTTGGGGGGTGTCGAGGAACTATTGGTTCGTCATCGTTGACGCTCCGAGCAGCTACAACGCAATATTTGGGAGCCCCCTCATCAGCTCCTTCCGTTGTGTCCCCTCCTCTTTCCACCAATGTCTGAAGTTCAGCAGCGGAGGAGTGCAAGTCCGGATTAGGTGGGATCCAAAGGTGGCGAGGCAATGCTATGTGACTTCAGTCAACACCATTTCCTAGATGGCAGAGGAAGAGGAGCTGGATAAGGAGTTGGCAGCGCAGGAGGAAGTTGCGGGGGAAGGAGAGACAAGCCTAGGTGAGGCTGGAGAGGAGATTGTGGAAGAGGTCGTGGAGAAGGAGGCGATGAGCCTAGGTGAGGTCGAAGGGAAGGCTGCGGGGGAGCAAAGGTTAGAGGGAGAAGCTGGGGGTGAGGCCCTAGAAGGTGGAGAAGTGGAGTGGTCAGAGGAGAGCCTATTGGAGACAATGGAGGTTGAGAAGGCAGGGGGAAAAGAAGAGTTAGGGCAGGAGGAGGAGCCGGGGACCGGCAGGGAGCAATCCCGGCTTGAACCGGCTGAGGAGGTCGTGGAGATGGAGGTCTTCACCAAGGCGGGCCAGGCACAAAGGGTGCGGATCAGCGGTAGCTTGAGCCCCGAAGACCAATCGAGGATGCAGGAGTGCATCCAGAAGAACCTTAACATCTTTGTTTAGAGCGCGGCGGGCATGCCAGGCATCGATGCGGATATGGCCTGCCACAGCCTAAACCTGGACCTTAAGATGCGTCTGATCCACCAAAAGATGAGGACCATAGCCACCAAGCTGGAGGAACCCATTAGCGGGGAGGTCAAGAAGCTTCTCGACGCAGGTTTCATCTCGGAGATCCAACATCCAGGTTGGGTCTCAAATGTGGTAATGGTAAAGAAGGGTGATGGGAAGTGGCACATGTGTGTAGATTTCTTTTTATTAAATAAATTATGCCCTAAGGATTGCCACCCTCTGCCTCAGATTGACGCGCTGGTTGATTCAGCCGTTGATTTTTCTATTATGAGCTTTTTGGACGCTTTTTCAGGTTACCACCAGATTTGGATGCATCCCCCCGATATCAAGGATGTTTCCTTCATCACCCGGGAAGGGTGCTTCAGCTACAAGATGATGCCCTTTGGGCTTAAGAACGCAGGGGTAACCTACCAGCGCATGATGGATCGGGTTTTTCAAGACCAAAGGGGTAAGAACCTCGAGGTCTACGTTGACGATCTCATGGTAAAGAGCAGGGATGTGGGTTCAATCCTACTCGACTTGGAGGAGACGTTTGCGACCCTGTGAAAGTTCAAGATGAGGCTAAACCCCCAGAAGTGTGTCTTCGGGGCAAGCCGAGGCAAGTTCCTTGGACACCTTCTAACCCCGGCGGGGGTCGAGCCTAACTCGGATAAGGTGAAGGCCATCATGGAGCTTGAGTCCCCACGCAACGCCAAAGAGGTTCAACGTCTGACGGGCAAGCTCATCGGGCTCAGTAGATTTCTCTCTCGGGCTGGGGAGAGATGTTCACCGTTCTTCAAGGTGCTATGGGGAAACCAGAAGTTCGAATGGACAAGGGAATGTGAAGAGGCCTTCCAGGCATTGAAGGGTCAACTCTCCCAAGAATCGTTCCTTCAGATCCTAAAGGAGGGGGAGGACCTAACCTTGTGCCTTGGGGTAAGGGCAGAGGTCGTGAGTTCCGTGTTGGTCAGAGAAGAGGGAAAAAAGCAGTTACCAATCTATTATGTTAGCAGGATCATGAATAAGGCGGAGCTCCGCTATCCCATCCTAGAAAAGCTGGCTTTCTCTCTTATCGTCTCGGCCAGAAAGCTTAGGCCGTATTTTCAAGCCCACTCGATCCGGGTGGTGACGGACCATCCCTTGCGTAAGATTTTCGAAGGAGTGGAGCACTCGGGACGGCTAGCCAAGTGGTCCATCGAGCTCAGGGAATTCGACGTCTCATTTGTGCCGAGACTTTCCATCAAGGCACAAGTGGTGACTGATTTCCTGGACGACTATGTCATTAAATTCGGGGGTGAGGAGCCACGAATGCGGGAGGCTTGGAAGATGTTGGTTGACGGAGCTTTGGGGAAGCATTCCCTCGGGGGAGGGGAAATATTGGTAAGCCCTCAGGGGGTCTCCATAAAGCAGGTAGTGGCGCTGCACTTCCCGGTCACAAATAATCAAGCAGAGTATGAGGCTGTCATAGCCGGGTTGCGGTTGTCTAAGGAGCTCGGGGTACATGACGTAGAAGTGTTCACGGATTCTCTGGTGGTGGCATCACAGATTTGGGGTGAGTATGAAGCCCGGGAGCCTACCCACATGAAGTATTTATCCTAGGTAAGGATAATAGTCGGTGGGTTCCAGACATTCTCAATCTAGCATGTCCTCAGGGAGGAGAGCATAACAGCCGATCGATTGGCTAAGTCAGGACCCTGGGGAGGGGGAACCTTTACTAAGCTGTTCCGACCAACGATCGAGGAAGGGGAGTTGATGGAAGTGAATCGGCGACCCTCGTGGGTGGATCCCTTCATAACCTTTTTTACTACCAGCGAGTTTCCCGAAGGGACCAAGGATACAAAGGGCTTCAGGCACAAGACGGCTCATTATCTAATGCACGAATGTGGGCTGCATCGAAAGATGTTGTCAGGGCTCCTAGCGAGATGCGTGGTGGAGGAAGAGATCCCTCGGATCTTAGAGGAAGTGCACTCGGGCGAGGGCGGCAATCACTTGGGGGGAGAACCTGGGAAGCAAGGGTGGTCAGGCAGGGGTACTTTTGGCCATCCCTGAGGCAGGACACGACTAAGTTTGCAAGAAGGTGCCGCTAGCGAAGGAGACGAGGCATGGATGAAAGAAAATGAAGGGGGGCTATGACTCTCATTGGACATGGTAGAGGAACTTCAGAACGTGGCCGCCGTCAGGCAGGAGGAGGTCAAGCGTCGGATGGCAAAGTATTTTGACAAGCACGTGCGGATCAAATAATTCGTCGAAGGAGATCTAGTTCTAAAGAAAGTCGACGCCGCAGGGAGGTCAGCTGTTGTTGATAAGCCGAACCCCAATTGGGAAGGACCTTACTTTGTAGAAAAGTCCCTGGGGTCAGGGGGTACCACCTCCAGAATGTGGAGGGGGGTATCCATGAGTCATGCTTGGAGCGGCAATGATCTGAAACGCTTTTACCCATAGGAGGGGTAAACTTGTACATACCTTTGTAACATGTTATTTAAGAATTGTTTCTTGGCAGGTTGTGATGTGTTTTTTGTTTTGACGGCACCGAGTAGACCCGCTGTCCAGGCTCCCATCAAGCTGGCAGGGTCATAGGCTCGCTTGAGGCAAAAGGAAAATAGGATGGTGGATTTACAATATCCCGAGAGGATCCCGCCGCTTAGGCTCTCATTAGTTGGCAGGGCTGGAAGATGCACTCGACCCCAAGTAGACCCGCTGTCAGGCTCTCACTAGCTGGCATGACCGTAAGCTCGCTTGGGGGGTAAGGGAATACCCCGAGAGGATCCCGCTGCTCAGGCTCTAATTAGCTGGCAGGGCTGGAAGGTGCACTCGGCCCTGAGTAGACCTGCTGCCAGTCTCTCACTAGCTGACAGGGTCGTAGGATTGCTTGGGGGGAAGGAAAAGAGGATGGTGGATTTGCAATACCCCGAGAGGATCTCGCTACTCAGTCTCTCATTAGCTGGCTGGGAAGGAAGACGCACTCGACCCCGAGTAGACCCGCTGTAAGGCTCTCACTAACTGGCAGGACCGTATGCTCGCTGGGGGGGGGGGGGTAAGGGAATACCCCGAGAGGATCCCGCTGCTCATGCTCTTATTAGCTGACAGGGCTGGAAGGCGCACTCGACCCCGAGTAGACCCGCTGTCAGGCTCTCACTAGTCGGCATGATCATAGGCTCGCTTGGGGGGAAAGGAAAAGAGGATGGTAGATTTATAAGACCCCGAGAGGATGCCACAGCTCAGGCTCTCATTAGCTGACAGGGCTGGAAGGCGCACTCGATCCCGAGTAGACCCACTGCCAAGCTCTCACTAGCTGGCAGGACTGTGGGCTCGTTTGGGGGGGGGGGGTAAGGGAATACCCCGAGTGGATCCCTCTGCTCATGCTCTCATTAGCTGGCAGGGCTGGAAGGTGCACTCGGCCCCGAGTAAACCCGTTGTCAGGCTCTCACTAGCTGACAGGGATGTAGGCTCGCTTGGGGGGAAAGGAAAAGAGGATGGTGGATTTGCAAGACCCCGAGAGGATCCCGCTGCTCAGGCTCTCATTAGCTGGCAGGGCTGGAATGCACACTTGTCCCAGAGTAGACCCGCTGTCAGGCTCTCACTAGCTGGCAGGGTCGTAGGCTCGCTTGGGGGGGCGGGGGAAAGGGAATACCCCGAGAGGATCCCGCTGCTCAGGCTCTCATTAGTTGGCAGGGCTAGAAGGTGCACTCGGCCCCGAGTAGACCCGTTGTCAGGCTCTCACTAGCTGGTAGGGCCGTAGGCTCGCTTGGGGGGGAAAGAAAAAGAGGATGGTGGATTTGCAATACACCGAGAGGATCCTGTTGCTCAGGCTCTCATTAGCTTGCATGGTTGGAAGGCGCACTCGGTCCCAAGTAGACCAGCTGTCAGGCTCTCACTAGATGGCATGACCGTAGGCTCGCTTGGGGGGGGGGGGGGTAAGGGAATACCCCGAGAGGATCCCGCTACTCAGGCTCTCATTAGCTGGCAGGGCTGAAAGGCGCACTCGGCCCCGAGTAGACCCACTGTCAGGCTCTCACTAGCTGGCAGGGTCGTAGGCTCGCTTGGGGGGGTGTAAGGGAATACCCTGAGAGGATCCTGCTGCTCATGCTCTCATTAGCTGGCAGGGCTGGAAGGCGCACGTGGCCCCGAGTAGACTTGCTGTCAGGCTCTCACTAGCTGGCAGGGTCGTAGGCTCGCTTGGGGGGAAAGAGACAGAATTTGTGATTACAGTTGACACCAGAGGGGCCAGCCGACCAGGCTCCCATCAAGTCGGCCGGGTAAAAGGGTTCACCGGTTGACGAGGTGAAAAGGGGGTCGTAACCGAATCAAGAGGCACGCCCGCCGTCAGGCTCTCACCTGGCTGACGGGGCAGTGGGCCCACGCAGAACATCACAAAGAGCCTCACTAGCAGGCTCAGACAGCCAACTCTAACTCCTAAGTTGAGAAGAAGCACATGGCCTCTCGGCAGGTCCGCTCGTCACGCCTTTCTCGGCAAAGTTTACCTAGATAGTCAACGCTATAAACGGGCAGAGGTTATCACGAAAGGCCTATGGCGTATGCAAGGGTTTAGGGAAAGTTTGGCGGCAGACTCTAGGAGGAAAGAACCTCTCGGACAAGGCCTTTCTGGCAGTTCCCACTCGAATTTCCTCTCGGTAGGGGATAAGCTTCAACAGTTACCACCTAAGAGCCTAAGTCTCTAGCGAGATCACGGAAGCCTACCGGTAACAGCAAAAAAAAGGAAGAAGAGAAACATTTCGGTAAAAGCAAAGAACTGTCATATATACAAGTAACCCAAAAATTACATGGGGGTCTCGCCCATTACAAAAAAAGTCAAGAAAAAATCGCAAGTTTGAAATAGAAAAGTCGGGAAGAAGGGCGAGAAGCTGTCTGGCCGGGCCGCTGGAGGTTCCGCTTCTGCTAGGGGTCTCGCCAGAGGAGCTACCGTCGGACCCGTCATCGTGGCCAAGCTCTGGCGCATCTTCATCTGGAGATTCTCCCTCCCCCGCGGGCTTGGGGATGGGCTCGAACAACCAGGGCACGACCCCCCGCACGGTCAGAGTCTTGCCACCTTCGTTTAGAAGGCCCGATTCCCGCAGCATCTCGATCACCATCTTTGTCGAGGCCTGCGCGTTTTCTTGAATTATCATGTCTATCTCGTATGCTGAGTAGCGTCGGCGCTTGAGCATATCGTCCAGCGATGGTTGGGCCAGGGATAGGGCTTCCTGCAGACGCTTCATCTCAGCCTTCATCAGCTGGTTCTCGCATTCTAGGTCGGCCACCCTTGCGCGGGACAACTGAGCTTGGGTGGAATCCTGCGGAAAAATCCTTTAGACAAGGTAAAACAAGGAAAAGGCGAGAGGCAATGAAGTATCACTTACCTCGCCCGCCGTGCGTAGGGAGAGAAGCTGCTGGGCAACAGCCAGATCCGCCTTCAGGGTGGCCACCTCAGCAACGACAGCATCCCTCGATTTAAGTGTAAGAAGCGAACTAAAACAAGCCGGAAATGGTATAACTGAAATTTTATTATCAGAAAAAAGTATCTATTACAAATGTATGCCCTCCCTTATATAGAATGGAGGAGAGATGAGAGAATACAAATAAGAGATGTGGGACTAAAAATACAGGACTAAGCGAACTATACAGAACAAACCGCACAAGCCGCGCGGTTAGACAGAAGGGCTAACCGCACGGCTACCACCAGAGAGAGAGACCGCCTGACTGCTCGGCAACCGCACAGCAACAGCACAGCAACCAAACCACTGAAGGGAAACCGCCAGACCGCGCGGTCTCCAAACCGCCAAGACAGACCGCCAGACCGCCCGGTCACCAACTTCAACACTCCCCCTCAAGCTGGAGCATATATATCGATCATGCCCAGCTTGTCACAAATATGATGAAACGAGGCGGAAACTGGCTTGGTGAAGATGTCAGCCAGCTCTTTATCAGAAGTGACAAAGGGAGTGCAAATTTGTTCCCTTAAGATTTCTTCACGAATGAAATGACAGTCCACCTCAATGTGCTTGGTTCTTTCATGGAAGACCGGATTTTTGGAGATGTATATGGCAGCCTTGTTATCACAGAACATAGGTAGAGGATGGTTGTAGATTTCCCCAAAATCCAGCATTAGAGCCCGTAGCCATTTTAGCTCACAAGTGATCGACGCCATACTCCGATACTCTGCTTCAGCACTGGACCTGGAAACAACAGACTGCTTCTTGCTCTTCCAGCTCACCAGATTGCCCCCAACAAAAGTACATAAACCGGAGGTAGACTTGCGGTCCCCTTTGTCATCAGCGTAACTCGCATCTGAGTATGCTTCAACCCTCAGATGATCATTCTTCTGAAAGAGCAATCCTTTCCCTGGGGCTGCTTTGACGTACTCCAAGATCCGCAAGGCGGACTGTAGATGGCACTCCCTGGGAGCTTGCATGAATTGACTCACCTTGCCCACAGCATAGGAAATGTCGGGCCTAGTCACAGTGAGGTATATGAGCTTACCAACCAGACGCCTGTACCGCAAAGCATCTGAAAGAAGAGGCGAATCATCTGTCCAGGTTTTATCTTCTCCACCAGCCATGGGACATCGGGCAGGTTTGGCTCCAGTCAATCCTGCTTCTTTTAAAATATCAAGGGCATACTTACGCTGAGAGATGACTAAAGAGTTGGGCTTCCGAGAGATTTCGATCCCCAAAAAGTACTTCGGAGAACCCATATCTTTCGTGACCAGATGTTGGCGAAGATGCCGCTTTGTCAAGGCTACCCCTTCCTGGTCATCGCCAGTGAGAAGAATATCATCTACATATACTGCAAGAACCACCAGTCCCGAAGAGTTTTTGCGAATAAATAGAGAGTGATCAGCAGAGCTGCGAGCAAAACCAACGGCCGCCACGATGCCGCTGAACTTGTCAAACCAAGCTCGCGGGCTCTGCTTGAGGCCATAGATTGCCTTCTGTAGCCGACATACTCGTGTCTCCCCCTGAGCAACATACCCAGGAGGTTGCTCCATGTAGACAGCCTCCTGAAGATCACCATAAAGGAAGGCATTCTTGATATCCAGCTGGGAAAGTGGCCAGTCTTTATTGACCGCCACAGAGAGAAGGACCCGTATAGTGCTGAGACGAGCCACGGGAGAGAAGGTGTCAAAGTAATCAACCCCATAGGTCTGAGTAAAGCCCTTAGCCACGAGGCGAGCTTTATAACGGTCCACAGTGCCATCTGGGCCAAATTTGACCACAAAGACCCAGCGACAGCCAACAACATCTGTATCAAAGGGAGAAGGGACAAGAGTCCAGGTACCCCGCTCTGTTAGGGTCGCCATTTCCTCATCCATGGCCATCTTCCAGTGAGGAATAGCAAGGGCCTCCTGGTAGGAACGAGGTGTGGTAGTGGCAGAGATAGCCAGCGTAAAGGCCCTGCGAGAAGAGGTAAGACGATCATATGAAACAACAGCAGCAAGAGGGTGTAGGGTACACGTCCGCACCCCTTTGCGAAGAGCGACAGGAAGATCCAGGTCGGCGGGCTCTTCGGTATCCAGAGCATCCGTGGCAGAGAGAGCTGGCCCGGGAGGAGAGAGCGACGACAGCGGAGATGAGGGAGATGGAGGCGGAGAGAGAGGCGGAGGGAGAGGAGTGGGCGGAGACGGAGCAGGGGCGGATATCGCAGTAGGAGACGAGGGAACGAACGGAATAACAGGAGAATCAGAGGTGGGGAGAAGAGACGAGGAGTCATCCGAGAAGTAGGAGGCATTCTCGAAGAAGGTAACGTCAGCAGAGACGAACTGCTTACAAAGAACAGGGTCAAAGCAGCAGTAGCCTTTCTGAGTGGCGGAGTACCCCAGAAAGACACATTTGGTGGAGCGAGGGGAGAGCTTATCACGAGTGGCAGATGGGGCATGCACAAAAGCAGTGCACCCAAAGATTCGGAGAGGGAGAGGAAAAGGCTCCTTGCCTAGATAAAGGATGGAAAAAAGGGTTTTTCCCTTGAGAACGGAGGAGGGAATGCGATTGATGAGATAGCAGGCAAGAAGAACAACATAGCCCCAATATGAGCGAGGCACATGCATTTGAGCCATCAATGTGCGAGCGACATTGAGGAGGTGACGGTTTTTGCATTCCGCCACCTCATTTTGTTGGGAGGTATAGACACAGCTTGTCTGATGAATAACGTCATGTTGCACACAGAAGGAGGTAAAAGCATGACTTAAGTACTCTTTTGCATTATCAGATCGAAAAGTTTTAATACCAACACCAAACTGATTTTTGATTAAATGATAAAAAGAGGTCCATACATTAAAAAGTTCAGAGCGATCTCGTAAGAGATACACCCAAGTACATCTAGAAAAGTCATCGATAAAGGTTACAAAATAAGAACTACCCCGACCAACAGTAAGGGTAGGAGCAGGCCCCCAGATATCGGAGTGGACTAGATCAAACGGACGAGTAGAGCCCCGACCTTGCTTCGGCGGGAAGGTGGAACGATGATGCTTGCCAAGTTGACAGGCTTCGCAGTTGAGAGGAGTATTGGAGGGAGGGAGGTGAGGTAGAAGTTGATGTAGAAGCCGTGGTGGAGGATGACCGAGACGGAGATGCCACTGGAGAAGATCCGTACAAGAAGAAGAGAAGACGGACAAAGCGAAAATGTTGTCGAGGAAGTAGAGGCCGCCGCTCTCAGTCCCAGTAGCAATCGTCCGCTGGGAGCCCGGATCCTGAAAAGAACAAGAAGATGGAGTAAACGTTACAGAACATTGAAGCTGCTTGCACAAAGAAGTAACCGACAATAGATTGCACGGAAAATTGGGCACATAGAGAGTGTCCTCTAGCCGAAGGGAAGGAGTAACATGAACTACTCCCGACCCATGAACCGGGGAGGGAGAACCGTCTGCAATGAGGACCGGGGGCAACCGATCATGCTGTTCGAGGAGAGAGAAGCATTGAGGATTGCCCGTCATATGATTAGTTGCTCCGGAGTCGATAAGCCATTTACCTTGAGTGACCACATGGGCACTACCTGATGATGTGACCACGGAAGCAGACGGCTTGGAAGAGGAGGCGGAAGAGTCACCCGAGGGGCGAAGATGGGGATGCTTCGTCCAGCAGCGGTCAGAAGTATGTCCGGTGCGGCCGCACTGAGAGCAGAGGTAGCGGGAAGAAGGACGTCCGCCAGACTGATGACTGCGGCTACCAGAGCCACTCCGCTGAGTTTGATGAGCATAGTTATCCGGTGGAGAAGGAGCGGGAAGAAGCGGGCGCTGAAGGAGAGAGGTGACAGCGGCGATGCGAGCAGCGGTGGCATCTAAAGTCGGAGATTCCGCCTCACCCAGAATTTGTTGGCGGATCATGTCATACGTGCCAGGAAGACGTAGCAGATAACACACAACCAGAAGCTCCTGGAAGTGCTTGTGTTGTTGAGCCAGATCCGCAGAAAAGGGGCGATTCTGAAGAATCTCAGCCCCAAGAGCTTGAACTTGTTGGTAGGCAGCAGCAGGAGACAAGGTAGGCCGGGCAAAGAGGTCCGCATACAACGTATAGATGCGGGACGTCTGAGCCCCTTTGGAGTATAGAGCAGCCAGATGAAGCCAAGCGGCCTTCACCGTCTCATCATGACGGATGACGGGAAGGCACTCATCAGATAGACTGTTAGCGAGCCAAGCACGCACACGCGCGTCACTCGCATCCCAGTCATCAAAGAGAGGTGAAGTGGTAGGAGGGGGGTCATCAACGAGATGGTGATGTTTGCGTTGCGAGCGAAGGAGAAAAGTGAAAGAGACGTTCCAATCCGGGTAGTTGGAGCCGACAAGCTTGGAAACGGTGTCAAGGTTCCCGGAAGAAGTATGAGGTAGAGGCGGAGCCGGATTGGCAACAGGGGTGGCGGCAGGAGTGGTGGTCGTAGGAGAGGGACCAGGTGGATGACTTATCAAACACAATGGCGACTAGCGAAAGGTATTCGTCCTTGGTCAATCAGCAAGGAGGGAAGATGTGGTCCAGAAAGGCTTGCGCGCACTTACAGCGGCCTTCACTCTCGCCTGGCATCTTGAGTAAGAAAGAAAATGAGTAAGAGCAAAAAGGGAAGATAAGGTAGTTGGCGGAAGGCTAGAAGTTGCACAGAGCGGCGAGAGTGGGGGAAAAGAAAAGCAAAGGTCTGGAGTCGAAGCAGAGTGAATGCAATTGGTAGATTGGCCTATTTATAGAAAAGTTAAGTAATTATGGGTTTTTTCCAAGACGGCGGGAATACAATCAACGAACCCCGACTTCTCGACTCTTCGTATTTCACTCTGCCTTGCAAAGCACTTCTAGTACGTGCAGAAGGCGAGAGCTCCCGGGAAAAGAGCGAAACTACAACAGATAAAAGGCAGCTCAAACATAATAGGGATCTCTCCAGGCGAGAGCCATCAAATGATAACAATAACTATTTTTCACAAAAAAATGCGAGGGTACATAACGAGAAGGGTAGGCCGGGAAGTTGGGGTAAGAAGAGGCGAGAGCCTTGGGATGGCTCAATACTGCTCCCACCGCCAGCGTGTAACGCCCCCATCTGTCGTACAGCATATGACAGAAGGTCCGGCCAGGGCCCGACGCCATATACTACGGACAGGTAAGGAGATTACAAGTTGTTTTCAAATCCAAGTTCACTTATGAACGCACCCTAACTACGAGCATTCTAGTGGAAGCATGTTAGTTATGAGCCCATACCGAAAGAGAATGTCCACTACACAACGAGAGTGATATATATATATATACATATAACACATGTTTTGGTCATAGCCTTATTACAACTTTTTTATTTAACAACAAGTGGTTTCATACTTCGACACGCAGGCCGGTCACACATGAAAATAGTAAATTTTCGCCTTTGGGCCTTCAAGGGTCAGCCAATTGCAGCACATGGGCTTCAGCCCGCTACTTTCCACTTTGCTATCCACCACCTGCATAAAAGGGCCCACCAAAATGTGGCAAACAAAGCAACGGTAAGCATTTTGCTGGCCCGTTTATAACGTTCCCACCCCTTAAAAGAATTCGACCACGAATTCAAATAAGAAAGACCGAGAACGGAATTTGATACCAATTTTGTAAGGTCCCCATCCGTCGTATAGCATATGACAGATGAGGGCGTTACATAGCGACCCCGACCTCGCCTCCCTAACCTCGGAGGCACTCGTGGGTTGAAGAAGGTCGTCAAGGCGTTAAGTCCTAGGTTGGCCAGGCGTAGCTGATCTCGGGTTCGCGCAATATATCTTCCAGGGGAGGTCTCGGAGGTAAGCGTGTCTTGTCACTCCGTCTCGTCGAGGAGGTGGGTGTAGTCCCGCTCCACCACGACTATCCGACGCTCCACCGCCCCCTTCAGTTCACTCACCACCCAGGAATCGACTCACTGCCTCCTGACAAGTTTCGACAGGACCTCTGCCACTCTTTTCTGCAACTCCTTGCCGCTCCCGGCAGCGTCCAGGAAGTCTTCCATCTCGCTGGGAGAGGGAAGGGGCGATAATTGCTCTTCTTAATCTTCTTCCACGTCCTCGGTCTCTGGGCTTGGCAGGAATAGATTTTTCAGGACATGAGAAAAAGGAGAAAGGCCAAGGATAGGGTAAGGTAAGTTCTAGCCTACCTAAAGTTTGGTGGGGGCAATCGGCTGATGGTTGGCGAGAGGGGTCCGACTGCCCCTCTCGGTTCTTTCCAAAGAGCAGGTGAATTGGTTTGCCCCGTCTCGGGGGGTATGGTGAGCTTTGGGAAAAGTTGGACTCAGCCAGCGACGCGATGACGTTACCTTTCTCCGTCGGATGCCGAGACCCCGACGCAAGTGCGGTAGATTCGTTGACAATAATCCTCCCAGGTGTGAGGGGAGGGTCGGCCGCCGAGTTGGCAGGATCTTCGCGCCCGGGAGTTTGGGGCCTCTGGTCGGCGAGGCCCGGGTTCTCGGTGGCAAGAGCTGCAAGAAAAATTGATCAGCGAAAGGCAGGTGGGCTGGTTGAAGCGGGAACCAGGCATAAAAGATACCTGGGGCATCGGCAGGGAGATCAGCCGACAGGGGCAGCGCCCCGGTCCCTCCAAGAAGCTAGGTAGCTTTAGTGTTCGCCAGGTGGGGGCTATAGGCGTGTTCCGTAACCGCCTTCTGCGGGAAAGATCGCACATAAACATGACAAGCATGCTTTGAAGGCTCGCGCAAGGAGTAAAATAGGGAATGCACCTAAAGAGGAGAAGGGGGGGTTCTCATCGTGGCTGAAGGATGGGCTGGGCGAGGCGCGATCCTCCTTCAAGCGGTCTCGCCTGATCGACTTAACCTTATTTTTCTTCTTCGCCCGGGAGAGTTTGTCGGTGGGCCGCTTACCCGTTAGCTAGGGGCAACCACAACGCAATTAGCGCAAGCTCTCTCTTGGGCAGTGGCGAGACGACCTTGAAGTTCCTGCGAAAGTGACCTCTCGATACGCTTGGCATACATCTTCGAAACCTCACGGGAGCTCAGGCAGAGGACTGTGAGAACAAGAATAAAAGAGGCCGGAAAATGGTATAATAGAAGTTTTATTATGCCAAAAAGATGATTATTACAAAGGTATGACATCTTTTTTATAGAATGGAGGAGATGAGAGAGATTACAAATAGACAATGTGAGACTAAAAAATTACATGTACAAGCCGAACAGGCCGCGCGGTTAGACGAATAAGCTAACCGCCCGGCAACCACCAGAAGGAGAGAAGAAGCTTCCATAGGAGACTGCCAGACCTCCCGGTCTCCAAGACACTAGAGACAAACTGCCAGACCTCTCTAGCTCCATACAGCAACAGTATAGCTACTAAGCCGCTGGTGACAACTCGTCAGACCTCCCGGTCTCTAAACCGCCAGAGCTAGACCGCCAGACCGTCCGGTCTCTAAACCGCCATTGCCAGACCGCCCGGTCTCCATACAACAACACCCCCTCAAGCTGGAGCATATATATCGATCATGCCCAACTTGTCGCAAATGTGAAGAAAAGAGGCGGACACCGGCTTGGTGAAAATATCAGCCAACTCTTTATCGGAGGTGACGAACAGAGTACAAATTTGTTCCTTCAAAATCTCTTCCCGAATAAAATGATAGTCGACTTTAATGTGCTTTGTTCTCTCATGGAAGACCGGATTTTTGGAGATGTATATAGCGGCCTTGTTATCACAAAACATAGGTAGAGGATGATTGTAGACCTCTCCTAGGTCAAGCATGAGAGCCCATAACCACTTCAACTCACATGTGGTCGACGCCATACTTTGATATTCTGCTTCTGCACTGGACCTGGAGACTACAGACTGCTTGTTACTCTTCTAACTCACAAGATTTCCCCCTACAAATGTGCAGAATCCCGATGTTGACTTACGGTCACCTTTGTCATCAACATAGCTCGAATCTGAGTACGCTTTAACCCTTAAATAACCATTCTTCTGAAAGAGCAGTCCTTTCCCAAGCGCAGATTTAACATACTCCAATATCCTCAGGGCAGACTGTAGATGGCACTCCCTTAGAGCTTGCATGAACTAGCTAACCTTGCCTACATCATAGGAGATGTCGGGTCTTGTCACTGTGAGATATATGAGTTTACTAACCAGACGTCTGTACCTTTAAACATCTGAAAGAGGAGGAGAGTCATCCATCTAGGTTTTATCTTCTCCAGTCCCCATCGGACATCGGGCAGGTTTAGCCCCAGTCAACCCTGTCTCTTTTAGCAAATCAAGAGCATACTTGCGTTGAGAGAGGACTAAGGAATTGGGCTTCCGAAAGATTTCTATCCACAGAAAGTATTTTGGGGAGCCTATATCCTTTGTTACCAGGTGTTGACGAAAATGTTTCTTAGTAAGGGTTATCCCAGCCTGATCATCTCCAGTGAGAAGAATATCATCAACATAAACCGCAAAAACTACCATACCCAAGGAGGTTTTGCGAACAAACAAAGAGTGATCCGCAGAACTTCTCGTAAAGCCCACGGTTGCCACAATCCCGCCAAACTTGTCAAACCAAGCCCGAGGGCTTTGCTTTAGGCCATAGATATCCTTATTTAGCTTGCATACTTTTATATCCCCCTAAGCAACATACCCTGAAGGTTGCTCCATGTAGACATCCTCCTAAAGATTCCCATAAAGAAAGGCATTCTTGACATCCAGTTGGGAAACGGGTCAATCTTTGTTAACAGCGACAGAGAGGAGGACTTGGATAGTGCTGAGACGAGCAACTGGAGAGAAGGTGTCAAAATAGTCAACCTCATAAGTCTGGGTGAAGCCTTTGGCAACAAGGCAGGCCTTGTAACGATCCACACTACCGTCTGGATTGAACTTCACCACAAAGACCCAGCGACATCCAACAACATCGGTGCCGAAGGGAGGAGGAACAAGGGTCCACGTACCCCGTTCAGTGAGAGTAGCAATTTCCTCTTCCATGACAGCTTTCCAATGAGGAACTGTAAGGTGATAGTTTTACTTTCAAGACTACCTAAACACCTAGAGGGGGGGGTGAATAGGTACTTTTCCTTGATTTAACTTAAGGCAGAAAATAACTAAAGTTCTTTGAGTAAATCAGATATTTCTACTTGACTTCAAATAGTTGGACCTCTCTCTATCCAAATCTCTTGAAGATACTTCTGAATTCTTGATTGAATTCAACTTAGACAGAATCGAAAACTACTTCAGAACGTATTCTTAGATCTTCTCACGAAGATCTTCTTCTTTGTGACTTGTAATTTCTTGATCAAAGATCAACCTCACAATAGGTGCGTTAGTTGTGTGTATTGTCCTCCTTCCTTTTTCTTCTGAATCCATCTATTTATAGACTTCATCCATGGTAACCGGCTGATCCGATTTATAACTAATTTCTGACAAGTCTGACAGCTTCAGTAAACCTGTTGTAACTCACAGCTGTCAAGTCTTCAAACAGTTCTTGAGCCTTTGTCTCTGTCAGCAAAGCGTCGAGACTGACTGTCATAAAGTGTCGAGACCATCTGTCAATATGTGTCGACACAAGTGACTTAAGTGTCGACACAGCCTTTGGTGATGTCGACAAAGCTGCCTTGATGTCGACACAGCTTCTTGATACTGCATCTTGAGAATGTGTCGACACTGATTATTTGTGTCGACACAAACACTTCACCATTCATCAGCAATCAACTTGGTCTAGACTCAGCTGTGTGTCGACACAAGTCCTGTGTGTCGACATAGTTGATGTAGACTCAGAACATAGCGTGTGTCGACATTGCCTCCAGGTGTCAACACAGTTGTTGTCGAATCTGCCTCTGTGTGTCGACATAGCCTCCCAGTGTCGACACATTTGATGTCGACTATAATCTTCTGTGTGTCGACACTGCCTCTCGGTGTCGGCACAAACTCACTGAAGTGTCAACACAGTCATTTCCAAGTGTCGACACAATTTTACTGAAGTGTCGACACAGCTTCCTCAGGTGTCGACATATGGACTTAGAATCTTTTTCCTGCATTCTAGCACATTCTTAACCTGCACAAATAAACTAAAAATAACATCAAATACACCTTGATATATATCATTGAGCTAAGTGAGGCTTCTCCAAATCAGGTACACATTTTCCAATGTACCCAACAATCTCCCCATATTTAGAGAAGTCATAACCCTTTAGACAATGATATACACCACTTAGAAAACTAAACATGATGATGTATATAAGCATTATATTACAGGGTACTATAACAAAACACATATCATTGTTACATCATAGAATAAAGATGTAAAAGAGAATGATCACAGAACAATGTTTTGTATATTAACTCAAAAATGTTTGTTACAAGTTGTTTACATTGATTTCTTTAACAAACTAATAATTACATAGTTCTTGAACAAAAACTAGTAAAATTTAGACTAAGGCTGGACTGGCTCCTTGATGACAATCCCTTTGCCAGATTTAATCTGAGCCTGCACAATAGGTTATGTATCTTCAATAGGCTTCTTGCCTTTCAACTTAGCTTTCTTTTGTGCTTCAGCCTTGATCCTTTGCCTTTCAAAATAATGAAAGGGCTTGGGGAAATACTTGCTAGGTTCCTGAATATCAGGAGGTAGCTTCCCCATCTTAGTCTTTCTCCTGTGTTGAACTATGGCCTCCTGTATGGCTTCATACTTTTGCCATTCTTGCTCATTGTACCATTTTCCCCTTTCATGTACTTGATCTTTTATAGCTTTCCAGGCAGTTAAAATGATATTCCTTAAAGTGGGGCTCCACTGCTCAAAGTCTGGCTTTAATTCTGCTTGCTCTCTAAATCTTTTCTTAGATAATAGAGCATCTTGCTGAGCTTTCAGACCAGCTTCTGGCATATCTACCTTTTCAATAATAACATTTGTAACTGGTAGAGGAGGGCTGTACATAGACTCAACTTGTTGATGTATCATTTCAATATCTGTAGGAGGGTAAATGACTTGGGCAACCTCAGGTTGATCACCTTCAAGTAGAATTGGTTGCACCCCTGACTCAGCCATATTATCATCATCACACAAGGGTGGATATCCCAGAGTGGATCTTATGCTGTTGGTTACCCATTTGGCATGATCAGAGCCAGCATAGACTAACACCCTCTCCCCCTTTATGACTTCTCTGGTCATATGATCTCTTAAGTCCTCTTTTTGAAATCTTATTTGCCCATCCAGGTAATTGATTCCATCTTTAAAGAATGGCTTTAACTTTTGAAGCTTGTCACTAATTAACTTTTGAGATGAAGTGATGGCAGTTTTAACTTAATCTAGGGCAGCCTGAAGTTTCTTATCATAGTCTTCCATTTCTTTAGCCCTTGCAGCAGTCATTCCAGTAACAGCATTTTTTAACTCAGTGACTATCTCATTGTGAGATTCAGTCAGATTGTCATTTATTCTTATTTGATTTTCAAGAACATAGCCTTGTTTGATTGCAATCTCATCCACTTGCTTCTTTATTTCTTCTTGTTGTTTGGCAAGAAATACCACAGCATTGCCTCCCTTGTGGAAGCAATCTGTCATCTATTTTTTATTCTGATTGACCTCAAATCTGATAGACTTTATCTCTTGGGCTAGATCAAATTGAAGAGCTTTTTGGCTTTCATCCACATATTTTTCTAGAAGTAATATCTGCTCATCAAATTTTACTTGTAAGTCAACCAAGTACTTGCTGTAATCAATCTCAGGAGTAGAATGTGAAGTAGTTGTTTGGAGAGCCTTCTTATAGCTTTGACTTCTTCAATTAAAGACCATTAGTTTTCTTTTCTTGGCCTCCCTGACTTCTTCATGCTCAGATTCTGAAGAACTTTCAATAGAAACTCTCTCTTGAGGAGTGGAAGAAATTTCTTTCTCAGCACCATGTTGCTCCTCCTCAAGATTAACCTGCTCCCCCTCAACCCTTACTTGCTCCCCCTCAAATCTTAGGGTCTCCATTTTATCTGCTGCTCCTCCAAGATCAGGAAATAACTCTTCAAGAGTGAATTCTTGGTGTGTGAGAGCAGGAGATAGTACTTTCTCAGCAGTATCAGCAACTCCAGAATTATCAAGACCAGTTTGAGAAACTAAGTCTTCTGATAAATTGATTCTTTCTTCCTCCTGCACCTGTTCAGAATATGGCTCCCCCTGCAACTATGTAGTAATTGGCTCTCCCTGCACCTGTGCAGATATAGTCTCTTCCTGAACTTGTTCTCTAATTTGTGCTTCCTGTTCTTGTTAATCTTCATGACCATGCTCAGAAATGTCATGCACTGGGGATTTTTCTGTTAGCTCTTGTCTGTCCACATCAGGCAACTCCTTTGAAAGAACTCTATCCCATCTTGAGAATAACCTTATGTCCATTCTCATCATGTGATTTATCTTTGATCTAGGAATCTGTTGCATCATCTCTGGAATTATTCTAGTCAGGTACAGACTCATGATCCTAGCCAAGTTTGGCTTCTTGATTCCTTCTTTTATCTTATCAAACAGTACTGCAGACCAATTGGTTTGAATCTTAAAGATTACCCTTGTCATCAGGCTGAACATATAGGCTGATATCCTATCATGGCCACCTGGTTTACATAAGATCACTTTTCCTACTATTTCAGATAGGAATTTCCCTTAATGATTCATGCCTTTCCTGTTGATGGCAGCTCCTATCTTTAAGGTTGGATCCAATCCACACCATTGAAGCGCCTCCCTGATCCTTGAGGCTGGGACCTCTTCCTCATCATGGATTCTAGGTAGATGGAGAATCTTGCTCAACCTCTTCTGAGACAGCTTGACCTTTTCTCCATATATAGTGGATTTGATCTTCAATCATGTTGAGTCTATTGAAGCAGCAGTATAGAACTCGAATACTTCTTCCTTCCATATCTTTGTAGGTTCAAAGACAAGATATTCCAATCTGTTGTCTGCAAGAAGAGAAATGACCTGTTTGATCTCTATTGCGGCATCGGCGAATGCATGCCTAACCAACTCATACCCTTCATTGATGTTGTTTTCAACCTTGGGCGTCATTGGAATGAAGAGAAAGCTTGTTTGGAGAGGAGAGAGTTTGTCGACACAAGGTTTTTGTCTCGAAACCCTGATAAGCATGTCGACAGAATAAGTTCTTGACCTATTTATACCATTCTAATCAAAGAAGGTCAAAAGGCGGGCAAAAACTGTCTAAAAGTGTTGACACAAACTTCTATTGTATCGACCACGGCGCTGACTACTATGTGTCGACACCAATTGATGATATATCGACATAAGAGATACTTAGTAGTTCATCAGAAATTCTGTGTCGACTCTTATTATAAGTGTCGACATAAAATCTGTAAGTGTCGACACCATTACTCTGATTGTGTCAACACTACATTTTTGGATGTGTCGACTCTTTGTCCCTTAGGTGTCGACAAATTTTCTCTGTGTTGACACAATTTCCCTGAATTGTCGACATGACTTCTCTGTGTCGACACCTTATCACTAAATGTGTCGACACCATTTAACTTAGCCAATTTTTGGTAAACTAACCTATGGTCAGCATTCCTAATTCAATTTTAAATCTATTGAATTTAGTTTCATCTAGAGGCTTAGTAAATACATCAGCAATTTGAAAATCAGTTTTAACAAATTCTAATGAGATGTCTTCTTTTTCTACATGTTCTCTTAGAAAATGGTATCTTATCTCTATATGATTAGTCCTACTATGTGAAACATGATTGTTTGCAATAGAAATAGCACTTTTAGAATCACACAATAAAGGTGTTCTACTTACTTGAATACCATAGTCCCTTAGCTGATGTTGAATCCACAACAGCTGTGCACAGCAACTTCCTACTGCCACATATTCAGACTCAGCTGTGGATATTGCCACACAAGTCTGCTTCTTACTGCTCCAAGATATCAACCTTCCTCCCAAGAATTGGCATGTACCTGTAGTACTTTTTCTATCTTCTCTATAGCCTGCAAAATCTGCATCTGAAAAACCTGTTAGTAGAAAATCTCCATTCCTAGGGTACAAAAGGCCTAGATTAGGTGTGCCCTTTAGATATCTCAGAATTCTCTTGACTGCAGTATAATGTGATTCTTTAGGGCATGCTTGGTACCTAGCACAAACACATGTAGCATACATAATGTCTGGTCTACTAGCAGTGAGATATAATAGAGAGTCAATTATTCATCTATACAAAAACTCATCTACAGGTTTACCTACATCATCTTTGCATATAGGCATACTTGTTCCCATAGGAGTTCTCATGGTGGAGGATGATTCCATACCATACTTCTTAATTAACTCCGTGGTGAACTTAGACTGGGATATGGACAAGCCATCTTCAGTCTGTCTTATTTGGAGTCCCAAGAAGAACTTAAGTTCCCCCATACTGCTCATTTCAAACTTCCCTTGCATAAGTTTGGCAAACTTCTTGCAAAGGTTGTTCTCTGTAGACCCAAAAATTATGTCATCTACATAGATCTGAACTAAGATTATCTTACCTTTAGATTCCCTTAGTAATAGAGTTTTGTCTATTTTACCTCTTGAGAATTTGTTCTCAATAAGGAAAGTAGACAGGATTTCATACCAAGCCCTTGGGGCTTGCTTTAACCCATACACTGTTTTCCTAAGTCTATAGACATAACCAGGTTTAAAAGAATCTACAAAACCTGATGGCTGCTCTACATAGACTTCTTCTTTTAGATCACCATTCAGGAATGCTGATTTTACATCTATTTGGTATACCTTGAAGCCTTGATATGTTGCATAGACAAGGAACATCCTGATTGCTTCCAGTCTTGTTACTGGAGCAAATGTTTGATCAAAGTCTATTCCCTCTTCCTGCGTGTATCCTTTTGCAACCAATCTTACTTTGTTCTTCACAATAACTCCATTCTCATCCAACTTGTTCCTAGAAATCCACTTTGTACCAATGATGTTATGGTCTTTTGGTTTTGGAACTAACTCTCAGACCTTGCATCTTCTAAACTGATTAAGCTCCTCTTGCATAACATTAATCTAGATTGGTCTTAGATAGCTTCTTCAAATTTCTTTGGCTCCAGTTGAGATAGAAAACTTGAGTGCAGGACTGTATTCAGATTTCTGCTTCTGGTTTGCACTCCTTGTCTTGGATCACCAATTATCTGATTTGCTGGATGATCCTTTAGATGTCTTACAGCTGGAGGTAAACTTCCTTCTGGCTGAACACCTCCAGTTTCTTCATTATGCTGCACCTCTTGGTTGTCATCAGCTTCTAGAGAGTCTTGTACTCCCCTTGGACAGTAGTCATCATTTTCTAATACTTCATCTGCAGTTGAGCCTTCTACAATGGAAAGCTTGTACATTTTATTGCTTATACCTGTTGGACTGCATGAACTACAAGGTAACTCACTGTTGATTAATCTAGTTTCATCAAATACAATATGTACACATTCTTCTACAACCTGAGTAATCAAGTTGTAGACTCTATAAGCCTTACTATTGTTGTTATACCCAACAAATATCCCATCTTGGGATTTGACAGCAAACTTAGTTAGATAAGACTTGTCATTGTTAAGGATATAACACTTGCAACCAAAAATTCTAAAATAGGATAAATTTGGTTTTCTACCTTTTATGATCTCATAGGGTGTCTTTTTGTGTCTTTTGGTAATAGAGGCCCTATTGATCACATGACATGCAGTACTAACTACCTCAGCCCAGAAATATTCTGGGAGAGAAGTGTCACTCAATAGAGTTCTATCAGCCTCAATCAATGTCCTAGTCTTTCTTTCAGCAATACCATTTTGCTGTGGAGTTCTAGGTGAGGAGAATTCTTGGAAAATCCCAAATTCTTCACATAATCTTGTCATACTTTCAGATTGAAATTCAGTGCCATGGTCACTTATGATTTTGACCACTGTACTGTTCAGTTTATTCTGAATTTGTTTGACAAAACTATGTAAAACCCTTGGGATTTCAGATTTCTGTCTCAGAAAGAACACCCAGGAATATCTAGAATAGTCATCTACAATCACAAAAGTGTAGACCTTCCTACCTAGACTATGAACTGGCATAAGACCAAATAAATCCATATGCAGTAGGTATAGACACCTGACTGAATCCTTGTTTTCAAGGCTATGAAAGGAGGATTTTGTCTGCTTGCCTTTTTGACAAGCTGAACATATCTCATCCTCTATACACTTAACCTGAGGACCATTCCTCACTAACTCTTTGCTAAAGAGTTGGCCAATTATTTTGTAGTTAAGATAAGCCAGCCTCTTGTGCCATTTAATACAATGAGAGGCTCTCTCATCAACTACAAGACAAATAGAAGAACCTTTGTTCTCACACTCAAAATTAAGACAGTACACATTCCTTTTTCTATACCCAGTCAATATGACCTTTTGATCACTTGACCTTTTGATATGACATCCATTCTTAACAAATGAAATGTCATATCCTAAATCAGTCAGTTGACTTATGCTTATCAGGTTGTGTTTCAAACCTTTTACATAAGCCACTTGAGTGATGGTAATTTGGTTTGAAGAAATGTTACCAAATCCTTTGATGATTCCTCTTTCAGATCCACCAAAGATTACTTTAGGCTCATCCTTGATAGGTGTGTACTCCTTCAGCAGTCCCTTTGTTCATGGCATGTGCCTAAAACATCCACTGTCCAAGTACCATATAGGGGCATGACAACTTGGACTTTCCTGCAATACAGAATTACTTTCCCTTAGAACCCAAGTAAGTCTTGGGTCCTTGGTTCAAGTTAGTACCATTCATATTAAAACTACCAACAGCTCTTCTAACTGGTAGACTATTGTTCTTCCTGACACTTAGGTTATGCCAACAGTCTAAGGCAAAATGGCATGTCTTGTCACAGCACCAGCATTCATACTTGTTGTATCTAGGTCTAGATACATTTTTGGCAGAAAAATTTCTATTCTGTGCTGATGCTGCTACAACTACACTCACTGATTTCTTATAACCACGGGGTTTATGAACATGGGCTGACTTATTGGCATTAACACCCTTGTTATTCAGAACATCAGTCTTATTATGACCATGAATGTTTTCAAGATCATATCTGTTAGAAGGCACTTGTACCTTTCTAAATATTACAGGCACTTTAAAATTTACTGGCTGGACTGGTGCTTTGCCTTTTCTCTTGAATTTGACAGTCCTGGTGTTACCTTTAAAGCTTAATCCTGTCTTACCCTTTTGAGCCACAAACTCATCTATTAAGGGTAAGACTGATTTTGGCTTAGAGTAACAAGCCACTAGATCTTTCTCCTTTTGAAGTCTGACTTCCAGACTTTTAATTAGATCATTTTTATATGTGATTGCACCCATCTGAATAACAAATATAGTTTTCAGCTTGGCAATCTCATTCAATTTCTGATCCAATTCTTTCTCTAAATCAGATGCAGTCATCTTAAGATCTGCAATTTTCTTAGCCTGAGTTTTGGCCAGGTTTTTGCTTTTCTTAAGTGCCTGCAATAAGTCCCCATATTCATCTATCAACTGATGAATATCTCCTTCAGATTCTGATCCATCATCATCACTTGATGAAGATGAATCTGACTCTGAACCAGTACTGTAATCAGAAATTCTAGAATTACTTTGTACCTTACTGGGACCAGGTTGATCCTAGCACTTATTGTCTTCTGATTCAGCCATCAGTCCCATGCACTGATGGTCTTCTTATTTATTGATGGAGTCCAGTAATTGCATAAACTCCTCTTCTTCACTAGCTGCATACAGTCCAATGTATGCTTCAGCTTCAGATTCTGACTCTGAGGAGGATTGATCTGTAAGACTCTTCTCCTTCTTAGCAACAAAGGATTTCTCCTTCTTGCCCTTTTATTGAGTCTTTTTTTTGTCTGCTGACTCCTTCCTCTTTTCTGGACACTCAACCACAACATGCCCAGGCCTATTGCAGCAATAGCAAACAATTTTTGATATTGTAGCTTTACTGGGCTTAGACCTGCTCCTTTCTTTTCTTGATGATTTTCTCTTTTGATAGTAGTCATCAACTGGCTGTGATGTGGAGGGCCTTGACTTCCACTGCTTCTTCTTCAAGAACCTCTGAAACTGCCTTGTAAAGGCAGCAAAATCTGCATCTGAATCACTACTATCTGAGTTCTGATTGTCTGAATTCTCTGAGATAACTTCAGCAACTTCCTTAGGAGGTGATGTAGACATCCTCCTGCTCTTTCTAGTGGCTTCAACCTTGAAGGCCACTGACTTTTCTCTATGCTCTCCTTTTGTATTTCTTTCTTCCTCCTTCCTAGTCATTAGTTGCATTTTATATGATAGCAACTTTCCAAATAAGGTTGGAGGAGAAATGTCTGCTAGTTTGGCCACTTCTCTAATGACATAAATCTTGGTATTCCAATCCTTTGTCAAGGATCTTAGGAATTTGTCATTCAGCTCATAAGTACTGAAGACCCTTCCATAGGACATCAGTTCATTCACTATCCTGTAGAATTTCTTATAGCATTCAGATATGTTATCAGACTTCTCTTGTCTGAAACTCTCATATTCTTGATTGAGCATAGACTTTCTATCTTGTCTAACTTCTTCAGAACCCTCCATGTAGACAATCAAAGTGTCCCATATTTCCTTGGAGGTTTTGCAGTGAATCAGATTTTGGAAAGTAGAATCATCTATGACACTCACTATGATATTCTGAGCTCTTTTATCCATAGTTGCCAGTATAATCTCATCCTTGGTCATTTCAGAAAAATCTTTAGGAGTTCTTTGATTTGCATCTAGAACAGACACATTCATTGGGATATATGGACCTTCTTTTACTGTGATATATATCCTTGGGTCAGAGGCCTCCATAAACAACCTAACTCTTTCTTTCCAGATTCCAAAAATCTCTTTCCTGCAAATGGGTAATTTCATTGACCCTAGTTCCTTGTGATTCTCTCCAGAACCTATTTTCTTGATTCTTGATTCTGCCTTAGGGATCTAACTAAGACTGTTAAGTCCTTCTTTGAGTAACCTCGCTCTGATACCACTTGATAGTTTTATTTTCAAGACTACCTAAACACCTAGAGGGGGGGTGAATAGGTATTTTTCCTTGATTTAACTTAAGGCAGAAAATAAATACAGTTCTTTGAGTAAATCAGATATTTCTACAGCTAACACAGCACAATAATCACAATCATACACACATCACATATTGCACACAGTTTTATAGTGGTTCCCCAAGGTCTGGGTACATCCACTTTCCCCCTTCACCTATCTAGCAGTATGCTAGATTCGGCCTAACTTCTTCCTTTATCGCAGATCCTCAGATCCTACAGCTCAGAATCAAGAAGGATTCCTACAACTCAGAATGTCTCCACATTCCTACAACTCAGGCTAACAAGCCCTACCTCAGCCTTACCATAAGGCCTACAACTCAGAGAATACCTTCTCCTATAACTCAGGCATAAACAGCCCTACCTCAGCCTTGCCACAAGGCCTACAACTCAGAGAATACCTTCTCCTACAACTCAGGCATAAACAACCCTACCACTCAGAGAATAAATCTCCTACACTCAGCCTTTATAAAATAGGCTTACAACTCAGATCTATGAATAGATTCTACAGAATTTGATAAGGAATTTTTTAATCTCTTACCCCTGTTGAGAGAGAAGGGATAAGAACTTTCTTGATCAGCTTCTTGAAGAGGCTGATGGCTGAAATCAACTTGATCTTAGCTTTCTTCAAACCTTCTTGAATCTGAACTTAGTTGGGTTGATTTCCTTTGAATATAACTGACTGGCAGTTTCCTTCTTAGACTTCAGAAATAGATCTGAATCTTCTTGATAGATTAGTTCAGTATCTGCTTCTTGAGAGACTTGTGAATATCTCCTGCTTGACTTCAAATAGTTGGACCTCTCTCTATCCAAACCTCTTGAAGATAATTCTGAATTCTTGATTGAATTCAACTTAGACAGAATCTGAATAGAAAACTATTTCAGAACGTCTTCTTAAATCTTCTCACGAAGATCTTCTTCTTTGTGACTTGTACTTTCTTGATCAGAGATCAACCTCACAATAGGTGTGTTAGTTGTGTGTATTGTCCTCCTTCCTTCTTCTTCTGAATCCATCTATTTATAGACTTCATCCATGGTAACCGACTTATCCGGTTTATAATTAACTTCTGACAAGTCTGACAGCTTCAGTAAACCTGTTGTAACTCACAGCTGTCAAGTCTTCAAACAGTTCTTGAGTCTTTGTCTCTGTCAGCAAAGCATCGAGACTGACTGTCATAAAGTGTCGAGACCATCTGTCAATATGTGTCGACACAAGTGACTTAAGTGTCGACACAGCCTTTGGTGATGTCGACAAAGCTGCCTTGATGTCGACACAGCTTCTTGACACTGCATCTTGAGAATGTGTCGACACTGATTATTTGTGTCGACACAAACACTTCACCATTCATCAGCAATCAACTTGGTCTAGACTCAGCTGTGTGTCGACACAAGTCCTGTGTGTCGACACAGTTGATGTAGACTCAGAACATAGCGTGTGTCGACACTACCTCCAGGTGTCGACACAGTTGTTGTTGACTCTGCCTCTGTGTGTCGACACAGCCTCCCGGTGTCGACATATTTGATGTCGACTATAATCTTCTGTGTGTCGACACTGCCTCCCGGTGTCGACACAAACTCACTGAAGTGTCGACACAGCCATTTCCAAGTGTCGACACAATCTTACTAAAGTGTCGACACAGCTTCCTCAGGTGTCGACATATGGACTTAGAATCTTTTTTTTGCATTCTAGCACATTCTTAACCTGCACAAATAAACTCAAAATAACATCAAATACACCTTGATGTATATCATTGAGCTAAGTAAGGCTTCTCCAAATCAGATGCACATTTTCCAATGTACCCAACATAAGGGCAAACTGGTAGGAACGGGGGGTGGCAGTGACAGAGATAGCCAGCGCAAAAGCCCTGCGAGAAGAGGTAAGACGATCATAGGAAACAATAGCAGCAAACGAGTGTTGGGTACATGCCCGAACCCCTTTGCGAAGAGCAATGGGAAAATCCAGGTCAGCTGGTGCTTCAGTATCTGGAGCATCCGTGGCAGAGAGAGCTGGCCCGGGAGTAGAGAGCGACGACGATGAAGAAGAGGGAGATAGTGGAGGAGAGGAGAGAGGAGGAGACGATGGAGACAGTTGAGGCGGTGGAGGCGGAAAAACTGTGGTAGGGGTCGATTGGTTGGAGGGAATAATAGGAGAAGCAGAAGCCTCGGGAAGAGGAGAGGAGTCGGCAGAGAAATAGAAAGCATTCTCGAAAAAAGTAACGTCATCAGAGACGAACTACTTGCAGAGAACGGGGTCAAAACAACAATAGCCCTTCTGAGTTATAGAGTACCCCAAAAAGACGCATTTGGTGGAGCGAGGGGAGAGTTTGTCACGGGTGTCGGAGGGAGCGTGCACAAAGGCTGTGCACCCAAAGATACATAGAGGAAGAGGGAAAGGTTCCTTGCCCGGATAGAGAATGGAGAATGGGGTTTGACCGTGGAGAACTGTGGAGGGAATGCGATTGATGAGGTAGAAGGAGATGAGAATGGCGTAGCCCCAATAGGCTCGGGGAACCTTCATCTGTGTCATCAGAGTGCGAGCGACATCAAGGAGGTGACAGTTTTTGTGTTCCTCCACACCATTTTGCTGTGAAGTATAGACAAGCCTAGTTTGATGAATAATCCCATTTTGCACACAGAAGGAAGAAAAATCATGACTGATATATTTTTTGGCATTATCAGATCGAAAGACTTTAATAGAAACATTAAATTGAGTTTTGATCATAAGATAGAAGGACGTCCATACAGAGAATAATTCGGAGCGATCTTTTAACAGATGCACCCACGTACAACGAGAGAAATCATTTATAAAGGTGACAAAATATGAACTGCCCCGACCAGCGATAAGGGTAGGAGCAGGACCCCAAACATCAGAGTGGATGAGATCAAACGGATGTGAAGATCCACGAACTTGCTTTGGTGGGAAGGAGGAGCAGTGATGTTTGCCAAGATGACAGGCCTCACATTTGAGGGCAGGACTTTGTGGAGGAAGTTGGGGTAAAAGCTGACGAAGAAGTCGTGGAGGAGCATGACCAAGGCGAAGATGCCATTGGAGAAGATCTGTGGAGGTGGAGGAGAAGGTAGACAGAGCGGAAACGTTGTCGAGGTAGTAGAGGCCGCCACTCTCAGTCCCAGTAGCAATCGTTCGTTGGGAGTCAGGATCCTAAAAAAACATGAAGTAGAAGTTAATGCGATGGAACACTGTAGTTGTTTGCATAGAGAGGTAACAGATAATAAATTGCAAGGGAACTTGGGCACATAGAGGGTATCCGCCAAGCGAAGAGACGGAGTGACTTGAACCACACGCGTCCCATTGACCGGTGATGTAGAGCCGTCCGCAAGAAAAACCAGGTGCAACCGATCATGTGTTTCTAGGAGAGAAAAACACTGGGGATTGTCGGTCATATGATTGGTAGCACCTGAGTCGATCAGTCACTTTCCTTGAGTAACAACGTGGGCACTACCAGAAGATGTGACCACCGAGGCGGACGGCTTCGAAGAGGAGAAAGTAGATATATCGAAGAGAGCCATAGGAGTAGAGAGCGGCTAGAAGACAAGGCCGCGACAAGCAAATAGTTCGCGGCGACAAGCAAGAAGCGGACAAACAGAAAGAGGCCGCGAGAGCAAGAGAGACCACAGCGGATTTGAGGAAAGCCGCAGCGGACAATCACGGAGAACGCAGCGGTCAATATGCAAACACACCAGCGGCCAGAGAAGCCATGATCAAACCGCACGATTAGAGAAGCAGAGCAAAGCAGAGGGGAAGAAGTCATGCGAACAAAGGAGATCGCACAAAGCAAGGCAGGCCGCGCGAACAAACAGAGTTCGTGCAAAAGAGAGGAAATCGCGCGACTAAAGGAGATCGCGGGAAGAAGAGGAGAAGAGAGACCGCGAGAAACAGGCCGCGAGAGCAGGAACAAGCCGCTCGAATAGGTCGAGCGGACAGAGGGGCTCAAAGAACAGGAGGAGAAGGGCAAGCCGACAGAACAAACCGCCCGGATAGAGGCAAACTGAATCAGGTGGAAACAATCGAGTCCTCTGATACCATGTGAGAACAAGAATAAAAAAGGTCGGAAAATGGTATAATAGAAATTTTATTATGCTAAAAAGATGATTATTACAAAGGTATGACCTCCTTTTTATAGAATGGAGGAGATTGGAGAGATTACAAATAGACAATGTGAGACTAAAAAATTACATATACAAGCCGAACCGGCCGCGCGGTTAGACGAATAGGCTAACCGCCTGACAACCACTAGAAGGAGAGAAGAAGCTATCATAGGAGACCAACAGACCTCCCGGTTTCCAAGCCGTCAGGGACAAACCACCAGACCGCCCGAGCTCCATACAACAACAGTCCAGCTACCAAGCCGCTGGTGACAACCCGTCAGACCGCCCGGTCTCTAAACCGCCAGAGCTAGACCGCCAGACTGTTCGGTCTTTAAACCGCCATTGCCAGACCGTCCGGTCTCCATACAACAACAAGGACAAAAGCGACAGTGATACCTGAGGACAAACCCGATGACATATATATAGATCTGTGGTAGGACCCGCAAAATATTCTCTCCCAGGTCAGCAAGAGCTCAGCGAATACAAGGGGTTGCATGTATCTTTCCGAGCACATGGCTTGATCGCAAAGAGCGGAGATTGTGTACAATCCCGTATTCGCTGAGTGAGATCCAAAGGCGTAGGGCCCCATGATTGAGTTGGCTTTAAGCTAGATCGGGTCAGGCGAGTAGTGCTTGCGGAAGGGATCCCACCCAGGGCTTGCAGGAAGGTTTGCGCCCAGGCCGGCAGGAGGCCCTCTGGGTTAGCGTTGAGTGATGCTTCTCCACTCAACTCCTTAGCCCATGTCGTTGAGTGACGCTTCTCTACTCAACGCCCTAGTTTCAAGAATCGGAAGGGCTCTCGTCCAGGGTTTGCAGGAAGGTTTGCGCCTGGGCCAGCGGGAGGCCCTCAGGGTTGGCGTTGAGTGACGCTTCTCCACTCAACGCCCTAGTTCCTATAACCGGAAGGACTCTCACCCAGGGTTTGCGAGAAGGTTTGCGCCCGGGTCGTCGGGAGGCCCTCAGGGTTTGCGTTGAGTGATGCTTCTCCACTCAACTCCTTAGCCCATGGCGTTGAGTAAAGCTTCTCTACTCAACGCCCTGGCCCTCAGAGTTGGCGTTGAGTGATGCTTGTCCACTCAACGCCCTTTGGCTTTAGGCGTTGAGTGATGTTTCTCCACTCAGTGCCCTTTGATCTTTTTGCTCCTGCCTGCGGTAGGCGGGAAAGTTCTCGCTCGTGTAACTCGTCGAACTCAGCAAGTGATTCATCGAGCTGAGCTCTGCGTTCATCGATCTGAGCTCTGTGTTCGTCGAGCTGAGCTTAGAGTTAACTCATTGGCTCCTGCCCGGGGTAGGCGGGAAGGCTCTCGCTCGTGGTAAGAGAGATGCCAACAGAGATCAGTGGAAAAGCCTTCCGCCCGGTAGGGTCCAGCAGAGTAGGGTCCAGGGATGAAATTACCTAGATGCCCTAGGTCTGCATTTAGCTCCTCAGAACAGCGGAGTTTGGTTGTTGGCAGACACTCTCAAGATATTTTGGTAATTTTAGAACAACAAAATTACTCTTTTGGCAGACCAGATATTAAAAACCTATAAATAGACCCATGAAGTTCCTTAGAAGGCAGACTTTCACAATTTCTAAAATCTGTTTGTGCTTTCTGAGGTTCTCCTTGCCCAGCAATTGACTTTGGAGGGGAAGCGCTCAGAGATCTTTCGGGTTACTGGAGGGACCTCCCGGCCGAGGCTAAGGGTCAGTTCCAGGTTCTTTGTTACTAGTCAGAGGTCAAGGTTTGGGAGAAGTAGGTGCTAGCTACACCCCAAGATCTGAACTTTCGTTAAGGCCAGTTTTGGCTTCAATAATACGTATACTTGTATACGTATGTACATGCGTATACTTGTATACGTATGTACATACGTATGCTTGTATACGTATGTACATACGTATGCTTGTATACGTATGTACATACGTATGCTTGTATACGTATGTATATACGTATGCTTGTATACGTATGTACATACGTATGCTTGTATACCTATCTATAAATATGTATATATCTATACATATATACATATGTAATAGCGGTGCGAGCGCGACGCAAACAGCGGCGGAGAGGTTTTTCGGGGATTTCACCGTGACCGACGACTCATGTGTCGATGCAAACAGCGGCGGAGAGATTTTTCGGGGATTTCACCGTGACCGACGACTCATGTGCAAATATCTTTATTAATATAGATATACGTATAGATATATATACGTATAGATATATATATATATACTTGTGACATGTGAGACCCTTCAAATCAATCTCGGTCGTCCGTTTTTATTTTAATTATTATTTTTATTATTCTTTATTAACTATTTAATTAATGAAATTAATTAAATCATACAGACAATTAATTAAATGTGGGCAAAAATAATAAAAAAAATTAAAATTAAGTAAACTCTTGATTAACCTTAAAATGGTGTCATCACAAAAAAAAGTTATTTTTATAAAAACCGGCTCTTATATTTAAGCATGTCGGGCCGGACATCACTGTCGCGCGGGGCACAGGGAGCCCCCGTGCACTGTCACTCGTGTGTGTGTGTCTCTCTCTCTATATATATTTATTATATAAAACAATAGTCATATTTGGAAGCACACCACCAGCGAAATCTGGACCGTCAGATCAAGCATCATCAAAAACAGGCCGTTGGATTCAAGAGAGAGGGCTATCAATATCTAAATCCCCCCGATTGAACATTGTTCACAGCTCGAAAAATCCCGCAATCCCATTTTTTTCCTCCCGTCCCTTCACGGGCTCACCCCGCAGCCAGCGACGGAGCCGTCGGCGGCCTGCCCGGCGCCCACCGGCGGGTTTGCGGGCTCACGAGCAGGGCCACCGCCGGCGGTGGCCCTGCCCGCTCGCCGCCGGACAACCCCCAGAGAGTTCGCCGGAGGCAGGCGAACCCGCTGGTGGGCGCCGGGCAGGCCGCCGACGGCTCTGTCGCCGGCTGTGGGTGGAAGCAGCGGCCCTACCCTGCGCGATTTTTTATTTTTTATTTTCCAATTTTTTATCTTTTTATTTTTTATTTAATAAATTATTAAATAATTTATATTGTAAATATTAATTTTAAAATTTTTAAAAAATCAGAAAAATTAAACTTTTGAATTTTAAAATTTTAAAAATGTAAATAACTGTCGGGGGCGGGCGAAGGCGAAGCCCGCTTGAATGCCAAGCGGGCGAAGGCGAAGCCCGCTTGAATGCCAAGCGGGCGAAGCCCGCTTGGTTGCGGGTGAAGCCCGCAGCCAGTGGCGGAGCCAGGATTTTATCTTAGGGGGGCGGAATTTAATGTTTAAAATATGTATCACAAAAAATAATATATTAATGCATAATAAAAATTAACATTCATTTACAATCAATCATAATTGCCCACGACATGTTTTCATTGCTTAAAATCGCTGAATGATTGACTCATTTTTAACTAATTTGAATCTGTCTCTCTCAATGTAGGCCAATAAGCTGTCATTAAACCATTCATCACCCATTCGGTTGCGTAAACGTGACTTGATAATCTTCATTTTGGAGAATGATCTTTCCACCGTAGCTGTTGCAACTGGCAATAATAATGTAAATTTAATCAACTTGAATACTTGAGGATATGTCATATCCAACTTGAACCTAACGAATTGTTTTGCTAGATCGCTAACTCTCGTAAGATTCAAAAATTCAGCTCGGGATGATGCATCTAAAATGTAAGTTTCAAGCTGACTTTGAAGAGTTATAAGCTGCATTTGTGAGAAATCTGATGGATAGAATTTGGCAAGACGCATCAACTTCTGTATATCAAACGCTACAAATTTTCCACTTGGATCTAAACAAGCCATACAAATCAGTAGCTCTGTGTTGACTTCATTAAACCGGTGGTTTAATTCATTCAGTTGCAAATCAATAACTGTATTAAATACTTCAACACGATAATGATGCAGATTAGTTCTTTCTTCTACCTTTCGTCTTAATCTTCCCAAAATTTTAAAGTTTTCTTCCATTTTGATTACTTCTATCTTATGAATCTCACAAAATAATGTAACTTCTTTTATCAAATCAAACCAACCATCATCTCTAAATTTTTGCAGTCGTTGTTTCGAAATATGGACCAAGTGCATGGCATTTACAATATTCTGATCCCTCTTTTGTAAGGCCTGTGATAATTCATTCGTCATTCCCAAAAGATGCTTCATCAGATGTAGATTGAATGCGAATTCATATGTTTGAACAAAAGTTAAAATAGCAGATGTCTCTGATTTTTTCTTGAAATCTGAACCATCTAATCTTATGTCATCTAGCACATCAACAACAGAAGAAAACATAAGTATCAGACTCACTAAAGAAGTATAATGCGATCCTCAACGAGTATCTCCAGCTCTTTTGATACTTGTTTCTTGATTTAAACCCTGACCACTCTGAATTTCTCCATTATTCAGCGCTTTAGTAATTCTAGCAATCTCCTTCTCTCTAAGTTTATCTCGTCTATTGCATGAAGATCTAACAATATTACAAATACTACTAACCAGAGTAAAGAGCATAGAAATTTGACAGTCATTGTTTGCTACAGCTACAAGTACTAGTTGTAATTGATGAGCAAAGCAATGTACATAATATGCGGATTCATTTTCTTTTAATATCAAACTTTTAAGGCCTATGAATTCTCCCTGCATATTACTTGCTCCATCATATCCTTGTCCACGTAATCTTGAAATTGTCAAACCATGAGTAGAGAATAACATATCTATTGCTGCTTTTAAGGATAAAGCCGTTGTATCACTGATATGAATGATAGCAAAAAAACACTCAATAATACTCCCGGCCCTGTCCATATAACAAAAAATAACAGCCATTTGTTCTTTAATTGATATGTCACGAGATTCATCAACTAATATTGAAAATAGGTCATCACCGATTTCTGCAACCACGGACTCTCTAATCTCACAAGCAATAACACTTACTATGTCTTTCTGAATCTGAGATGATGCTAATTTATTATTTTTTGGAGCATTATTTAAGGTCACTTTTGCAATATTTTCATTGTGCTCTCCCAACCATTCTAAAAGCTCAAGAAAATTTCCCTGATTATTAGATGCCGCAGATTAATCATGACCTCGAAAAGAAAGTCCTTGGTTCAACAAAAATCTAACAACATCAATTGATGCTGTTAAACGGGCGTGATACTCTGCTTTAACAATATCTGTTTGCTTAGATAATGCAACTTGAATTTGAGCATTTTGACTTACAAGATCCTGACATTTTTTCAAAGCAATGTTATGTGCACTCGCATGAGAGCCTACATGCAATTATAATTTTTCACTTTTCTTCCAGTTAGACCATCCCGTAGTGACAAATGTGCGTCCACCTGCTTGATCCCCATGTTCAACTTTAAACAAATAACAACATAGACAAAATGCAGCATCTTTTGCTATACTATACTCTAACCAATTGTTATGTAAGTTAAACCAATCTAGAACAAAACGCCTTGGATCTTTATCAAAATAAGTAAACTGAAAATTATGATTTCTTGGTTGGCACGGGCCTTTTAGCCAATAAGCCCTTCGAACTTGATCTCTTATGTTCACATGATAATCTGAAATCATTGGTCTTAATCCAGGATCTGAAATTAACTCATCCAAATTAAAATGTTCACGATTTCTTTTAAGATGTTTGAACTGACTTGATTCACTAATAATTACACACTCTTTCTCCTCAGAAACATCAACGCAACAGTTTGGAATAATTTTAGTACTTGGCACATCAGAATTAGGTTGCTCATCCGATTTTAATTTCTTCTTAAAATGCTTTTCCATTCTGAAAATAAAAAATTGCATAAGATTAAAACACAAATTAAACAAACACTAATAAAAAGCAAAAGACTATAAAATCTAATCAACAAATAATGGATTAACAGGGAATCGAAAACTTGAAAACAATGTTTGGAAATCACAAACTATAGCAATTTATAAATCAAGAATATGAGGAGGTACTTGTAAGTATTCACTATTCAGATATCAATAAGAATCACAGTAGCATAATTTGAGAAATTGAGAGCACAAATTTCTCAAATATTCAATAACAATAAGTGATAAGAGAAATGGTTTGACAATTAGGGCTAGGGCACAAATTGAGATGGTAGAAGTATTTGTAAGTCGTAACAATTGAGAGCACAAATTGTTTGACAAATTTGAGAAATGGTTCTGAATATTCAATTTCTGAATATTTGAACACATAACTGAAGCCAAAAAACATGGTAGAAGTAAGAGAACTAGGGCATTAGGGCTAGCCTTGGAACGACAAACAGAGAGGGGAAGTGAAAGAGGACATTTGGACATACCTGCGGCTGCGTTAGTGTGCAAGGAGGAAGAAAATGTAGGAAGTTTGCTAGAAGTGTCTGGCGGCGAGTCGGGATGGACATCAGCGCTGCGCTCGGCGAATCGGGAGGTAAATCCGGCGGTGCGGCGCTCTGCGAGTCGGGAGGGAAAACCGGCGGTGGCGCGGTGCGGCGCTCTGTGAGTCGGGAGGGAAATCCGGCGGTGCGGCGGTGGCGCGGTGCGGCGCTGGGCAAATCGGGAAAGAAGAATTTAAACCCTAGCAATCACGGTTTATTTCATGAGGGGGGCGACCGCCCTCTCTCGACCTTAAATAGGTCCGCCAATGCCCGCAGCGATGCATCGAGAACGGGTGGAGCCTGTTCGAAGATGCTAGTATATATATATATGTATATATATATATATATATACATACATATATGTATGTATATACATACATATATGTATGTATATATATATATATATATATATATATATATATATATATATATATATATATATATATATGTATATATGTATGTATATATATATATATATATATACATACATAGATACATATATATATGTACATACATATATATATATGTACATACATATATATATATGTACATACATATATATATATATGTATATATATATATATGTATATATATATGTATATATATATATATATGTATATATATATATATATCATCTTAGAAAACATAAAAAGTAGACCAATACTTTCACGCCGAACACGGAGGCGGGCTCAAGATTCTTGTTAGCAATCATAGCTTTCCTTTCCAGGCCCACCATGACAAATCATCTTCTGCTCCTTCACTTGTCTTTTCGCGTGTAGTTGACTTGCAGGATGTGGACACCACGAACTGTTTATTGTGCTTGGCAAGGAGGGATTGAAGCCCTTGGAGCTACTTAGCTACTTTTTGCAATGAAGCCAACTGAGAGAAGACGATCCACTGATGCTGACCATATATATATATATATATATATATATATATATATATATATATATATATATATATATATATATATATATATATATATATATATATATATATATATATTTCACTATTATAATAGAAAAGTTGTCTTTGGTGAAACATTAAAAAAATACCAATTATGCCCTCATTTTTATATTTTAATGACTTGACATATATTATAATATATTTCAAAAAAAATTAAAATACAATGTTCTTTCAAGTAATTACACTATCAAAAAAATTAGAAGTAATGATGAAAATACATTTAAATTCAAAAAAAAAAAATTAGTAAAGCACCTACACCTACTATGGTAAGTTGTCATTAGGCATGTCACGGGTCTATTCAAGGAAAGTTGTCATTAAGCATATTAGTGGTATTTTTGAGGTGATGATATTAAATCAATCAACTTTATTAAAGTCAAAACTAATATTTTTAGGTCAAAACGTATATTGTTTTACAAAATAAATATTGTAATATTAATTTAGATTTTTTACAATCATTTCGAGTACTCATATGTATATATTGCGGGCACAGTCCGCAGGACCCATCGGGGGGCGGGCGAAGCCCGTCGTCGCCGGCCGCATACTGTGGCGCGTAGCCATCGGACCGGAGGCCCGTGCCTGTCACTCGTGTATATATATATATATATATATATATATATATATATATATATATATATATATATATATATATATATATATATATATATATATATATATATATATCACTATTATAAGGAAAAAGTTGTCTTTGATGAAACATTCAAAAATACCAATTATGCTCTCATTTTTATATTTTAATGACTTGACATATATTATGATCTATTACAAAAAAAAATTAAAATACAATGTCCATTCAAGTAATTAAAAAAAAAATTAGTAGTGTTTTTATATCTACTACGGTAGGCTATCATTAGACATGTCAGCGGTGTATTCGAAGAAGGTTGTCATTAAACATATCAGTGGTCTATTCGAAGAGCAATGTAAATTTTTTTTAATTAATTCAATTCAATTTTTTTGTGTTTTCAATTTAAATTTTTAATTGATTAACTTTTTAATTTATTTAATTAATGTTTTCAATTTAAAAAGTAGGCGGTTGGGGGGCGGGCGAAGCCCGCCGTCGCCGGCCGAGCACTGTGACGCGTGACCATCGGGCCGGAGGCCCGTGCCGGTCACTCGTGTGTGTGTGTATCTACTAATATACGAAAACTACTTTTTGGTGAAACATTGTCTGATGTCCCTATATTGCTCTTATAGTTGTATTCATAATTACACAATTATACCAAATTTTATATTAGTATATTATAAATACAATATTCTTTTAGGTAATTACACAACTTTACAATATTAAAATACAAAAAATAAAAATACTAGATACCTTAAACCTATTGTCTCTAGCTAGGAATGATAAAAGAAAAAATTAATGTTTTAATGTTAAAATATAATTTGTTTTACAAAATAAAAATTGTATTCTTGATTTATATTTTTTTACGGTCATTTTGAGTACTCATATGCATATGCTGCGGAGGGGGCGGAGCTCGCCGGGAGCGGGCGAGTACTGTCGCGCGAGGCCATAGGGGCGGGTACTGTCCACGACAAATGTCGCCGCCCACGACAAATGTCGTCCCCACGACAAATGTCGTCCCCACGACAAATGTCGTCCCCACGACAAATGTCGTCCCCACGACAAATGTTGCACCACCGGCAAATGTTGCATCCCGGCGAATGTCGCACCCCGCCGAATGTCGCACCCCGCCGATTGTCGCACACCCGCCGAATGCCCCCACCGAAGGCCTCTCTCTCTCTCTCTCTCTCTCTCTCTCTCTCTCTCTCTCTCTCTCTCTCTCTCTCTCTCTCTCTCTCTCTCTCTCTCTCTCTCTCTCTCTCTCTCTCTCTCTCTCTCTCTCTCTCTCTCTCTCTCTCTCTCTCTCTCTCTATATATATATATATATATATATATATATATATATATATATATATATATATATATATCTATCTCTCTCTCTCTCTCTTTATATATATATATATATATATATATATATATCTCTCTCTCTCTCTTTATATATATTTATATATATATATATATATATATATATATATATATATATATATATAAAGGGGTGAGCTGGTTTTGGTATGAAAGGCAGTGTGGAAGATGACCTGCACACCTCTGGCCCACGTCTCTGCTGCCTTGTGCATCAGAGAAAAACAAGGTCATTTAAAAAATATTATTAAATAAAAAAAAGATATGCAACTTTCAAGCCAGATCAAACGATAGGTTTATTAACTCAGGGTGCTCACCTTATAAATAAAAATAAAATTATATTTATACTATAATATAAGAGAAAATTTTAGAGGTCTGTGTATCTGTTATTGCACGAACAGATGGGCGTGTCATTGTATTCGTATAGAGTTTATACTATACTATAAAAGAAAATTTTAGAGGTCCGTCTATCTGTTATTACACACATAGATAGCTACTGTAGCACTCTCGTGGCATCAGATTTTGGGCCCAAATCGAGTATCAACACGGCTTAAAATCAAAAAGTGATCAACATGAAAGTTGTTCGTCTTGCCGAGATCTACAACTTTCATGTTGATCACTTTTCGATTTGAAGTCATCTTGACCTCCAAAATATCTTGCCCGCATGCCCGCATGCAAGCTTGCCCGCATATTATATCTCCCTATATATATATATATAGAGAGAGAGAGAGAGAGAGAGAAATAATTACCCAAACCTCCCCTGTAAACTGTTGAGATTGTGTCACCTCACCGATCCGTGTGCCATTTTTTATTCCTGTTTTGGGGAAGTCCTAAACATGGAAATGCTTTATGAGGGGGATAAAATCTATGAGATGTTCTTCCTATTTGGTTGAGCCCTGTTTTGACAACCCCCTCCATATGTGTTCATCTCCATATATTGATGACTCTTGATCCTATTATAAATAGGGGTCAGTCTCCCTTAGCCATGAGATGATTCAGTAATATACAACACTAGTGAGAATTCAGAGAGGGAGAGCTTTGAGCTTTTCAGGCGGTATTTCCGGCGAACGACGGCAGCAGGCGGCGGCATCTGGCGCGCAAGGTTGCGGCGCATCCGGTCACCTCAGGCGAGGCGACATCCGGCCGGCCACCTGCAGTAGGCCCCAGAGGTTCGGCGGAATCAGGCGCGGCGACGGCGGCAGCAGGCGCAGAGGCGGCGATACAGGCGGAGCTAACGGAGGCGGCACATCCGGTCACCTCAGGCGAGGCGACATCCGGCCGGCCTCCAGAAGTTGACTCCAGGCGTTCGGCGGCTTCAGGCGGCTGATCCAGGCGGGATCGGCATCAGGCGGCGGAAGCAGGCGGTGATTCCAGCGGGGAAGATAGACAGTATTTTCTGTTTTCTCTTGTTGTATCTTGTAACCTCATCTGTTTTAGTGGATCTTTCTGGCGCGCTTTCCCCGTAGACGTAGGAGCCCAACTCCGAACCACGTAATCTTTTGTGTCGTCTGTGTATGCTAGAATCTCGTTCCGTATTTTATTTTGCGCGATTGTTTTGCTCAATTTAATTCCGTTGCGCTACCGCGGTACTCGGTCCGATTGCACAACAATTGGTATCAGAGGGAGGTTCCGCGGGGGTGATCGTCTGGGCGTTCTGGTTCTAGATCTGGGTCAACGGTAGGTGACGACAAGGTCCACTCCCTACCTTCTCAAGATCTGATCCGAGAATATTTTTCTGATCACTCAGTAGCACTGCGAGCAAATCAATGGCGGCAAAATTCGAGATTTCCAAAATACGACGGCAAAATTGATTTTGGTCTGTGGCAAAAACGGATCAAAGCGGTGGTCGAGTTCGCGCAGAGAAAGGGCCTTGGCGAAGACAAAATCTTCGCAGCCGTGGAGAAGAAGGGTAGAGTGTCATCTCAGAAGTGTCCAGACACCGCAAGGGGAGCCATCTGGCTCAGGAGTCCCACCAAGGAACTCAGGTTTATTCAGGAGAAGGTGGAGCTGCACATTGCTAGCTGTCTTGCATAAGACATGGTCTATCGTGCAAGGATAAAGCACATCGGAGTGCGCCACCAGGAGTCGAGGGAGTTCGCTGGAGGTGGAGGCATGGAGTTGCGGAAGATCTCTACGGAGTATATCGGTGCGAACATGCGGACGAAATCTGTGACAGGAGTCAAGTTCAAGAACGGTCTTGACTTGACTCATTCTGAGGCATGTTGATCGAGGGGGACCCCAGGGAGAGGGGGCTTGTAGTCGCCAGTTAGGGAGATCCAGGTTGGAGGTAGAGTTACGTTCGTTAGGCTTCGAGGTGGAGTTCATCGCGTGAGGTGTCAAGGTGGAGTTTGTTGAGATTGTGCCACCTCACCGATCCGTGTGCCATTTTTTATTCCTGTTTTGGGGAAGTCCTAAACATGGAAATGCTTTATGAGGGGGATAAAATCTATGAGATGTTCTTCCTATTTGGTTGAGCCCTGTTTTGGCAACCCCTCCATATGTGTTCATCTCCATATATTGATGACTCTTGATCCTATTATAAATAGGGGTCAGCCTTCCTTAGCCATGAGATGATTCAGTAATATACAACACTAGTGAGAATTCAGAGAGGGAGAGCTTTGAGCTTTTCAGGCAGTTCTTCCGGCGAACGGCGGCAGCAGGCGGCGGCATCTGGCGCGCAAGGTTGCGGCGCATCCGGTCACCTCAGGCAAGGCGACATCCGGCCGGCCACCTGCAGTAGGCCCCAGAGGTTCGGCGGAATCAGGTGCGGCGACGACGGCAGCAGGCGCAGAGGCGGCGATACAGGCGGAGCTAACGGAGGCGGCACATCCGGTCACCTCAGGCGAGGCGACATCCGGCCGGCCTCCAGAAGTTGACTCCAGGCGTTCGGCGGCTTCAGGCGGCTGATCCAGGCGGGATCGGCATCAGGCTGCGGAAGCAGGCGGTGATTCCAGCGGGGAAGATAGACAGTGTTTTCTGTTTTCTCTTGTTGTATCTTGTAACCTCATCTGTTTTAGTGGATCTTTCTGGCGCGCTCTCCCCGTGGACGTAGGAGCCCAACTCCGAACCACGTAATCTTTTGTGTCGTCTGTGTATGCTAGAATCTCGTTCCGTATTTTATTTTGCGCGATTGTTTTGCTCAATTTAATTCTGTTGCGCTACCGCGGTACTCGGTCCGATTGCACAACAGTAAACTAGCATAATTAGTGAGAGCACCCCTCTTATTTTCGAAATTACAAAAAACTCCCCTTAAGTTTTTATTTCATTACCAAAATCTCCCCTGGTCTTTTCATTTCATTGCATCCATGAAGAAAAATACCTCATTAGACACTGTTCACCGAGGGGGGTGTTTTTGTGCATGGATGTTATTAAATTAAAACTTCAGGGGAGGTTTTTGTAATGTAATGAAAACTTTAAGAGAAGTTTTTGTAATTTCGAAAATAAGAGGGGTGTTGTCAGTAATTTAGCAAAGTTAGTGGGGGTCCCGGTAAATGACCCTATATTTATATATATATACACACACACACGAGTGACAGTCACGGGCCAGAGGCCCGATGACCACGCGCCACAGTACCCGGCCAGCAACGGCGGGCTCCGCCCGCCCCCTAACGAAATTACCCCGACGTCAAGCTTATTTAAATTAAAGAAATCAAATATATATATATATATATACACACACACACACACACGAGTGGCAGGCACGGGCCTCCGGCCCGATCGCCACGCGCCACAATACCCGGTCGGCGACGGCAAGCTTCACCCGCACCCCCCCCCCCTGGCGGGCGGCGACAGTACCCGGCCGACGACGGTGGGCTTTGCCCTCCCCTGACGGGTTTCGCCCGCCCACGGCGAGTTTCGCCCGCTCCCGATGACCAAACGGGCTTCACCCGCCCCCGGTGTTCTTCGCCCACTCCTAACGGGTCGCTGCGGGCTGCGCCCGCAACATATACATATGAGTACTCAAAATGATCGTAAAAAAATATACATCAAACTTACAATTTTTATTTTCTACACAAATTTACAATTTCTATTTTTTACACAAATTTAAGTTTTTATATAAAAAGAATTGTTTCTCTCCCTATCTCTCTCTCCGTACATTTATCATATAATAAATATAATATATAATAAAATATGCAATATCTCTCCCACACTCTCCTCTCTTTCTCTTCCCTTTGATGGGTGTAGCCTTAGAGGCTCTATTATTTTTATTTGTTTAAGAAGAAAAAGATTGAACGGATGTTGTATTATCAATTCAGAATCGATGGCTGCAATCAATTCAATGAATTTTAAATGTTGATTGTTATCCACAGACCTATTTTGATTATCCGCAGACCACAAATTCAACCGACTTTTACCTTTAAGTTTTCAATTCGAAATCTCGCTCTCTCTATTCACAGATCAGCCGCCTTCGTGCCCTAACCTCTCCCAAACCCGATGTGATAGCATCGACGCCGTCGAAACTCGCCGTCGACGTCGACATTCCTCCTCCATCAGCAGCTCCCACTCGCCGTCGACGTTCGCCGCCTGAATGCCCTACATCCGTCACCCGCGATTGAGCCCGACAGAGCTGCTCCGCCAAGTCTCCATGTTGTGACACCGCCCCCTTGCAACCTCATCTCCCATTTGGTCTCCGGCGTCATTCTCTGCAGAGAGACCTCTGGTAATTTCGTCATTTCAAGCCTCCCTTCTCAGCTTCGTATTCCAAGTACCATTTCTCTGTGTTTTTTTCCCTGCGATTTTTTTCCCTTCCAAGCATCACATTTCTCTGCGATTTTTTTCTCATTACTAGGTTATTTTTTACCCATTTCTAGGTTCCCCTTTCCAGCCACATTTCTTGGTTGTTTTTTCCCCTTCACTGCATGGCCTTCTTTCCCCTTCATTGCCCAGCATTGTTCCTGGACTTTTTTCAGATTATTGCAGTGGATGTTGAAATATTTTTAGATTGTGTCATTGTGCAATGGATTGTTGAATTTTTTTCAGTTTGTGTCATTGTGAAATGTGATTTCATTCTCAATTGGGTATGATGCTGGCAATTGAACCAGATTTTTTTTGTACTCAATTGCCTGCACTGGATTAACATTTTGAGCTTCATTTTGCTTCTGGATTTTGGGTTTTAATCGGGTATGATTACTGCTTTGACTTTTTTTGTATGATTTTTTCTTAATTCGTATGATTTCTGCTTATTAGGAAATTTTGAGAACATTTGGATTGACTAATGATGCAGGAAAATATATGACCCGAATTGCCGGAAATGCTGGAAGTTTATATAAGCCGATTTGGTATTCTCTGAGGTCCCAGAAGCAATATTAGTGAGTGTCTAATGCAATTGCACATATTTGTTGGAACTTTTTGAGTATTCTCTAGCTGTGAACACATTAGAGTAAGCAATCAAATGCATTTGCTCTATTACACAGTAAACAAGTTGCAACAAATGCATTTGCACTCAATTTCTTGCACTAATACACAGTTTTTTTATACCCAATTTCCTGCACTGACTAATGCATTTGCACCATGCAGGAGATGCTGGAGGCACTTCATGGCAGAAATGGCAACAGATATTGATTTTAGTTTTTGCTGGGATATTACTTTTGTGGAGGAGTTCTGATATCACTTTTTGTGGAGGACCTCAAATATCTGTTGCAACAAAAGGGACTAGTATTTTATTTGAAAATCGACATTTTATTCTAACTTATGATCCACTTTGGGGTTGAGCTATAGAATGATTAAGTATATCAGTAAATATTATGGACTGTTTAACTATATCAATATACTTGCATATATCAATATATCAGATGAGCTATGGACTGTTTAACTATATCAATATACTTAATGATTCATTCCTATAGTGTTGTATAGGATATTATGAACCTGTTTAATTTTTTTTTTAAATGGTTTGCGAATAACAATTTTATCTGCGAATAGTAATTTCTGAGTCCGTTTGGATCTGCGGTTAGTAAAAATCTGCGAATAATCAAAATAGGTCTGTGGATAACAATCGCCTTTTAAATTCATGTAGTTTATATTTCTTTTATAGTGGTTTAGATAATTAAAGAGTTCATTAAAAATTTTTAAATATTATTTAATTAAAATATAATTAAAAAAATAATTAAAAACTATTGATATTATTAAAAACATATAAAACATAAACGTCAACAATTAATATTCAAAACCTAAACAATTAATTCAAAATTTTAAACCCAAAAAAGTCCCCCCTTGCTTTTAATGATTATGAATCCATTTAAATAATCTTTAATTAATTAACTTTTTAAAACATATGCGCGAAATTTAATTGAATTATTTCTCAGCTTGAAGACCAGGCTGGCTGAGGTTTGGCGGGCTGCTGTTAATGGGCTAGTTTTAGACTGGCAGATATCTGTGTATGGCTAACATGACTTTGAATTATTTTACCCCTTATATAGGGGTAAAATCGTAGTTTCACATAGGTTTAGGACACCTTTAATAAGGTTTAGGAGACCAAGGCTCCGTTTGGGGGGACTTATTTTTACCGGTCAAGTGGTCACGACCGCATGAACCCTAGTAAAAAATGGAGAGAGAGGGTGCGTTTGATCATACGGTTGTTGAATAATGCATTTCAGATCGGACGGTCCAAATCACTCCAATAAATTTTAAATTCATGAGTTTAATATTTCTATTATAGTGATATATCTCTACTATTATACGAAAACTAATCTTTAGTGAAACATTGCAAATATTCATATATTGTCCTTATAGTTATATTCATAATTACACAATTATACAAAACTTTATATTAATATATTATAAAGACAATATCCTTTAGGTAATTACACAACTTTACAATATTAAAATAAAAAAATAAATAAAAACACTAGATATTTGCCCTAAACCTATTGTCTCTAGCTAGGAAAAGATAAGAGAAGGTGTTAATGTTTTAACGTTAAAATATAATTTGTTTTACAAAATAAATATTGTATTCTTGATTTATATTTTTTACGTTCATTTTGAGTACACATATGTATATGTTGCGTGTCGGGCGGAGACAGCTGCGGACGGGCAAAGCTCGCCGGGAGCGAGCAAAGTCCGTCGTTGCCGGTCGGGTACTGTCGTCTGTCGCGCGATGCCATAGGGACGGAGCCCCGTGTCTGGACACTGGTATATATATATATATACACACACACACACACACGCCGCCCGAGAGCTTCAAACATGAACGTAATCCGTGCGAAGAAGCTCGCATGTGTGTGTGTATATATATAAAAGAAGACACTCATCTTCTCAATATTATACATTCTTTATTACAAATTTATATTTTTATGTTTTTTTTAATTGTATACCTCTTCATCACAGTTTCATTTTTCTATTTGTCATTTTGACAAATTTTCATGAGAGCAACGGTCTTAAACATGGTGGTTACCTCACCTTAGTTTTTGGTGGCCATCATGAACGTGAGGGGTTAAATTATCATTTGTTAACGCCCACCTAAGAAACTTCATCCACTTTTATGTTCAAATCAATGATATTTGTTAGATGATCATTAAGCGAATGACGGTTTAACCCATGCATTTACGACCGCCACCACTGTGCAAAACGGAGCCCTAAAGAATTAATTCACTATTCTTAGTGGCGGTCATTACCATTGTAATGTTAAATATGTTTGGATATTAATATATGTTCGCGCGTCTTGAGACCGACTCGGAACGATCCATTGAGTTTCTGTTGGCGGGTTCTCACAGTTTCGTATCACTCTAGGACATGACTCTACGCTGGAGATACACAATGGATGCATTGGCCTGAGCATGTCAAAACCCAATGGATCCAAATCATATTATAATAAAATCTATAAGCTGACTATAACCTGGTTCAAAACATATTATTTTATCCATCTTAATTTTATTTTGTCATAAAAAAATTGCGTCCGGCATCCCGAACCCAAAGTCGACGTCGTAAACCCTGAGCCTTGACGAGCTTCCCACGACGACACGGTTCACGTCAGCATCGGTGAAGTGTCACATCTTTGGATTCAGCTCTTAACAGTGGCGTCGTCGTGGTCGTCGATGGCCTTCTACAGAAGTCTAGCGGCGAACTGAGGCGGGGCGGTGAGTAGCGCATTGACGGCGGTGTCGGTGAAGACTGCTTGAATGAGGTTGCCGAAGTAGGAGTTGGGGATGGAGGGTCGGATGCAGAGGCGACGACGGGAAAAATGGTGATGGCTTCTGAAGGGAGGCGGCGTGAGCGGGAGACAGAGCGCCAGACGTGGGTGGCGAGGGACTGGAGGGTGGAGAAAAGGCTTGATGTTGTCTGGGAAGGAGTTGGTGGAGGATTTGAGGTGGAGGACACCAGACTTCCAGAAGGAGAAGACGCGGGCTCGGGTGGCGCTGGATTGGACTCGGCGAAATCGTGGGCTGCGCGACAGCTACGACGGCAGCTCCGCCCGTGCTCGAAGCTCTGGGCCGGCCTTCGGCCACATCCAAAGGGGGCTTCGCCCGCCTCCGCCCTGGCTTCGCCTTCGGCCGCATAGAAACGGGTCCCACTTCCACGCAATTCACAGGCTCGGCGCCCCCAACCGCTACTCGCGGCCCCGAAGCGCGCATGCAAAATCATATTATATTATTATATAATATGATTTATATAATAATCGACTGCATCCAGTCGGGCTTCGCCCACCTTCGCCCGGGCTTGATGCTCCAAGCAGCCTTCGACCGCATAGAAGCGGGTCCCGCTTCCACGCAATTCACCGACTCGGCGCCGCAACCGTCACTCGCGGTCCCCCCGGAGCGCGTATGCAAAATCATACTATATTAATAATCTATATTATATTAGAATATTAGATATAAAATATGTATTATATTAATATAATATACTATTAGATAATATATATGATGTTACTGTTCATTTCCTCCACCCGTGAAAAGCTCCGGTCGCCCCTTGCCGATCCGAGCTCCTCCCTTCTCCAAGACCCGATCTCCCTCCTCCCTCCTCCAAGATCCTACGACGTCAACTCACCCTTCTCCAGCACACATCCTCACGGCAAGCTCTCCATCCGGCGTCGTCTCTCTCTATACTACCTCCACGGCCGAACTCCTCTCCTCCAGATCAAAGTTATGGCCGCCGACGCCACCGGCAGATCAGGCGGGGGCGCCCTCCACGTGGAAATATACATTTTTTTAATTTTTATTCTCTCCCCCATCACATGCGAGTCAGTGAGACTGATTTTTTTTAAAAAAAATGTCAATTTTTGGCGGACAAAACACAATTTTTAGAGGAACCGTTCTCTGACTTATATAAAAAACACAAATTGTCCCAAATGTTTGTTTTTTCAAAAAGTGATCAACATAGTTGTAGTATATACAACTTTATATACTTTTTGAAAAAACACTGTTTAGACCCCGATGAGCCCCGAAAAAAGTCAAAGTAATTATACATATGTTCGTGTTGACTTTTTCGGGGCTCAAATCGGGGGTCTAAACAGTGTTTTTTCAAAAAGTGATCAACATGAAAGTTGTAGATTTCGATGAGATGTTGAACTTTTTGAAAAAACAAACATTTGGGGATTAATTTGCTCTATATAAGGTTCAGAGAACTATATAATTACTATATATATATATATATATATATATATATATAATATATATATATATATATATATATTACTTCTCTGCAAATAACATGAGTTCGAAATTAGATGGTAATTTGGCCGTATAGATCAAACCGTTGGATCAAACCAACCCTCTACCAGCAAAGCAAAAAAACTAGCGGACCTGACCCCCAAGCCCATCCCGCGAAAACCTGTAAGCAAGCCCGCCCGCAAGTAATCCAGCCAACATTACTTCAAATATCTAATGCTGAATATTAAATATATACCCGCAAAAATCCGAAGAATGGACGGTGTGGGACTAAACCCGCCTGTTTAGGCACGGAAATCAGATTTTTCGGGGCAATATGAGGGTCAAGATGGCTCCAAAACGAAAAGTGGTCAACATGAAAGTTGTAGATCTCCGCGATACGAACAACTTTCATGTTGATCACTTTTTGATTTGGAGCCTCCTTGACCTTCGATTCGGGACCCGAAAGTCTGGGAGGGAGACTGCTACAGTAAATGTACGGAAATTAGGTTTTTCGGGGCCCAATATGAGGGTCAAGATGGCTCCAAAACGAAAAGTTGTCAACATGAAAGTTGTAGATCTCGGCGATCCGAACAACTTTCATGTTGTTCACTTTTTGATTTGGAGCCTCCTTGACCTTCTATTTGGGACCTGAAAAGTCTGGGCGGCGAGACTGCTACAGTAAAGGCACGGAAATCAGGTAAAATAATAATATATATATATATAACAGCCCGGGTGCGGGCGAAGCCCGCCGGGGGGCGGGCGAAGCCCGCCGTTGCCGGCCGGATACTGTGGCGCGTGGCCATCGGGCCGGAGGCCCGTGCCTGTCACTCGTATATATATATTACTATATATATATAGGGGCACTGTATTTCCGCGCAGCGCTTTTTGGACAAAAAAACGCGCTACTCGGAAAAATGAAAAAAACACCCCCTAAACAGCATTTTTAGAAAAAGTGGTCAACATGAAAGTTGTAGATCTCGACGAGATCTACAACTTTCATGTTGACCACTTTTCTAAAAATGCTGTTTAGGGGGTCTATTTTCAAAAGGCGCGAAGGGAGGTCCGCGCAAAAAAAAAAATCGTAATATTTACCGGCGGAACCCCCTTCGCGCCTTTTGAAAATAGACCCCCTAAACAGCATTTTTAGAAAAAGTGATCAACATGAAAGTTGTAGATTCTCGATCGAGATCTACAACTTTCATGTTGACCACTTTTTCTAAAAATGCTGTTTAGGGGGTGCTTTTTGTATTTCCGGGGAGCGCGTTTTTTAGAGCAAAACGCGCTGCGCGTTTTTGCATTAATCTGATATATTATATATATATATGGGGGCACTGAATTTCCGCGCAGTGCTTTTTGGACAAAAAAACGCGCTCCTCGGAAAAATGAAAAAAACACCCCCTTAACAACATTTTTAGAAAAAGTGGTCAACATGAAAGTTGTAGATCTCGACGAGATCTACAACTTTCATGTTGACCACTTTTTCTAAAAATGCTGTTTAGGTCTATTTTCAAAAGGCGCGAAGGGGGTCCGCGCAAAAAAAAAATCGTAATATTTACCGGGCGGAACCCCCTTCGCGCCTTTTGAAAATAGACCCCCTAAACAGCATTTTTAGAAAAAGTGGTCAACATGAAAGTTGTAGATCTCGTCGAGATCTACAACTTTCATGTTGACCACTTTTTCTAAAAATGCTGTTAAGGGGGTGTTTTTTTCATTTTTCCGAGGAACGCGTTTTTTTGTAGCGCTGCGCGGAAATTCATTAATCTATATATATATATATATATATACTATATATATATATATATATATATATATATATATATATATATATATATATTTGTTGCGGTCTAGTTAACGCTTTTGGCAGATTAAGCTAAACTTGACCGTATAGCCTGCAGAGCGACCAAGTGCGCACACAGCTACAGAACAAGAAGGTACACACGATATTTTAACCTGAAAAAAACTCTCAATCAGGTAAAAAACAACGTGACTGGATCTACGCCGGTCAAACTCCACTATCAGCTTCGGGTTACATTTTGCTTGCAGAATCGAGGGGACAAGTCGCTCTTCGTTACACTTTGGAGGTGAGAGAGAATCTCGGGCGCTCGGCGGGCAACATGTTGCTTCAAGCGAGGCTTAGCTTTCACAATCTTACAGCAAGAACGAACGATCTTAAGTGATATGCAGAAGTAGGACACAACTGCGGAACACAAGGAATGAGGTTGGAGCGGGCTTGTCGGAGGATTCACGCGAACAAGGCTTTCTTCCTGCAACAGACAGAACGTCTTCTTCGCGGCTCTACTGTGGACTTGACGGATTTCTCGTGGAGTAGTGGCTCGTAGAAGAATTCTGGTGGAGAGGTGGTGACACGTAGGAGAATTCTGGCGGAGCTCTGGCCTGAGAAAGAAGGATACACGGAAGGGAAAATGTGAGAAATAAGAAGGCATTAGGGAATTTTTGAAGCCTCCAGGAGGTGGTTACGGTAGTTACACGACTATCTGCATACTGTAACCTGTCAAATTATTGGGCGCATACCATGATTCATATAGTTTGGAGCACGTATCATTTGCATATTATACTTTACTAAATGCAGACCCTCACTAAAACCATAGCTCACCCACCACCGGCGGTGGTTAAACGGGTGGTTACCCACACATCGGACGGTCCCGGTCGCGGGAGATTGATTGGACGCCTGAGAGAGGGCACAATGACGAGGATGGCGGGGATGTCGTTGAAGGAGGGTGAGGGAGGCGGTCGACCACCATCTCAAGTGTGGTCGGCCCCGACGAGGTGACGGGCCACTAGCGTAGCACCAGCCGGGGATTCGACCGGCAGGAGTCGGAGGGCCGGACGACCGCACTCGGGCGGCATGTCGGCGCAGCGCCAACACGCCGTGCGCGGCCCCGTCGTCGGGCGGTGGGCACGATGCCAGTACTGGGCGTGACGCCGGTACTGGGCGCGTCGCGCCGACCCCAAGACTGGCAACAGCTGGCCGCAAGGTGTAGCCAGTCGAGTCTGATGCGAGGGGGAGTGGCTGGTCCAAATGCGCCTGGCCAGCTGCGACTGGCACCTCCCGTGGAGTCCGCGAGAGGGAGAGCTCCCGTCGACCAGGGTGGCCGGCGGGACCGCCGCGCGTCGTGGTGGCAGGTGCGCGGCCGAGAGGCGTGCAACCTTTTGGCCGGTTGGAAGCCGGGCCGGCTTGAGCTGGCCGGCTAGCGAAGGGAGAGAGGGGCCGACCCGGAACGGTTAGGAGTGGGATCCCAGTGCACGCAGATCACACGTGATCGCACGCGCAGATCGCGTGCGCGACATTTCTCTCATGATTCCCACTAAAGTAGTGGGATCATGGGGGGAGTGGGATATTCGCACCCCAGTTATGCTATAAATGGACTTGTCTCTATCAATTTGCCCCCTGAAATCCTCGACATTAGAAATCATTCTTGTGAGAAGAGCGAGGATTTCTCTTTCTCCTACAAAGGATTCTCGCGGTGACAACAGTGATGGCGAACGGAGAGGTGCAAGAGAAGACGGATGACGACGCTTCATAGGCTAAGTTAAGCCAAAAATGAGGCAGAAAAAGAAAAAGGTGCACCCAGATCCGGGAGGTCCGACGGGCCATGCCGGCGAGCGGAGGAGCGCGGTCACACGCGCCCGCTCGCCAGCATGGGGTCAGGTTTGCGACTGCTCTACACCACTCCTAGTCACCTAAAACTGTGAAACGCTCAATTAGACGACAATCAAATTGCCCAAAACGTAATTATAGGAAGACGCAGGTTACTCAAACATCTGTATTTTTATTCCTAAGTGGGCATTCATGGGTTCTTTTCATGTTATAATGGTAACACACACACATGTGCTCACCACCCTTTAAAAGAATTCTCTCACGAATTCAAATAAGAAAGACCGACAACAGAGTCTGATACCAACTTGTAACACCATCATCCGTCACATAGCACATAACAGAAGGTCCGGTCGGGCCCGACGTCATATACTACGAACATTTAAAGGAGTTACTAATTGAAACCATCATTCACAAACGTATCCTAACTCAGAGTGCATTCTAGTAGAAGAATTAAGGATTACAACTAGAACCCAACCAACTGAATGTCCACTAAAACAAAAAGGGAATGATAAACCAAATATACAAACAGTATTGGCTTTAAGGCCTTACATTGTTCAACTTATAATAAATTGTCTTGCATACATCGGCACGCAGGCCGGCCACACATGCGATAAATTAAACGTGTAATTCGCGAATCCAAGCTCTGAAACTCCGACGGCGGCGAGATCTCCCTTGTACGATGTTGCTTTTCCTCCTCCAGCCGTTCCACTCAAAACTCCCAAAAGAAATGAAGAGAAAACGGCCCTTCCAATCCTATAAACCGAGCTATCGCTGCGCTGTAACTAGTTACCGTTGCATGGTACCGTTAATCAACGTCTCGGTTCGTGTGCCACCACCCAGGCCATCCAATAACAAGATGACATGTGGCCACGCCATTACAGAACTGCTATCGTCGCGCGATAGGATCCTACCGTCACGCAGTAACTAGCGTCGGTTACGACACGACCAATACCGCTACCGTCGCGCGCCAGCTGCTACCGCCGCGCGGTAGCAACCCAAGAGCTTTGCCAATTAAATTGACTAAGCTACCGCTAGCGGTATTTCTACCGCTGGGCGATATCTTCCCGAGAGTCCTGCCACGAAACTCACAGCGCTACCTCCGCGCGGTAACCCTACTGTCGAGCGATATCTCCCAGAACTCATTTTCTGCTTTGGGAAAGTTGGGGCGTTACACTTGAGATCTTGTGTCAAGGTCGATAGCGTTACTCATGTGAAGTACAAGTGGGTGTACAAGCTGAAGAAGAAGACGGAAGAAAGCATCGAGCAATACAAGGCTCGCCTTGTAGCTCGAGGGTTCTCTCAACAGTATGGAGAAGACTATGAGGAGACGTTTAGTCCTGTTGCCAAAATGACTTCAGTACGGGTGGTGATTGCATTGGCGGCTTGCCAATGATGGAAGATGTGATAGCTTAACGTAAAGAATGCTTTTATTTATGGAGAAATTGATATTCAGCCACCGGGTTACGTGTCTGAAGATCATCCATGATACGTCTGCAAGCTCCGGAAGGCTCTTTATGGCTTGAAGCAGGCACCACGGGCATGGTAAGGAAAGATCGCAGAATACCTCCAGTTCTATGGTTATTTTGCCTCTAACTCAGATTCAACATGTTCATAAAGAAGAAGGTGGAGCTTCATGTCTTGGTTCTGTTGTACATTGACGACATGATCGTTACAGGGAACTCTGAGGAAGAAGTAGCTAGGCTTAGGGCAGAGCTGGCTATTCGTTTCGAGATGAAGGATTTTGGTGAGCTCCACCACTTCCTTGGACTTGAGGTGGAGAGGAGAAATAGCGACATACTTGTTTCCCAAAGATGCTATGCAGAACGGATCGTTCAACGGTTCAGCATGCGGGAGGGAAAAAGTTATTCTACTCCACTAGATGTTGGTCTCAAACCTCGACGTGATGAGGGGAGAGTTCATCCAGATCCCTTGAAGTTCCGGGCTCTGGTTGGGAGCCTTATATACTTGACGATTACGAGACTAGACATTGCTTATGTTGTAGGCCGAGTAAGTCGATATATGATAGAACCTCAGAAGTCTCATCAGACAGCGGCCAAGAATATCTTGAAGTACGTGAAGACCACTTCTGATATGGGTCTCCTTTATGGGAGCGATACGGGCTTCAACCTTTACGGTTATACAAATGTTGATTATAGGGGAGACTCAGACGACCGGAAGTCGATGTCTGGTTATGTTTTCACATGTGGATCGGCAGGTATCTTGTGGTGCAGCAAAAACAAGATTTTGTGTCCGTATTTACTACGGAAGCGGGGTACAAGACTTCGGCCTTGGCAGCTCGGGAAGCCATCTGGCTCAGGAGGTTAGTATAGGACGTCTATGAAGAAGTGTGGGGTCCCACTCTGCTTCGTGGTGACAATGAAAGTGCTCTTAAACTGGTTAACAATCTAGTTTGTCACGCGCGGACCAAACATATTGTGATTGAGCATAACTTCATTCGGGAGAAGGTGTTGGAGGGGTCTCTTATGGTTGAGCATGTGCGGAGCAGGGACAATATCACAGATATCTTCACAAAGCAGCTGTCGAAGGAGTCATTTGAACGGTTACGGGAACTGCTTGGCCTAAGTTTTCACTTCTCACTTCAAGAGGGTGTGTTGAAATTATTGAAGTGAAAGTGGTGGCTTAACCGGGCAGGCCGGGCGGCTAGATGGTGGTAGTCTGATTGCTCAGACCGCGCTGTCTGTAGTGGTGAATAGCCAGTTCGGCTAAGTGATTCTACAGTCAATTTGTTCCCGGGATGTAACCGTGCAGATTAGTTGTCTATCCGCGGGAGTGGTGGACTTGTTTGAAGTTCGCTTAGTCTAGTGTGTTGCAGACTAGTCTGGTGCCTTTGATCTTGTTCTCTGGTGGAGACCGCGGAGATCGCCGGTTAGTGCGACCTGGTTTTTATATCAACTGGTGTTGTGTTCGCATCAGGGAATGTTGGAGGTGTGGACTTGGTCACGTTTTATACCGAGTCTAGTTGTGCTCAGTCTGGGAGTTCGCACGGGTAGCGCGGACTGCTTCTCTATCTGCCGAGTTCGGCAGCTTGACAGTCGGGGTTGTGCTCTAGTCGCGGGCTCGAAGTGTGCGGACTGGAGCAGTGTTCGTAGGGTGTTGCGGACAAGTTGCGGTATCTGCAGTCTCCACAGGTGTGGCGGACTGGTCCTGGTTCTGGCCTTGACGATGGTGTTCAAGGCAGATAGGTTTTTTGTCTGGCTCTGTCAGGGGGATAAAGGCGGACTGGTTTCGTGTCTGCGATGTGCGGATACGTTTGTGCTAGCTGCGAGAAGGGTGGTAATCTTATCGGTTTGGGAGGTGACCATACTCCTCTCTACGCCTATAAAGTATCAACGAATGAACAGTAAGTGAGCTCGGTTGTTTGCTGCGGACAGGTTTTTGTATCCGCGCGGTTTGAGAAGTTAACCAGTTTTGTTGTTCCAGATTGCGCGGCTAGCACTGAGAAGTCAGAGACTTGGTTCTGATTGCGTCAGGAATCAGTGCGGGTTTGCAGATACAATCGACAGTTTGCAGCAGGTCGCGGCTTGCGACCAAAAGGTCTTCTCATTGACAATATTTCTCAGTTCAATGAGGTTATCCGCCAGTTGGCGTTTTGTTTGTTTTGTTCGGTAGCAGTTATTCGCGGATTCTGGCTGATAGGTAACCTCGCGGTTAGACGGCTTGCAGATAGTGGACTTAGTTTCTTCAGCTAAGAATAACGGGGTGTCCGCGCGGTTAAGTTGCAGTCTGGCAACTTAGCGGTCTCAGTGGACTTTCTCGTTCAATTCGTCAGAGTTAGCGGTTACAGGATCTGTCCCTCCAACTTGTTTTTTGCCTTGTATGTTTTTGTTTCCATCAGGTACATTGGTGAATCATGTCTCATCATGCATGTCTCGCATTATAAAGAAGTTTAATAGTACAAGATTTGTTTGCTCTTCTTCTTGCATCTCGTTTATTTGACTTGATTTGATTGAGTGTTCCACCAACCTGATTTTCGTTTTCGCTTATCACAAATTTTCACATGGTTCTCTGGATAGTACTGAACCAATGAGATAATATCAAACATATGTATATAGATTGTTTGTTTTCTCAAAAATTTATTGCATCCCCCATTATTTTTAGGGCTATCATGTCAGATATGTGGAACGATAAAAAAATAAGTTTGATTGTACATGTAATTACCTCACATTTTTTTGTGAAAGTTCTTTATTTGAATTGTTATTTTTTATTTACTGTTTTGCATGTTACCCAGACTCAAATATTAAAAAAGTCAAAATGAGGAAAATGTTCAAGTTGATGTGAGCTCACATTTTGAAATCGATATTATTTTTCATTCAAAGGAAGAGCTAGTAAATTGGGTTCGTCATGTTGGGAAAAACATTGGCTTTGTTGTGACTATAAAGATATCAGATAAGGTTGTTGGGCGGCTAAAACCTCGTGTGCTGTTAGGTTGTGGCAGAAGTGGTCACTATCAAGAGAATCAAAATAAAAAAGATTGGGTGAAAAAGGGACTTCGTAGATCAACCTCAAAGCGTTGTTGATTGAAGCCACATCAGAAAGTGATTTTAATGTTGCTTTTAATAAATTAGTGATTGGGTTTTCTTCCTTATACTCTGATGTGTTGGGTTATGTTATTACAACTTGGATATAGTCATACAAAAATCATTTTTTTTCAACATGAATTGATAACTACTTACACTTGGGTAATTTATGCACAAATCGTGTGGAGGGAGGACATAGCCAATTGGTAATTTGACAACCATATGGAAGCCTTTTGATCAAATGATCAAACTTCAACATATAGAAATTAAACGGTCATTTGGCGAGAGTTGCATCAAAATTAGCAATGATTTCACAGGTACATTGTATTCAGGTTTAGTGGGGAAGATTTCAATACAAGCATTGCAATAAATTAAAGAAGAGAACGATTTTGTGAAAAAAGGCGGGCATTTCAAGTTAGTACACGAGTGCTCATAGTTCAAGAGATACAATGGGGTTGTCATGCACGCATGAACATTTTTCATATATTACTAATTCTAAAGAAATTCAGCACTTTGATCCATTATGGTAATCTTTAGTTCTTGGAAGGCAAATTGTTCACGCTGCTAGGTTCACAGACGGGCAAATCTGAATTCAGCACTCTCAAAAATGTGGTGAATGTCTCTCTACTTAACGACATTAGCTCCTCAATACTCGCCAAACTCATCCATGCATGGCAGAGCATGATCAAATATACGAGAAAAGACAACCTTGTTCATTCAAGTTGAACGAGATCTCACCTTAACTTTCTCAATAGCTCCCACTGATGCCTCAAATATTTTCTCCATCATCCGCTGTTATATCCACACTAGGAACGTTACAGAAGAAAAACTGACTCACAAGAAGAAGGAGAGTCAGTCCGTCTTGAGCCCAAAGATGAGACAAAGGAGATACACGTCTAGGGGTGCAAGCGAGTTAAGCTCGACAAAATTCACAATCTCGAGCTCGAGCTAGCCATTTTGAGTTCGAACTCGGGCTTGATGATCTCGTAATGTATGGCTCGAGCGTGAGCTCACCACCCTAATTTAACTATAATCACATGGCTGAGATCCTAAGTATCATTCTAGAATGCGGGCTAGCTTTGGGTTTTGTTATGCATCTCGTGTGGCCGTCAAATTTGAAACGATCTCCACATTGCCCCTCAGCATGAGTATTTATAGGTGTAACCTTAAATCCCCAACAACAGATTATTGAATGTCTAACGGATCCAAACCAAACCGGATAAGGACTTGTTACCATTATATATATATATATATATATATATATATATATATATATATATATATATATATATATACCTCAGCAATCTTCATCATATATTGTATATAAATGATAACACATAACATGTCACTTAAAACAAGAGTTAATAACGAGAAACATGAGTTTTTCAGAAACGTTAATATGAATTTTAGAGCACATGATAAATTTAAACTCAAATCATAGCTCCAAACAAAATAGTAAATAAAAATAAAAACTCAAACGGATGACTGATCGCTGGTCTACACAAGCAACAGATCATCGTCATCCAAGGTCAAAATCAATTTTTTCTCATTCATTCTGCTTTTGATTTACAAACAGTTACAATATGAATGTCATGAAACAAATCTCAATGAATTCAAATATTTGCTATCAAAGATAAAGTAATTAGGGCAAAAATGTTAAATCAGTCCCTCAACAATGATACCTTTTTGAAATCAGTCCCTGAACTTTCAAAAGGTTGAAATCATATCCTTGAACTTTTAAAACCAAGATAATTTGATCCTATAGCTATTTAGTTTTTGATTTTCTAGTTTCCCATTACCCCAATTTACTATTTTAGTTGCTAAATCTTTTATATTTTTATTATTAAACTTTTTATATTTTTATTGTTCGACCTTTTATATTTCCAATGGTACTATGGTAACTTGTAATAATATATATTTCATTTATTTATATTTTGGTATGGTGTTCGAATCCGGCTTTTATATTTCCAATGGTACTATGGTAGCTTGTAATAATATATATTTCATTTATTTATTTTTTGTAACCGACCGTGACAATGGCGGGAACGTGGTAGGATGGTGGAGAATTGACAACGACCAAGAATCCGGCTGGTGGATGCCGGACGGAGTCGGAATCCAGTCAACCTCACTTCCTCCATCAAAGGAGGTGGACGGTTTGACTACCTGCAACTCGAATCATTTCAGGAGCACCTTCAGGTCTTTTACAAATAAAAAAGAAATGAAATATATATAATTACAAGCTATTATTAGAAATATAAAAGGTTTAGCCATAAAAATATAAAAAGTTTAGCAAGGGAAATAGTAAATTGGGATAATGAAAACCAGAAAATCAAAACTAAACAGTTATAGGATCAAATTGTCTTGGTTTCAAAAGTTCAAGAACTGATTTCAACCTTTTGAAAGTTCAGGGACTGGTTTCAAAAAGATATCATAGTTGAGGGACTGATTTAACATTTTTGCTAAGTAATTAGTTATAGTAGTAAAAAAATATAATACACTAACCAGGAATAAAGAAACGCAAATCAGTATCTCTATCTAATTTACATAAAATTAGAATATTTGATTTTATAAAATCAAATCATGTTTCTTCGATTATTAAGATTATTATTAAAAATTTCACAATTATGTTATATCATCAAGTTTGGAATGATACAATAAGTTGTAACCATTATATCATCAAGTTTGGAATGATATAACTAATAATCATAATATCAGAACACATATCGTCAACTTCAATATTCCTTTTTGGAATGATATCCAATTAGCATTTGAATAAAAATAATTGCGTAAATCATCAAGTTGACAACTATTCAGCTCTGACTTTCATCAAATAGCATCTGAAATACTTTAGTGTACTCACTCTAGATGTTTGAAATAAGCAGACTTCAGTGCTAAAATTTAAAACATAAAATAGGTATTAAGTCTCACTAAATAGACTTTATTTTCATCTCCCCCAATGTTTTAGATGTAAGAACCTTACATAAGCTCTTGGTAAGAACATCTGCTACATTATCTTTTGATCTCACGTCCAAAAGGGAGATTATATCCTGACTTGTGAGATAGGTCAACTAGGCTTGTTTCATCATTAGTTGTTTTTGTTTTCATTGAACAAAATATTTATTGCAATGGTCTTTGTGACTTGATTGTCACAATAAATCGAAATAGAGTGTATTTTCAGAGTCATCATTGGAATATTCATTATCAGATCTCTTATCCACTTTGCTTCTTCTCATGTTAAAGCTAGAACATAGAGTTCTGATTTTATAGAGAATAGTGCTATGCATGTCTGCCTCTTTGACTTTCAAGCTACTGCAACTCTTTCTAAGTATAAACACAAAACGACTAGTGAATCTACTATCACTAATTTTTGAGCATCGAGAGCCGTCAGAATACCCTTCAACCATTGGAGGATTAATTGTAACATAAAACACATTTCTCAATATACTTTAAGTATCTCATTAGCCTTTCTAAGACATCTCAGTGGTCCTTCCCAGGGTTACTAGTGAATCTACTCAACATGCTGACCATAAATGCGATGTCAGGTCTAGTGCATGTTATAGCATACATGAGACTTCCTATGAGTTTGGAGTAATCCAACTATGTAATAAGTGAATCTTCATTCAGTTTCAATTTATTGTTGCAGTCGTATGGAGTCTCAATCTTTTTGCTATTATTATAACCATACATTTCTAGTAGATTTCTAATGTAGTGACTCTGATTTAGGGTAACACCTTTCTCAGTGAAGTTCACTTCAATTTCTAAGATGGTTTTCACCACTCCTAAGTTTGTCATGCTAAACTGTTTCGTCAAGCCAACTTTCACGTCTTCCACCTCAGACTGATCAATATCAAGAATTAGCATATCATCAACGTACATGCATAGAATAACAACTTTATTTGAACTTGTTCTTACGCACAGATATTTATCTGATAGGCTGGACTGGAAACTCATACCTTTAACACAAGTATCAAATTTTTCGTGTCATAATTTTGTTGTTTGCTTCAATCCATATAGTGATTTAATCAACTTACAGACATTGTTTTCTATACTTTCTATGACAAACCCTTCAGGTTGGTGCATATAAATATCTTCAGTCAGATCTTCATTCAGAAATACGGTCTTGACATCCATCTAATGAACAGTAAAATGTTCAGTAGATGTTAGCGCGAGAAGAATTCTAATTGTTGTAATATGACAAACATGTGAGTATATATCAAAGTAGTCTTATATCATTCACTTGAGTGAGGCCTTCGACAATTAGACGTGCTTTTTATTTGGCGATAGTCCCATCAGGATTGAGCTTATTTTCCAGGACTCACTTTCAATAGTTCTAGCCCTTTGAGCAAGTCAACCAATGTCCAAGTGTGGTTTTGCAAAAGAGAATTCATCTCATCATATATGGCTTCCTTCCATAATAGAGAATCCCTAGATCACATCGCTTCTTTATAGGTAGATAGATCAACTTCAACTTGGTAAGTCACAAAGTTTGTACCGAAGATTTTAGGCATTCGTTCTCTATTAGATAACCTTTTAGATTCTGAACTACTAGTGTTTATGGGTTCAGTGTCAGAGATCCTTAGTTCTGTATCAACAATAGTCTTAGTACTAGTGACTGGCAGACCTGGAACGGTCAGGTTTTTATCTTTAAGAAACTTATACTCAAAGAAAATAGCATCACTAGATCTTATTTCAGCATTGGTTGAGAGATCTAGAAATCTGTCTGCAACATTATCATCTGCACATTCTAGATAGACACATGTGTTTGTCCCAATCTTAGCTCTCCTACAGTCAGGTATCCTAACATAAGTGATACAATCTCAAGTCTTAAGATTATCAAATCTAGGAGGTCTCTTAAACCAGAGCTCATCGGGTATCAGTTTCAACTTTGCATGGGAAATTTCATTAAGAATACGATTTGAAGTGAGGACAGCTTCACCCCAATAGGTCGCAGACATGTCAGCATTCAACAACATAGAATTCAACATTTCTGTTAAAATTATATTTTTCCTCTCAGCGATACTGTTGGATTGTAAAGAGTATGGGACGGTGGTTTCTGGGATCATGTCATTGCTGACAAGAAAGTCTCTAAACTCCCTGATACATATTCCCCTCCTCTATTACTTTTTAGCCTCTTAATTTTCATGTCAAGTTGATTTTCAACCTTATTTTTGAATATACGAAAATTTTCAAAAAAAACTCCATCTTTAGTTTTAATGAGATAAATGTGACTAAATCTAGAGTAGTCGTCGATAAAAGTTATTAGATACTTCTGACCTCCTCTTGTGACAAAGCTTTTGTAAACACATATGTCAGAATGTATTAACTCTAACAATTGTGTGCTACTAAAAACCTTACTAAAATGTATTCTTGTTATCTTAGTTGGAGCACAAATTTCACATTTATCAAATTTGATTGTTGTGTTTAAGGGAATGTTGTGAGTTTTAGCTAGCAGTAATAGTTTTTTATAGTTCAAGTGTCCTAATTTTACATGTAAAGTCTTAGGATCTATCAAAATTGAACTAACTTTATTCACTACTTCGTTTGCTAGACTCAACTTATACATCACATTTACAACATAAGCACATCCAAAATAATGTGAGTTAACTATTAAAGTCACTCTATCACCATTAATGTTAAACGACATATCAGCATTGCATAATAGACTAATTAACACTAAGTTAGTAGTTAATGTAAGTATAAATTTAACATTCTTCAAAAATTAACTGCGTACCTGAAGAGAGTAGCAAATTCGCAGTCCTAGTCTAGAGTACCTGAGCAGTGTCCCCATTCGCAACAACCACAGTCTCGTCTTGTACAGTAACATTCTTTAGATGCACAAAATTGTTGCAGACGTGACGTGTAACACTTGAATCTATCCACCACTCAGTATTATCATTTCCTTTTCCAACCATGACAATAAAGTTGGCAGACGCAGTCTGATAAAAAATGTTTGTTTTGTTATCAGTATTTGGTGTGCTGAATTCACCTATTTTAGGTTACTTGCACTCGGAAGCACAATGACCCCACTTATTGCAGTTATAGCACTTGCCTTTAGATTTCTTAATTTTCTTACTGGTGTCGGCAACTGCAGGTGCACTTGTCGGCGGTCTAGTTTTTTCAGGCTTAGGCTTGCGTTTTGGAAGCGTGACCATGTCAGTGGAAGAGTTCTGCTTACTAACCGTCTGTAAGACGTGTCTAGCCTGGTTCTCGTCCTCAATGCAAATAAATGGCTTGAGACTTTTAAGACTAACCTGCATTTTCTTCCGATACATATCCGTTTTGATTTAAAACATAAAACTAGAACAAAATCACATGATTCGTACGGAAACGACAAAGTTTTCGGATCCAATCCACTGAGTGTTTGTTTTGCTCTTCCTCTCTGACTGAACGCAACCGCCGAAGACTAGATCTGATCAACACACCTTCCACAACCAATATGGGTCTAAGGATCCATCGTCGATCTAGGCGGCAATAGAAATCGATAGTAACAAGTAGATCTGGATCTTGCAACAGAGAGAATCAATCCCTCTTCTGTTCTTCTATAGATGCACAAATCGACCAAGCAAAGATAGTGCGCAGAGAGAATCCTGCAATATCTAAGATCTTGTACAGGATGTCAGGATCAATGTATTCCTCTCGATTTGATCGGCGGACAAAGAGCTAACATAGATTCTCCTCCTTCTTTCCTTGTATCAGCACGAGCCCAAAGGATGGAGAAGATCTAGGACTGCTTATCTCTTCTAGTGATCTAAAAGAAATAGCCTTTTTTTCAAACACTGTGAATCTGCGGGTGAGAAATAATTGCAAGTAGCAGGCAATGGAGATAGAAATCCCCCTTGTTTTTTTAATCTATGCAGCGTCGGCGGAACCCTCCTCTGAGAGACGCAGCGGATGACGAGATCTACAGGCCTCCCTTCTGGTAGATCCTTTTGCTATATCGATCAAGCCTAGAGAGATGTCGGGACTAAGGCTTTTCAATTTCCTTCCCAACAAAGGAGTGGAACTTCCCTGACGGACAAGTGAGATTAATGAAATCCAAAGAGCAGCGATCCTAGAGGTTAACAAGGTCCCAAAATCCTGCACCATTTTGTTGCAGAATAAACACAAATTTAATGAATACAAAAGCAAAAAAAACTTATTTAATTACTTTTAAATATTCTAGAGAAAGATAAACAAAAAAACCATGAGTATTCATGCAGAGAGCTTATTAAACAATGGCCCTTCTGAAGATTTAGGATGCATGATTTTTAATACCAAACATTTTTTAACCTCTAATATGACCCGTGGAGGGGTCCGTTTGACACGGCGGCGACGATCATGAACACGACGATTACAAATTGTCGTTTGTGAACGCCCGACCTCGCCTAAGGAACTCCATCCACTTTAATGTTCAAAATTAGTTTTTTTTTTCTTGGTGGAGGTCATAAACGTTGTCATGCCAAACACATTTTATTTTATGACAGTAGCTTTTTGTCCAAACTCACTGTGCCAAATAGACCCTTGGTACTTATGTTTGGTCCAATTATCAAAAACCAATGACAAAAGGCTCATGTGAAGCACATGCCAAGGGAAAAAGTTATCTCAATCACAGCAGATATAAATTTACCCCACTTTTGTGTTCTAATTGTGATTCAAAGAATACCCCACCAGGTAAATTTGTTTTCAATCGGAAAACATCAAGATTATAGAGATTTCTATGACAATATATTTTCTACCTATCTGATATGAGACTAAATTGTAAAAGCCCAAAAGCCCAAAAGACAAATCCTGCACTTTAAAGGCCCAAAACATGTAATCTAGATTATTCTAAAATCCAGAAATTTCTACTGTATCCAGAATATTCTATTGTAATAGTATAAAAAGCCATGTACTCTGCTTCGGTGGTTGATAGTGCGACTGTCCTTTGTTTGCGCGAGCTCCATGAGATAGGGCCTGATCCTGCAAAAAAGAGGTATCCTCCGGTACTTTTTCTGTCGTCGTTGTCTCCCGCCCAATCTGAGTCGGTGAAGCTGTGAAGAGAGAAATTTGAGTTCTTCCGGTAGAGGATTCCAAGGTCTTTTGTGACTTGTAGATAGCGGAGGATGCGTCTTGCTGCTGTGAAATGATGGCTTGAGGGATTGCTGATGAATCGTGCCAGTATATTGACTGAATTCTCAATATCTGGTCTCGAGTTGGTAAGGTAGATTAAGCTTCCGACTAGGCTGCGATACTTCTCCTGATCTGTTCCTTCTTCTTCTTCTGTTTTTGTGGTTAATTTGTCGGTGGTGGACATTGGTGTTAATGCTGGGTTGCAATTCTCCATATCAAACTTCTTTAGTAGCATCCTGGTATATTGTTCTTGGGAGATGAAGATGTTGCCTTTGAACTGTTTGATCTGGAGTCCCAGAAAAAATTTCAGGGATCCAAGATCAGTCATTTCATACTTCGTCTTTAGCTTCTCTTTGAATTCTTCTATTAGTGCTTGGCACGACCCTGTTATGATGAGGTCGTCCACGTATAGGCTTATAATGATTCTCCCTTCTTCTTTGTTCTTAATGTAGAGTGTTGTTTCAATAGGGCTTCTGATGAATCCTTCTTGTAAGAAGAAGGTGTCAATGTTTTGATGTCATGCCCTTGGGGCCTGTTTCAGGCCATAAAGGGCTTTATGCAGCCGGTATACTTTCTCTTCTTCTCCTTTAACTTCAAATCCTGGAGGCTGCTTTACATATACTTCTTCTGATAGTTCTCCATTAAGAAACGCTGATTTTACATCTAGTTGGTATACTGGCCAATCGTATTGTGCTGCTATAGCAAGGATCAATCGGATTGTGGTGAGTCGTGCGACGGGGGCAAATGTTTCATTGTAGTCTTGGCCAGGTCTTTGGGTGTACCCCTTTGCCACTAGCCGAGCTTTGTGCTTGATGATTTTTCCATCTTCATTTTGTTTTAGCTTAAAAACCCACTTGAGTCCTATTATGGCTCTGTTTTTTGGTTGGCAAACAAGAGTCCATGTGTTGTTTTTTGTTATTGCTGCAATTTCTTCAGTCATGGCTTCTCTCCATTCTTTCATCTTGTTGGCTTCTTCAAAAGTTGCAGGTACAGTTGAGGTTATTAGGGCAAACTCATCATTCAGGTATATTTCCTGCAATGATCGAGACCTTGGTGGTGATGATGACTCATGGTCTGAGTCAAATACTTCAGGTTCTCCTTCTTCTGTGTTGTCTCTGATGGGGCTTGGAAATGTTCCCAATCTTGGAGAAGAGCTCAGCTCAACTGATGGCACAGAAGAGTGAGGTATCCCATGTTCTGAACCCCAATTCCAAGTCTCTCCTTCATGGAAAATCACATCTCTTGAAATAATTAGTTTGTTATGTCTGGGTTCAAGTAGTCTATACCCCTTGGTTTGATCACTATAGCCTAGGAAGATGCACTTGGTACTTGTTTCTTCTATTTTGTCTTGTTTTTCAATGGTTTTATGTGCATAGGTTATGCATCCAAATACTTTTAAATGGGAGATTGAGGGCTTTTCATTATATAGAGCTTCATATGGTGTTAGATTGATAAGAGCTTTGGTGGGTGTTCTATTGAGAACATACACGGCAGTTGTGGTGGCTTCTCCCCAAAAGTTCTTTGGAAGAGATTTCTGGATTAGCATTGCCCTCATCATTTCTGTGATGGTTCTATTCCTCCTTTCTACAACACCATTCTGTTGTGGAGTGGTTGGTGCGGTGAGCTCCCTGTGTATTCCTGCTGTCTGACAGAATGTGTTGAATTCTCTTAACAAGAACTCTCCCCCTCTATCACTTCTTAGTGTTTTAATGTGCCTTTCTAGTTGGTTTTCTATTTTTGTTTTGAAGGTGAGGAACTCTTGGAAGCTCTCTGATTTGTGTTCTAGGTGCATGATCCACATGTAGCGGCTGAAGTCATCTACAATTAACATGTAGAATCTTTTGCCTCCTAGAGATGGCACACGAGCAGGCCCCCAGAGGTCAATATGGAGTAGTTCCAGTGGCTGTGCAGCCCTTCTTTGAGCTGTTTGTGGGAAAGGAAGTCGGTGTGATTTGCTCCGGGCACAGGTATCACAGTTTAGTGTTATTTTGGTCAGACTTGGCAGCCCTTTTACAAGCTGATGTTGGTGCATGTGATAAAGATAGGACATGTTTAGATGTCCTAATCTGTGATGCCAGAGTTGGACTGACTTGTTGTCTTGTGAGCAAGTTAGTGCTGTAGATTTGTATGGCTTCAATTCTAGTGAGAAGATGTTGTTGGAGTTCAATTCTGCCGTCCCAATCACGGAATTGGTTCCGGCTTGCAGGATTGAGCAGGTGTTCACATTGAACACTACTGTGTGTCCTCTTCTCATCAATTGTCCAACACTTAACAGGTTTTGAGAGAGTGAGGGAACATAGTGTACCTCATCGATTAACTTTTGAGCTCCACTGGAAGTGATGACAGCAGCAGTTCCTTTTCTTTCTATCTTTATCTTCTTCCCATCTCCTATCATGACTTCTGATCTATAGGTTTCATCCAGTGTGATGAAGTAGTCACGGTTGTTCACCATGTGGCTTGAGCACCCGCTGTCGATGAACCACAGATGAGAGGAATTTTTGTGTTCTGTCTCCTTGCAGGTGAAGAGGAACTGGTCGTTCCCTGTTTCTGAGAACTTGGCTTCCTGCTTGGGCTTGAACCAGCACCTTTCTTCTGAATGATTTTGGTTTTTACATGTTTTGCATCTAAAGTAGCAATCTTTGGTGAGGTGATTTTGCTTCTTGCAGATTGTACAGGCAGTGTCGGCTGCTTGAGCTGTGTTCTTTTGCTTGAAATGAGCTCTCTTCTGTTTTTTCAGATTTCTGGTCTTTGAAATTTCTTTGAAATGAGGGCTTCTTCCCTTTCTTATCTTTGATTGACTTTTTACTGCAGCAGTTACATGGCTTTTTATACTATTACAATAGAATATTCTGGATACAGTAGAAATTTCTGGATTTTAGAATAATCTAGATTACATGTTTTGGGCCTTTAAAGTGCAGGATTTGTCTTTTGGGCTTTTACACCCCCTCTAAATCTGCACTGTTGGTCATTTGTATCTTCGATCGCAGCTCGATAAAAAAAGAAGAAATAGAAGGAGAAAGAAAAGGAAGAACAGAAGGAGTAAAGATTCACTGCGACAACAACTCTGCCATAGCCCTTTCGAAGAACCCCGTATACCATGCCAGAAGCAAGCACATAGACATAAAGCACCATGATTTCATCAGAGAACTATTAAACAATGAGCCCTTCGAAGATTTAGATCGAGATCGATTTCTGCCCGACGAAACATTTTTTAACAGCTCGCCGACCTAATGACGAAGCCGCTGCCGCAGGAGAGTCCGTTTGACATCGAGCGGCGCGATCATGAACACGAGATACAAATAGCCAACAGTGCAGATTTAGAGGGGGTGTAAAAGCCCAAAACCTCCCAAAAGACAAATCCTGCACTTTAAAGGCCCAAAACATGTCAAAATCTAGATTTTTTCTTGGCGGAGGTCTAAACGTTGTCATCCAGAATTTTATTTGACGGTACTTTTTGTCCAAACTACTGTCCAGAATAGACCCTTGGTCTATGTTTGTCCAATAGTCAAAAACCAATAAAAAGCCATGTGAAGCACTGCTGCAGTAAAAAGTTATCTCAATTAAGCAAATAATTTACCCCACTTTTGTTCAACGTGTGATTCAAAGAATACCCCACCAGGTAATTTGTTTTCAATCGGAAAACATCAAGATTATAGAGATTCTAGCAATATATTTTCACCTACTGATATGAGATAAATCAATGCTCTTACGTTCCTTAATAGATCGGTGTTGATTTTAACACCGGACTCATTTTTGTTGCTCAGCCCTCAGATCCAAGAAAAACAACCAGACTTCTTTATTGCCTACTGTTAAAATAGACAATAAAACTCAAAGCCTCTTTAATAAGCTCAAAGAAGACCCCATTTGTTTCTTTTTTTCTTTGTTTTGTAAAATGCTCACACTAATGGGTTTTTTCTTGGCAGGAACCTAAGTAGCTCTCTCATACAAATCTCGGACAAATTGTTTAACCTCCATAGAAAGATCTTCCTCGCTACAAGAGAAGTGCCCCGTCATAATAGCAAGGTTAGCACACACGGCAGGAGTATCGCTGCAAGCTGATGATCACTTGATCCACTGAATAGTCGTCAACGAATCGTCCGGTATCTCCAATTGCTCAACACTTTGTGTGGAGATGGTCCGACACAATCCTTTACACGCTCTTGAACTCTGTGGGGTGAACCGATGGGCAACGAAACCAAATACCTCCCGCTAGAAGAACTAAGTCATGGTGGTTACGTAAAACCAATCCCGCACCATCCAATCAGAGCTACGCTTGATAGCTCATCAATGTTAGGTTTGGCCCAACCATCCCGTGGGGGGTTCCAAAACAAAGAAAGTGTGTAATTGAGAAAGGAAGAATAAATCACCCTCGAGAACCACACAAACAATGATTGGCTAGCTTACCTTGTAAATTATCATTAATGGCCTCAAAAAACTGTTGAAATTTCACAAGCGGATCAGAAGATAGCTCTGATACCAAGTAAAACTTTCAGAGCTATCAAGCTGACTACTTGATCAAGCGAAAACGGGAACTAGGCGCAGGAACACTCCAACCATAAACTGGGCTAAGTAAATCAGAGACAACGGAGAGCAAACACAAATCTTGTAATATCAATTATCTTCATTACAAGGCAAGACATACATGGCGAGACATGATTTCGCCAAGTACAAGGGAGAAGCAACAAAGCAAACAAGAAGAAACAAGCTGGATGGACTGCCTCAGAGACCGCTGAAATCGCCAAGTCCGTCGAGACCGTCAAGCCGCTGCTGCACCAACTGAACTACGGAGTTCGTGAAGTCCGCGGACTACCCGTTATTCTGCTGAATGACTGCTCTGCAAGCCGCTGCCGAACTGAAAGAACAGACTGCCTAGTCCGCCGAAACCGGCAGACAGGTTATGAACTTGGAAATTGCTGAAGAAGAGAAAACTGGCTGGCCGCAAATGCGACCTGCTGAAACCGCCGATTGTTAACCGCGAGCTCCACTGATTCCTGACCGCAGTCAGAACCAGACTCCTGGCTTCACAGTGCTAGTCGCACAACCTGCAAACAGCAACAAGTTAACCTTCTCAAACCGCGCGGACAAGAAAACTGAGGTCACAGCAATTAACCAACGCTCAACTTACTGTTCCTCAGTTACTGTTGATGTGACGGGAGGTCTTATTTATAGGCGCGGAGAGGAGTGTGGTCACCGCCCTAGTGAATAAAATCACCACCCCAGCTCGCAGCTAGCACAAGTCAGTCCGCCGAGTCCGCAAGGACAAGACCGGACAAGCCAACCAAAACCGCATGGCACCAAGGCTGGAAGCCAGCCCGCAACCTGGCGGACACCGCACCAGACCGCATGCTGCATAGCACGCGAACACAACAACAACCCACACTGCAGCAGTCCGCACACTACACGCGGACACAGCACCAGCCCGCATAGGCCGCGAACACCGCACCAGCACACAACACAAGTCCACGACCAACAGACACAAACCGCCTGGTCAACCAGCGGACATTGCGGACTCTGCGGTCACCCTGGACTTGTCACAGATTGTGACCAAGTCCAACAACCAACCAAGAACATGGCGCGAGCTCGGCGGACAAGAACCCAGTCCGCCAACTCCCAAGTCAGATCGCCAACAAACCGCTCCACCAGAGTAAGGCAATCAGCCAAACTCACAAGCTCCAAGAGCAGTCAGCATAGAGCGAACTCCGCGGACTCATAGTGAGTCCGCAAGGTTACACCAGGGAACAGTCAACTCCAAGACACTAGCCGAACTGAGGGTCACCATCATCAGGCCGCAACAAACAGACCGCCCAAACCGCACCAACAGTCCGCTCAGGCCGCACAATCAGTCCACCCAGGCCGCGCGGTCTGCCTGATCAACCCCCCCCCCCCCCCCCCCCCCCCACTTTCACCACACAATTTTCAACAGAAACCCTTTCGCATGAGCCACACCACAATGAACAAGTAATATGTGGGGATGGATGTCTCACTCAAAAAAAAGAATTCTGGCCTTCCAAGTCTCCCAGAGCTAGAAACCAACCACAATTTGCAAGAAGCGGCCAAGCGAACTTCTATCCTCTTGTGACCTAATTATGCGTAGCAGATGCAGACGAGATTCCTAAGGATAAAGATGATGAATTAGAGGAATTGTGATACCCCAAAACATTTTAGCCAACGAACAAAAAAACATAGGCATGCTTCAGGTCCTCCTTCATATATGTGTAGCGGGGGCAGCAGGGGGGATAGACATACCCCGGGAGAATGGAAGAGACCAACAGGGTAGGCAATCAAAGTAGAGCTTCTAGATGAAGCATCGAATCTATGGAAGGAATGCCTCCTTTTAAACCCGAGCAAGCCAAACATGAGTGGCACATCAATCGAGTATGTTCTGACTTGGGCTTCGATATAGTGGGATGACAATAATACAGTAGAAACCTTCCTCATCAAACAACTTTGGAATTTGGTCAAATGTCACTCCCTCGTAGTAGTGATGAACTCAGAAACTAAGGAATCAATCTCCCTGATGGAAGGGCTTACATTAGACTGGCTTTCCACCAACGGACAGTTGGACACCTAAGGATGATAGAAGGTTAGAATGGATTATCCATCTCCGATGACCCACCGCAAAAATGGTAGAACAAGGGGCAATCGTAAAGAGATCTCACGCCAAATATTTGATCAGCGGTAAGGTGCAACATAGCCCACAAGCCCAAGTCGATCCTTTGAATGAATTTGCTCCACATAAAATTCATTCGTAGAGCAATAATGTTTGCAACTTTACCAAACAACAACTCTTGTTGTTGAATGAGTGGGCAAACCCCCAAATCAACAAATTTAGTCGGAGCACACATGTGCTCCCATCCATTTAAACGGGCACACAACACCCCGATGACCCACTCTAGAGGAAAAATCTAATTAGTTGTTCAATCTACCGGATGATCCCTGTAGAAACCTAGTCGAAGAGAGAGAAAAACATCTTTACCTCAATGTGAGGATAGGCCCTTATTTATACTAACAAACTAGGTGCTAATACAAAGGAAACATAAATGGAAATACAACACTTAAAATAAAAATACTTAATGCTCTAACACTCCCCCCTCAAGTGGAATCATAGAAGGTCATCATGCACCGGAGGCAAGAGGTTGCCATCTGCAAAGAGAATGTAAGATATAGGCGCACAACAAGAAGAGAAACGAAACTCTTTGAGTATCCCACTCGTCGCCATCTCCTTCATACCAAACAAGTTTGAGGAGAGAGGGAGAGACAAAGAAAGGGAATATAAATAGGTGTCTTAAATCTATGAGAGAGGGGGAAAGAGGGAGAGAGGGGAGAACGATGGAGGTGTTGTGTGGTCAAATCACTTTAAGAGGAGAGAGAGGGGGATAAAGAGAAGAAGAGGAGAGAGGGGGGTAAAGAGAAGAAGAGAAGAAGGTGGGGCCCGCGACATTTAATGAAAAGAGGGGCATTTAATGAAAAGAGGGGCAATAAAAAAGAATTTAAATTCTATCATGCAACTTTTTTGTTTGCCTGTTTGTGCAATTTTTCGTTTTTCAAAATTTCCCTTCGGCATAGACGCTCGAATACGGGCGTAGCCCGCCTGAAAGCGGATGGAGCCCGCCTGGAAGCGGGCGCAGACCGCAGTGACGTATCGAGAATGGGCGAAGCCCGTTCGAAGATGCTAGTATTAATATGTGTGTGTATATATATATATATATATATATATATATATATATATATATATATATATATATATATATATATATGCTTCTATCTCTCTCCTAATCATCTCAAAATAGCAGCCAAGTATGATTTTTTTGTTAGAGGTATTAGGACTCATAATCCATGCAGCCCAATTTGCATCAAACTCATAAAGAGTAAGTGCATGGTCCCAACTAAGCCAGCCATACACTTTCTAGATCCACCTTCAACATCATGAGGTCCTTTCGAGCAACAGGTAGTGCCCATGGAATGGTGAATTCCCCGAGCAATGACCAAGTTGTCAGAAATGTTCTGCAGTTACTCCATAACTCTAATCATGCTCCCATCAGAAACATTAGAGGCAACAAGGCTATCATCCACAAAGAGAATGTGAGATATATGCGCACAATGAGAAGAGAAATGAAACCCCCTCAATTCTCTCAGTAGCCGCCCTCTCCTTCATACGGAGGGAAAACAATGGACGTCTGGAGGGAATCGACTGATTGTTGAAGAGGGATTGTCGATTCTCTTACAGACGAAGATGGGCTCGTGGGCATGTGTTGGATTGTCGACGACAGATGAGGGTTGTAGTGGCCTTGTCGACAGACAGAGACGGGCTCACTCCTCCAAGTAATGGTGGTTATTCCTGGCACAAGATGGAGTGGTTGCACATTTATTTTGTCCCATAGGTCTCTGATGCAGTGGCGGATCCAGAAAATTAATAATTGGGGTGCACACAAATTTTTTTAATGAAATAACAGAAACATTTATTATATCTTTTTAAATTGAAGAAACACTTTTTCAGAAAATCCTTGAAGTACACCACTGTAGTGTGGAATATAACGAACCACACAATCAATGACTTGGATTGCTTTTGATGCACTCAGCTCATGTGGGTCGAGTGCACGATATTTTTTTCCTATGTCTGCCCCTCATCATAGGAATGCGCCATTGAATTCTATAAATTTTAACAAGGGGGGTCAGACATTAACTTCCACAAACAAAAAAATTTGAATGCTTCCATCTTATCAGAGTTGTTTCAACCACATCTGGCCATCGTTTTTTACATATACGTAGTCAAAATTCATTGTCTCGACGAGAAGAATCCAAAACCATTAACCATTTTGAAAAATACTGGGGAGGCCAGTGTCCCTCGGGCCCCCTCTAGATATGCCCCTGCTCTGATGTCATGTAGACACCTAATTGTGGAGAGAAAAAACACCACAGCGTCAATGTAGGTTAAGTCCTTGTAATAATAACTTGGTTACTAATTCAGAGGAAAAAAGAAATGAAAATAGAACATTTAAAAAAATGTTTAATATCATTACCATCTCAATGTGGAGGCCAACCTTGGAGTTGCAGAGACCAGACTCAAATAAAGGAAGGAGTTTACAAAGCTGACCAACGAATAAAAGAGCATGTGGTCTCTACCTGGCAATATGTTCCTCATCTTCTGCACAACAAAGTCAAAGATGGAGCTCCTTTATTTGTGCCCTGCAAGAGGAATGCCCAGATATCGCCAATACGCCCAGAGCGGGTAACTCTTAACGTGTCGTCAATCTCCAGACAGGTAGCCTCCTGCACCGACCGACTAAAGCATAAATCAAACTTTCTAAAGTTTGCCGCATGACCTGAGGTTGCAGAATAGTCATCAATCACCTTCATAACTCTGATCATGGTCCCATCAGAAGCACTGGAGGTAATGAGGTCATCATCACTAAAGAGAATGTGAGATATAGATGCACAATGAGAAGAGAAAAGGAGCCCCCTCGATTCTCCAAACCATCTCCCTCTCCTTCATATAGAGGGAGAACATATCGAAATATAGGATGAACATGTAAGAAGATAGTGGTAACCGTGTCGAAACCCCACTAACAAAGAGAGTAAATCGGGTGGTCCAAGATACAACCCATAATCCACGGAGTGCACTATACAGCAAACCCGAAAAATAGTAAAAACATGTTGGGCATAGTCCCAACAAAGCCAGCCATACAGTCTCTCCAAATCCATCTTCAACATTACAAGGCCCTTCGAGTAATAGGTAATGTCCATGGAACGGTAAATCTCCCAAGCAATGAACAAGTTGCCAGAAATATACTACGTCCCCGCTCCTTCCCCAATAAAGGCCCCTTGCTTCTCATAGATCAAATGAGGGAGGACCGCCTTTAACCGTTCCATGAGGATACATGAAACAACCTTGTAAAGTGTGTTACACATGCAGACAGAGTGGTAGTGCTATGACTTGGATGGATAGACAATTTTTGGAATAAGAACAAAGCTAGTCTTCCTCCATTCCACATGCGTGTAACAAGTATCAAAGAAACCCCTAACCGCAGTAGTGAGCTAATTCTTGGCAATCTCTCAATAGAAGCGGTAGAAGATTTCATTAAAGTAGTCTACCCCTAGTGCCTTACGTAGGAGTGTTCACGAACCGAATTGAATCGAATATCTCTTTAATCGAATCCAAATTTATCATATAGTGCAGAGATCCAGACTTGTTCGATTATTTGAATTTGGATTCATCCCAAAATCCTGGATTAGGATTCGAGTATGGATTCAAATTCAAATTCGCTCCAAATGATGGGCAAAATAAACTTTGATTGGAAGGCAAGGATCATCTTTATATATAATATAGATATTCCTATTATTTGTGAACTATTCACAAATTTTGCCAATAAAGATAATATTATTCAGATTCAAAAGTGTTACATAATCGCATATGGAAGCCACCATGGTCGCAGGCATATTCATTCAAGTAGACCCCCTGCACCATAATTTAGGGAATGCATATATGGAAGCCGCCTTGCTCAATATGTTACATAATCGCATATGCAAGTCGTCGTGGTCGTGGGCACATTCACTCAAGTGGACCTTCCCTCGCCATAATTTATGGAACTCATATATGGAAGCCGCCTTGGTCAATTTTTTTTTGTAATTAACATGTATGAATTAATTAATGAATATTAATTAATAATCAATTAAGTTAAGTAATTTTTATTTCCTTATTTGGTTGTCCTCCCTCATATATATAAGAGGGAGGGGCTTATGGGTGAAGGTATCTTGGAATGTATGCAAGTATTAGGGTTGCAAGTTCCTCTTTATCCATCATCTTTTCTTCTCGCTCATCACCGTCAGCCCCCTCTCCACACCGGATTCCTCCCGGGAAACCATCTAAATTGTAACAATGATCCAACCTGTCGGCCCCGTCTGCTCGTTTGACGCCGCCGGGGATTGTGTCACGATGGACACCTGCCTCGACCCCATCACCCTCTCCGTCTGTGTGCGCCTCGATCAGCGAACAGATGAACTCGCCAACCTCCTCGCCTCGCTGCACTCTCTCGACGCAAAAATCGATTGGATCCTCACGTTAGAAGGACCTTTCCCCCTCAGGGTCCGCTACTCTCTTCGTGTCTGGCCACTAGTTCCACCGTCAGTCGGGACGTATGAGCTCTAGGTGCCTCCCCAACCACAGCCACGGGGTCCTCTACCTTTTATGTCGACGGGCATGGTCGACCCCCCCCCCCACCTCCATTTACAGCCACCTCAAACGAGCCTCCTGCGCCTTTCGCGGCCAACCCACATTAACTTCTAGAGCTTGTCGCTGGTCTTCATGCCCATACGGCCCCATCGACTGCCACTAAAGCACACAAAAAACGGGATCTACCGTCGACGGACGCGAAAAGGCCGTTCGAGCCCTCGACGGAACAGCCTCATCTGTCGGATCTGCCATCCCACCCCTCTCTCCAGCTGGACGACAACCTCCAAGGACTCGCATGCCGGAGTCCACTTCTCTTTGTTGCGCCTGCAACTTTCCCAGTCCTATAGTGCATCGATGCTTCTCGCAAGCCCTTTCGCAGGACTGTCCCAGACCTCGTCGTCGACACCCCAGTGCCTATTTCCTTTGATTCTTCTCCCTGACCAACATACCCCTTCATTCGCCTTGATCCATGAAACCTCCTTTCCCACATTCTTTTTCATCTCGAGTCCCCCTCCACGCCCTGGCGCATTTGTTGTTTCCGGTAGAGAAGTGTGGCCCACTTTTCTGATTTGATTTTCAAACCTATTATGTACCCTCCCTTCCTCTTTTTCATGCCGCCAGCTATCTCTACCCACTAGTTGCCAAAAATAATTCTCCATTCTCTTTATTGTCCCATCATCTTCATTGACTTTCCCCCACACCAGCAAACCACGCCACATCTTTTATTTTCTTTAATTCTCCCTAGCCGCCACCTCCCATTTACCACATCTAATATTAACCCCTAAACATTTAATTATTGTGAGAGCTATTTTCTATCTGCACACATCCCAATTTCCCAAATTATCATATTCTGATTTCCATTACTCCTCCACATCACTCATCTGCGCTCCTATGTTTCACCTTTATTATTAAAGCTCTCGCTATCTATTGGAGGCTCGTCATTGAGGGCAAAGTCGATTTTCAAGGGCGATGGCATGTTGCATAATCGCATATGGAAGTCATTGTGGTCGCAGGCATATTCACTCAAGTGGACCCCCCGCGCCATAATTTATGGAGCGCATATATAGAAGTCGCCTTGCTCAATATGTTACATAATCGCATATGGAAACCGTTGTGGTCGTGGGCACATTCACTCAAGTGGACCTCCCCTCGCCATAATTTATGGAGCGCATATATGAGAGCCTTCTTGGTCAATTTTTTTGTAATTAACATGTATGAATTAATTAATTAATATTAATTAATGAATATTAATTAATATTAATCAATTAATTTAAGTAATTTGTATTTCCTTATTTGATTGTCCTCCCTCATCTATATAAGGGGGAGGGGCTTATGGGTGAAGGTATCTTGGAATGTATGCAAGTATTAGGGTTACTCCCTAAGTTCCTCTTTATCCTTCCTCTTTTCTTCTCACTCATCACCGCCGGCCTCCTCTCCTCGCCAGATTCCGCCCGGGAAACCATCTAAATCGAAACAAAAAGTCACTCGAATCCGGATTCGAATTTGAAAAATACGAATATTAATCGAATCGATTCTCGAATTATTCACGAACTATTTGGTTTGCGAACAACCCTTCTCTTACGTTTCAGAAAGTTGAACACACATTGTCTCACTTTCTATATAGTAACGCCCTTCACAAGCTGTCCATTCTTTGCAGCTGACACTTTGAAAGAAATTTCGGGGAAGGTCCCAACCACGGCCGGTATGATCGGGATAAACTTGTCCTAGAAATAAGTGAGGATCTACATCTGAATTACCTTTGGATCATTGAGCAACTACTCTTCCTCTCCCTCCCATTGTAGAATTATATTCCGACATCGGCGTAGCATCAATGTTATGTCATAGAAAGAGGTGTTAAGCTCACCCTTCATAAGCAAGGGGCCCTTACCTTTTGCTGCCACAATGTATCCTTCAAAGGAAGGAACTTGTAGAACTCGCGCGCCATTAGACTAAGGATACTCTGATCCGCCAGTGATAGTTCATTCACTATAGCAGTGAAAGGATCTCCTCATCTAGAGTATCAGCCATAGAGAAGAGGTAGACAACCCTCTCTTTATTCCACTTCCTCAATGCAAGTCTAGTCTTGAACATGAGACAATTCAGCCTATGCGCTGGAGAGACAGTGCCCATGTACAGACAAGTGTCCCTATCAATCTGTCGTAACTTTTCAACCCACTTCTGGTTTACACCACCTATTATGCTAAATTGTTAATATACAGATGTATATCAGAGAGTAAGGTCACTACAAAAATCTCCTTTCTTCCACCGCTTATACAAGTAGCTTTTCAATATTCTTATTAAAGGTAAGTTAGTCAAATGTGATATTTTGGGAAGATTCAAATATTTCATGTCAGGGATGATCTTTTCACATTTATAGATGGCCAAATTTAATGATCAAGCGATCTTTAACCAGAAAGACATATAACCATGATGATGAACACAAAAAGGATTAAAATGTAGTAATGACAAGTCCATGCAACTGATAAGTAAGACGGTCTACCTTCACCGGTGGGAAGGCAAATGTTACTAAAGCATTAGAGCCAAAATTAACCAAAACTGCAAGACTAATTCCTCGTGCTCTTGTTCGCAGCGGAAAAATCTCCGAGACCATTAACCAACTTATTGGACCAAAGGATACCTGGTAATCATATAAACAAAAAAATTGTAGACTTCTCAATCGACTCAAAACTTTCAATGTTGTCAGCTAACACATTCCTAATGGCCTGTCAGCTCAGAAAAAAAATATACTTAAACTACAGAAGAAAGCATGAGAAAGTTGCACATATTTCTTACGAAGCAGGTGATCCATGAACCAAAAGTTGATTATGTAGCACAAGTCCTATTAGCAAATAAAAGGAAGAGTTTGGATCGTGAAAAAAATATGATCCTGTGTGCTGCCATTCGATTAATTAGGGCAAGTGAGAAAAGACAGCGGTGGCCCTCACTGGTAGTCTTAAATTTTGGATTGAACAAATATTTAACTATGCCCTATAAATAGAGTCAAATGAAGCCTAAACATTTTTTTAAATCTTTTGAGAGCTTGGTGTTTGATGGAACAGATTGGGCAACAGTGCCCGCCTCTCCCCAACAAAACAATGCAATTATGGTTATAGCATCTATCACAAACTCTCAAGCAAAATTATTGATCAATCAATGCCGTGAGAGATTGCACTTCTAATATTGGATGATATAATCAAATATCTTGAGGCTTTCCGTAGAATCTGCTTGTATATTGAACTTAATGTCATTCTTTTACTTGCTCTGCTTTCCCTTAGTCATTAAATTTCTCATGTTTATGTTCTGTTATGGTATTGTAGAGAAGATGCAAGAACTTCGATTAAGATGGTTCAGACACGTACAAAGGAGACCATTAGAGGCACTTGTTAGGGGTTGTGAGAGTTTTACCACTTGGTATGTTAAACGGGGGAGGGGTAGACCAAAAAAGACTTGGAATGAAACTATAAGAAAAGACATGATGTATTTAGGCATTAGTGAGATTATAATTAAACATAGCAATGGCGACAAATGATCCATATAGCCGACCCCACTACAGTGGGATAAAGGTTTGAGTGTTGTTGTTGTGTTCTGTTATGATATCATGTAGTTTCAAACTATGTTGTTCAAGGCGCGCCTCAGGCTCAGGGCTCACCACGCTCAGACGTTTGCGCTTTTGTACACCTTATTTGCGCCTTTAGAACATAAAAGGCGCTCCTGAGTGAGATTTGTGCTGTAATTTTTTTTCAAAAAAAAAGAAAACAATGTAAGAACTTGATAACTTTTTTATTGATTTGGTGTGTGTGAAAGATAATTGTGAGTTGGGACTTAGATATGATGAAAGTGACCACATTAATTTTTTTAAGAGATATAAATGATAGTAATGAATGATTAATTAGTAGAATAGATGGAATCTCGCGATCACCCCACGGTGCCGACTTGACAGAGAAGATCCTCCTCTGATACTACCTAACCCTAAATGATTTTCAAACCCCGGCCTGATGTTGATTATTTAAACCCCTTCCATGACTCCCTTCCAAGTGGTTGCGTCTTGCCTTCGTCAAGCGCGCGTCTGCGCCTTGAGCGTTGGTGATGCGGACCCACAGCGGAGGATTATTATGATTTACAGTTTTGGGCCCGGAGGAAAGTTTGTTTTCCTAAAGAACTATTTTTCTTTTGGAATTATCCGATTGGCTACTTATCATATATGACGTTCCTAGATCGATGATCTGACTCCACGGATGTGTCACCAATATTCCTAGATCAGTATGATGATTGTCGGTGTTCATATACGATCAGTATGATGATTGTCGGTGTTCATATACCTGTACGCGAATGGGTCGTGTTGATCCTTCTACGCGACTTGATCGCCTTAGAGATGATTATTATGAGGATCGTCATTTTGAGAGAGATCTCGAGTGGCAGTTTCGTACTGATGCCCCTTCCTTTGACGGCTCATCAAGTCTCGAGTCTTTCAGTTATTGATTCGGGGATATGAAGTATTAGTTCGATCATTTTGAGTTATTCGGTGAGCGGCGCATCAAGTTTGTGAAACTTAAGCTTCTAGATCAGACGAGAGCGTATTGGTCTATCATTGAGAGAACCCAAGAGCGAGATCGTCTTCATCGCATCACTAATTGGGTGGATATGAAGCGTATATTGTGTCATAGGTATCTGCCTTCGTCGTATCGAAGTCGCTTGCTTGAGCAATTATTTTCCCTTCAGCAAGGATTTGTCTGTCGCTGAGTATAATGATCGTTTTGATGAGTTGTGAGGAGTGATATCCAAAAGGAGCTAGATATGACCACTTCTTGATTTCGGTCTGGACTTTGATTTGACATACGTACTGAATTGGCTTATCACAGCTCGAAGTCCCTTAAGAAGACATATCAACTCGTCCTTTATCACAAACAAACCATGAGATCTGCAAGAGCTGGTCGATTGAATTCACACATTGACCTCAGCAGTACGAGTCCCTCTCATACCAAGGTCTCCACGATGTCTACCATTATCCTATCAGACATGACAGAGAAGATTTGGATTTCTCTTACCCCAGTGAGGTACTTAGTCCGGTGAGTGGACTATCTTTTGTTTCCGACTCTTCTCTGGTGACCCTGACTGCGAGTGAGTCTGAGCAACCTATTGATTTTATAGTGTTGTGTGACTGTGTCCATGCACTGGGTTTGTTAACACCCCTACCATAGACTCGTTTTTTGACACCGCACTTACATACCCATTCTTGAGAGTAGGTCTATGTCCCTTTCCCCATGTCATTGCTCTGAGCCACATAATAACCGAAAGCCCATAGCCTGGTGTTGATCTTATAGTGGCTATCTCACCCATTTATGAGTACATTACCCCTTACATCGGTATTCATTTGGAGGATCCTAACCCTGTTGATGGGTTCTATGACAAGCCTCCTGTTGAATCTCCTGATGAACCACCACATCCTGGTGAGGATGAGATTCAGGTGAGTCACTCGTTTATGAATTACGAGTTATTGGCGTCTCTTTTGTTTTCATCTCTGGTCTTGCCCCAGAGAATGGATCTTGAGTGGAGCATTACATATGCAGGGCCTTCCTTGAGTACACATGAGCATACTCCTGATATTTTGAGGACCTACCTTATGACACATCGCACTCTTGATGAGTTTTGGGGCACACCACCTGCTGACCCACCAGATGAGTTCTTTCTTTTCAGGAGCACTCACTACACTCTTGAGTCACATCCTATCGTCGGTGTCACTGGTATCCACTTGGATGATCGTCGCACTGCGATGAATTTTTATACATACCTCCGACTGAGCCCCCTGATGCGTCACAATCTCCAAGAGGCATTTGGCATCTTATGAGCTTCTCTTTTGGTGTTGATGTATCACGTAGTCATTTGGATACTCGTCGCACACTGGATGAGTTTTTTTACACTCCATCGAGAGAACCTCCTGATAGGTCACCTCATTTTATAGATTTTCAGGTAATTGTCAGACTGCCCCACGGAGAGTGTGTTGTGTCAGTCGTGTTTCATTTGCATGAGTCTGTTGAGTCATTTTTTATCATTTGCATGTGTTTGTTGAGTTGTTTGTTCATCGTTGCACGTATGTCATGAGTCGGTCCGACGGAAAATAAATTATAGTAATAAATCTGATAAACCGCATGCAAAAGTTCATTGGCAAAGGCATGTAATTCATGAAGGTGAGTAGGAGATGGTGAGAATCCGCATTGTGAGTCTCTGTATGAGGCCTGCTAAAAGTTTGAGCATTTGGGGAATGGATCCCCATACAATCATGCGACGGATCGAAACAAATATCTATGATTTTGATATCCCGACGAGTACGAGTATCCGTCCCATATTTAATAATGAGGACTTAGCGCTGTACTACAAGTCTCACGAGCATGTGGACCTATTTTGTGGAGATCCTCTTGAGCCTACACCACCACATCCTTCTGAGCCCATTCCCCCACAGTCTTTTGAGCCTACATTTCCACATTTCAGTCCTACACCTAGTCTACTTCTGAGCCCCACCTGCCTTTGGGTCAGTCACATATGGCTTCACCGTCTGCACCGGCGAATAATATCTATTTATTATAAATAGAGGTGTATGGGGGAGGCTTGAGGCCATTGCAGATTTCAGAGATTTAAATCCTGGAATCCCGCAATCACCTCGCGGTGTCGCCTCTGTTGAACCCTAGGTAATGACTCCTAGGCTCTCATCCTCCTCCCCAAGATACTATCTAACCCTAGGCCTCTTCCTCCACCATCCAAAGCCCCCACTGCCACCTTCACAGCCCCTCAAACCCCAGTCACCACCGATTCAGGTTGTTGTACAGCCACAACCGCCCCTCGAGCCATTCCCCCTTGTTGTCGTCACCCCTTCTAGCCTCCCCCTTGCTGTCGCCACCCCATTCAGCCGCCCCCTTGTTGCTGCCACTCCCTTCCAGCCTCCTCCTGTCCAGCAACCTTCCTACTGTCCGCCCCCTCTCCATCCCTCATAGCCAACCGCCGCCCCTCCTTTCAGCCACCACAACCACCACCAGCCCGGATCCTCTTCCAAAGCCTCCGGATCCACTCTCCCGCTGCCCGGATCAGCTACCTTAATGTCGGATCTACCCTCCCGCAGCCTGGATCCGCTTCCCACAGCCAGATCATGTCTGATTAGCCCTTGTTTCCCCTCTGGCTCGTCTCCACCGCGTCGTGCTTCACCGGATCTCTACACCTCGGATAATCACCATATTTTGTGAGTATTTATTTGTTGTATGGAACTTAAATTCTCAATATTAATATATGAAGCTATGATCTTATGCTTGTTTGGATCTCTGAAATAATAGTTGTTTGTTTAGATTATTACTGTGATTTGAAGAGTTTATTCGCCGAATGTTCTTGCTTTGATCCTCCACGCGGAGGAAAGTCAAAGCCTGCTTGACTAAAGAACTATTTTGCTTTTGCTAAAATTACCCGCATGTAGTTTGATTATTTATTGCTTAATTTGAATTCGCCGTCGGATTTGCATTGCATGTATGGTCAGGGCATCATTAATCCTCCACCTATAGATTTGTCCTGCATCACTTGTGCCTAGGCTCCAAAACCTCTTTGAGCATTAGTGCGCCTTGCGCTTTTAATAACTAAGATTTCAAGGGTGATTCATTGACCAAAGTACATAAAATTAGTTATATTTATAATTCTTCAGCTCCTAATTTGACATATTTTTCAATCTTAAACATAAGAAGGCATCAGTAATTTGCACTGCTGGACAGGAACTAACCTGGTAAGAGCCAACATACAAAAGCAAAGCTCCAACAGCAACCCAAGACTGACCTCCTAAGAATTTGTAGTAAGCTGCCAGAAGGAACAAGGATAGTACCTATATTCAAAAGACAAAATGACCCATTAAACAAGAAATTTGAATACTCTCATAATTAAATTAGTAATTATATGTATCACTTGCAAGAGATTAAAATGATTTTATAGTTATTAGTGTTATCCAAATTGTTTGAGGCCGCCATTCTGAGAAGTTGGAATGATTTGACACCATAAATTTAAGCTTAAACTACAATGAAGATGAAAATAAATAAATAATCTTAGTGCTAGTTTTCTTCTATTAAAAAGACAGATGATACATACAATTCCACCGACACCAGCAATCAATAGCGGGCGTCTGCCAAGGTCATCGGCTTTTAGAACAGCAACACCAGTCATTAGCAACTGCGGGAGAGAAAAATGTTATTTACAGTAAAGAATATAACTCAGAGCAGAGTAGTCTATACTTGAAGAGTGAGATTTCTGACTCCTCAACATCAGGAATATAACTCAGAGCATCGTAGAACCTCATAAAGAATAGAGGATATAACTTAAAAAAAAATCTGTCATTAGCAGAAATTTGACTTCCTGTAAACTAACTTTAATAAAGATAAAGATGGATAGTTTGATAGCTACAATATTAGGATCATAAACATCTTTGGTTGCAATATTAATAAAATTTAAAAGAATTATAGGAACATAGTACAGATACAGGGTGATGGGGATTAGCCGCGGCATCGATACTTGGTTTTGGGACACCACTTGGCGGGGCCCGCATTTTTGTACTCGTGCGGGAGGGGTTGATCTGATCGCTGATCTGAGACAACGAGCACGTCTGAAGCGTCATTTCTACATTTTTTAAGTATTTGTTGTTTTCATTTGTACATTTTTTAGTGCGATTTGAACAGCGGACGTAGCGGTCAATCATAGTCGTTCACGCCGGGTGCCCTAGCCCTCTTTTCGCCAGAAATAAGGGCGAGGGATGCCAGATTGAGGCATTGTTAGCCTTGTGAGTGAATCCAAAGCCGACAATCAAATTGTGGTGCAACGCCGCGAGATAGAGGGGTGAGACGTCCCGGTTCCTTTTCAGTTTTCCTTTTTCAATCTACTGTAACCATCCAATCGTGGAGAGACGGCAAAACTGGAAGCCATAGCCTAACCGACCACTCCGTGCTTCAGCCTTAGCTGATCAGTCTTTTTCATCCCGATTCAATCAACAACGCTCTCGATCTCACTGTAGGCCAACGTTTCATTCTTGTTTCAAGCCCGCCGATCTTACGCCGGGTCCTCGCCGACGGTACCATACCTATTCACATTTACCGCCCCTCTCTACTTCGGCTGCCCGCACCAACAGCAAACGCTTCCTGTCCCAAAACCAATCGCTCGCCACAGTCTCTCCTTCCTCCCCCTACTCCTTCCTCCCCCTACTGCAAGACACAAGCCCTGTTTCCCTCTTCCCCATCCACAATACCTAACCTCCCTTCAGCAGCCTTCTGCAGCAAAACCCTTCCCTGGCCACTGTTTTCTGAAGAAAAATTGCTCCCTTCTCTGATTTCAACAGTTGAAGCCACCCCCATTCACAACATTCGCTCTCCATCACCTCCCACCGCTAGATCTTTGTGCTAGTGAGTATTTTGTATTGTGTTCCTTCTTATTCTCTATTGACTATTGGATGAACATTGCATATTTGATTGGAGATATCGTCTTGTTAGCATTCTTGTTTAGTTTTCATATTTTCTTATAAATCTCGTTCGTTCAAGTTATAGTTGAACACCCTTCGTGCGAAGGAGAACGTGTTTGCTTGTTTGCTCGAAGATTGTGGTGAATGGCTTATTTGATTGTTTAGCCTATATAATTTAATTTCTCAATTTAATTCTGAATTAATTTGATTGTTTAGCCTATATAATTAATTTGATTCATGCGTGCATCATAAAAATTAGGTTTGTTTGAATTGACACCGCACACTCACAAAATTAGGTTTGTTTGTCTGGGGTTGGGACCACTTGCATGTTACATAGTGATAAGCCTTATGGTCAGCTCATCTCTGACCCGAACCTTACCAACAAGAGAACCACCAACTCCAACTCCAACTCCAAAATGACATTTACGGAGTTTCAACGGCTGATGTTAGATCGGTTAGATCAAATAAATGCTTAATTTGACGATCTATGCACCAGCATAAACATCCTTGAGAAACATAGAGAGCATGCAACTCTCCTCAGAGGAGGGAGGAACCACCCACTCCACCTGGCGTTCACTATGGGGAAGAACGAGGCACCCTCCCACCTCAAGATTGGTGTGCTAGGAATCAATCACAAGAGCCCGCCCCATATCTGATACGTCCCCTTGATCACATTCACAACTGTCAATATGGACCTTCCCCGGCTAGGCATCTCCTTCCTCAGGAAGACAATCCACCTCAGCACACAACCCCTCATGAGCGAGTCTAGAGACATTTTGACTATGGATAGGATGATTACATTGACGGTTATCCTGAGTCATATAGAGCACTATACGTGGAGGACGACATCACTCATCACATATGCATTGACGCTCCTACCTTTGACGGTCACCTTGACCTGAAGGCCTTTAGTGATAGGTTTCAGGAGATGGACCACTATTTTGAGTAGTATGATATGACAGGTGAACGATGCATTAGATTTGCGATAATGAAGTTGGTTAGCCCGGCCAAGATTGTCTTGAGTCTTGACCAGTCTAGAGTGGTCATTTCATCGAGATGGATATCATCTTATTATCCGTTGGGAGACCATGAAGCGACAATTAAAGGATAAATATCTCTCTGCCTCCTATCGGGACCAGTAACTAGATCAGCTTTATGTGTTGCACCAGGGCACGCTATCTGTAGTGGAGTACATGTGTAGATTTGGCGAGTTATCTGTGAGGAGTGATTTGCAAAAGGAGACTAGCGTCGCTGCTTCTCGATTACAATCTAGCTTGAGATCTGAGTTATGTAGGTAATTCATTCCCCGTCAGGCATCAGGTGGAGACGGTAAAGCACGTTTATCAGAGCCCTCGAGTATGTGCAGTACTTGCGACTAGCTAGCGCCCACCAGGCACCCCACCCCCCCCCCACCCCCCCCCCCACCCCCCCCCCCCCCCCCCGCAAAACCAAAAGGGCCCACATTTAGGAAGCCACCGCCGGCCACTACCACTCTTGCAAGACTCTCTCGTATTCCCATGGACACGAGGGTAAGGTTGTCACTTGCTGCCACAAGACCTCCCGCAGTCACCAGGCTGGGGAACGTTCAGTGTTATAGTTGCTCTGGTAGGGACCATATGGCGGTCTAGTACCATAGAAGAAATTTGTTAGTTGTAGAAGGTGAGCCCAGTGTTGATGTTGAGGAGGTCGTTGATGAGCAAATTGTTGCCACCGTAGAGAACGGTTGAGAGAGCGATGTTGAGCGCAATATAGAGGTAGATGTTATATGGCGTGTCCTTTACACCTTGCATACTAACAAGAATTGACGTCATACGACGATCTTTTATACTTTCTTTCTCATCGCATGCGGCCCGCCCCTGCAAGCTGGTCATTGATAGCAAGAGTTGTGTGAATATTGTGGCACATAGGGCCATAGAGTGGTTGCAGGTGACCCCTGAGCCTCATTCCCAACTTTATCGAGTTATTTGGGTAGATAAGACGGACATACAGGTTACCCAGAGGTGTCTGGTTCCGATCACTCTCACCTCGTTTGAGAATCATGTTTGATGTGACGTCATCCCCATGGATGTCACCCACGTTCTGTTAGGGAGGCATTGGTTCTACGACTGCGATGTCATATGTTTTGGTTGCTCAAACACATGTATATTCTACAACAAGGGTTGTAAGATCACATTGACACTGACTCAACCAAAGAAGAAATCTAGGAAAAAGGTCACACTATCCACTAGCACGAGTTCATCCAGGTCGCTGCATATTATGCGTTGTTGTGAGATTATGAGAGTGTAGACACTGACATAGTCTACGTAGTGTCCCCCGACATAGCTTATGATGGCCCCACATAGATCCCTGATCCACCCCCAAGGTCCAGAGTATTCTCAATGAATATACTGATATTATGCCAGATGATTTACCTGATGAGTTACCCCCACTGTGTCACAACTAGCACGCCATAGATCTAACACCGAGCACCTCGTTCTCGAACATACCACATTACTGGATGAACTGAACGAGCATGCTGAGCTCAAGAGACATGTGGATGAACTTCTCTGGAAGCAGCTCATACACAAGAGTATGAGCCCCTACACGATCCCTATCTTCTCACCTCGAAGAAGGACGGGAGTTGACATATGTATACCAATAGTAGGGCTATCAATAAATTTACTATCAATTCTTGTTTTTTCATTCCCCAATTAGACGACTTGCTCGACACGATGGTTGGTGCCAAGGTTGTCAGGATCGCGATCCAAATCATAGGATCTTACGATCCTACGATCCAGATTTTGTAAATCGATCCTAATTTTGTAAAGCGATCCTCGATCCAACCCTACTATCAGATCCGATCCTACCTCGAAACGATCTCATCTAGGATCTCGATCCTGACAACCTTGGTTGGTGCCCAGATATTCTAAAAAAAAGTTCTTTGCAGTGGGTACTACCAGATCAGGATTCGTGAGAGAGATGACCTTTAAGACCAAAGATGGTCTCTATGAGTGGTTGGTCATGCCTTTTGGGATATCCAACACCCCCCAGCACTTTCACAAGGATCATGACCTAGATCTTGCAACCCTACATAGGAATATTTTTGAGCAATGTTAAAAGCACATCAGTTTTCGCTATTGACAGCCAAACTATATTAACACACCAAATTATTTTATTTTCACACCAAGACGTTATTGCCACACCAAATTCTAAAATCATTATTTATACACCAAAATGAATTTTCTCTCATTTTTTACACGAATATTACACATCAAAATTGATATTACCAAATTGTAAACATTCTACTCAAAATTTTGCCTCATTTCTCTGGATATTGAAAGAGAAACATAACAATAATACCATTGCCTTCCTTCCAAGAAGTTGAAAAACTACAATTTCTTCAAGGTAGAGATGGAGATTTGATGTGATCAGAGTTCTGCCAGTTCCTTCCAAATGCCCTTGAAGAAGATCCTTTGAGAAACTAAACAATGATACCCTTGAAGAAGATCTTTGGAGAAACAGAACAATAATACCTTTGAAGAAGATCTACAGGGTGAAGGACCAGAGCCAATCTTGCTGTTCTCGCAAAAAATGCAAAGAAGATGAAGACCAATCTACAGTTGTTTTGCTCCAGAACAACAGAGAAGATGAAGACAAAAAAACTCAGACTCCTCCCTGCCAAAAACATAAAAGAAAAAGGAGAGTTGGTAGTTACTCAAAATGGGGAAGGAAAGACCCAGAGATTTCATGACCATAGTTCAGAAAATTAGCTAGGGTTAAAACAAATTAAGGAAGGGGGATAAAGAAAGAGAGGCCAAAACTAACATGTAGGATGAGAGGGGGCGTTCTTTCGGCAAAACTTGTCGGCTTTCTCCTTTAACGGCGGCGACCGGGTGCGAAGAAAAAGATCGAGGGCGCGCGGTCAAGAATAGCGAAAGAGAAAACAGTAGGAGCGGCGGATTTCAACAGGTGTGCGCTTAAAGCATGTGGGGTTAGGGTATTTGAGTTTTTTTGATAGTTTTTTGGTGTGTTACTAGCCTATTTTGATGTGCTTATAACATTGCTCATATTTTTTGTCGTCTACTTTGATGACATTTTGATTTACGCCCACACTCTCGAAGACTATTTGAGCCATCTGAGGCTTTTATTTGAGATCTTTCGTAAGGATAAGTTATATGTGAACTTGAAGAAGTGCTTCTTCCTGACTGGTTCTGTGCACTTTCTTGGGTTTATCATATCAGCGTTTAGCGTGTTTGTTGACCCAAGGTCTTTCCATTCGTGACATATTCCTTCCACTATCACTGGTGTTTGTAGCTTTCAAGGATTAGTCACCTTCTACCAGAGGTTTGTCCGAGGCTTTAGTACCATCATGACACCCTTCACGAGCTGCCCGCGGAAGGGAGATTTCCAATGGACGATAGCCGCCATTCGGGCTTTCGTAGAGATCAAGGAGAAACTAACAACAAACACCGTTCTGAGATTGCCTGATTTTTTAAGGTGTTTTAGATAACTTTGATGCATCTTGCGTTGGCATTAGAGGAGTACTGGGTCATGTGGGTGATTCAATTTCTTACTTTAGTGAGAAGATGAATGAGGCCCAACAAAATTACCCAAATTATAATAGAGAGTTTTAAAAAATAGTGCAATCACCTCGATATTAGAGACCCTATCTCCTCCCGCGGAAGTTCGTCCTATACACCAATCATCAGGCTCTACATTATCTTGATTCACATTGCAAATTGAGGCATAAACATGTCAAGTGGGTTGAATACTTGCAGGATTTTCGCTATGCTTTCAAACACCGCACGGATGTTGAGAACAAATCTGCTGACGCCCTTAGTCATCGTATCACCTACTCCACACAATGAGCGCTAACACGACTAGTTTTGATTGACTACCTAGGGAGTATCCTACTTGCACTGACTTTTGTGAGATTTACTCTAGATTCATGAGATATTCCCCTAATCCCACTGAGGGGTTCGATATCGTCGAGGGATGGTTATATCATGGGTCTCGTCTCAGCATTCCCAAGACCGCCTTTCGATATTTTGGGAAATACTTACGGGTGGCACTGTTGGCCACTTCAGAAGAGATCAGATGATTGCTTTAGTTGAGGATTGTTTTATTGGCCCACCTTGAAGAAGAATGTGACAACAGTTATGCATCGTTGTGGCGCATGTCAGACTGCAAAGGGTTCAAAACAAAACAACACCTCCTTTCAACCCCGCACCAGCCTTGGGTTGATATCAGCATGGATTTCATACTAGGTCTTCCTCGCACTTTGAGGATGCATGATTCTATTTTTGTAGTGGTAGGCCGTTTCGAAGATGACCCTTTTTATTGCATGTCGCAAGACCACAAATGCGGCCCACATAACGGTCCTCTTAATGTGAGACATCTTTCGTTTACATGGTTTACCCAAGTCCACAGTATCTGACCGTGACATATGATTCATGAGTTATTTTTTGAAGGATATTATGGCATAAAATAGGTGCGACCCTAAAATATTTTGTACCATATCACCCACAGACTAACAGCCGGACTGAGGTTGTAACTAGGAGTTTGGGAAAAATTTTACAGTGTCTACTTGGTGAGCACCCGTCGGTCGGATTGGGATTCTGTGTTATCCATAGTTGAGTTCGCATACAATAACTTTGACAATAGGTCTGCTAGCATGAGTCCATTTCACAGTATTAGGATATGAGCATAGGAAGTTTGTTGACCACGCCCCAGTTCCTTTAACATCATGCCCTAGTGATGTTAAAATCAATATGGTCGCTTGGATCATATCTAAGTCTAAACGATCGATTATATTTCAAAAAAACTAAATCATATAAAAAAATATTGAGTTCTTGCATTATTTTTTTAAGTTACAAAAAAAATCTCTCATACGCGCCTTTAATGTCCGAAGAAGCAATTGAGCATGGCGAGTCTGGATCCTTAGGCATGCCAGAAGCGGGACTTTAACAACATAGCACGGCAGATACTAAATCTAATGTTGAAGCATGTACCAAAGTACCTAAGAATGTTAAACAATAGAGTATTCTTCAAGCACATGGAGAGGAAGCATTAAAGAAAACAAGAGATATTGAGGAAGAGGAGGATGAGATTGAGGTTGGCATGGGACAAACTAAAAAATCAAAAGGGAATGAGCCAATGGATTTATTTGTTAGAAAATCAAGTCAATATACAATTAATCAAATTTTCAAAAAGGACGCGTGTGAGAAAGCATGTCAACAGATTGCTCGCTCTTTTTATATAAGTGTCATTCCCTTCAACTGCGTCAAGAACCCGGAGTTCATTAGCGTGGTTGAAGCAATAGGCCAATATGTCTTGGGAATGAAACCACTTTCCTATTGTTAGGGTTACGATGGATGAGAAAAATGACTTGTTGTCCCTTGGACTCAGTCACACCCATATATATATAAATAGGATAGTACAACCACATTAACACTCCCCCTCAAGTTGGGTCGTGGGAACTTCTCAGACCTAACTTGTTACATATGAAATTCATTCTGACACCAGTAACTCCTTTCGTGAGAATATCAGCAACTTGATCCCCGGTCTTCACATGGCCTAAGGAAATAAGACCTTCTTCATACTTCTCACGCACGAAGTGACAGTCGACCTCGATGTGTTTTGTGCGTTCATGAAACACAGGATTAGTTGCTATCTGTATTGCAGCTTGATTATCGCACCATAACGGAGTTGGGTCTTGGACAGGATATCCGATTTCACAAAGGGTCTGTCTGATCCACATGATCTCGGCAACTGTGTGTGACATTGCCCGATACTCTGCCTCGGCACTAGATCTGGCGACAGTGGTCTGTTTCTTGCTCTTCCAGGAGACAAGATTTCCTCCCATGAATATAGTAAATCCTGTGGTAGACTTCCGAGTGGCTAAACAGCCTGCCCAGTCGGAGTCACTGTAAGCCTCTATATTAGAATGCCCACGATTCTTGTATGATATTCCCAGACCAGGATCCTTCTTTATATATCTGACAATACGGAGAACAGAGTCCCATTGTGAGATAGTTGGGGTGGCCATGAACTGACTGACCTTACTCACAGCACAGGCAATATCAGGGCGAGTCATAGTAAGGTAGTTAAGTTTTCCAACGATTCTTCGATACTTCTCTGGAGATTCAAAAGATTTGCTCTCGGCATGAAGACCTTTTTCTCCTGGTTCAAGTGGAGAATCCATAGGGCAGCAGTTAGACATTCCCAGATCAGATAACAGATCGAGAGCATACTTACGTTGAGAAACAAAGATGGAGTCGTCATGATCAGCAACTTCTATTCCGAGGAAGTATCGCAAATGCCCCAGATCTTTGGTTTGGAAGTGTGAGTGTAAGAACGCCTTGAGATCAGTTATCCCTTTAGAATCGCTACCCGTGATGACAATATCATCAACGTACACAATTAGAAGCACGGTACCAGCTGAGGAGTTTCGATAAAACAGAGACGAGTCTTTGATACTCTTATTAAGCCCGAATTTGATTACAATGGATTGAAAACGAGCAAACCACTGACGCGGGGATTGTTTCAACCCATATAAAGAAGCAAGGAGGCGACACACCTTGTTACGCTCCCCCTCAGCAACGAACCCAGGTGGTTGTTCCATATACACTTCTTCTTCCAAGGACCCATGAAGGAACGCATTCTTGATATCCAACTGATAAAGGGGCCACCGGTGAGTGGCTGCAAGAGAGATCACAATACGAATAGAAGACATCTTGGCAACAGGAGCAAAAGTTTCCTCATAATCCACGCCATAAGTTTGGGCATAACCTTTGGCAACTAGGCGGGCTTTCAAGCGAGCAAGAGAGCCATCAGTATTTACTTTAACGGAATATATCCATTTGCAACCAATGGCACGCTTGCCTGGAGGCAACGAAACAAGTTCCCAAGTATTGTTCCGTTGAAGTGCCGTCAATTCCTCGTGCATAGCAGCCATCCATCCAGGGTGAGTTTTGGCCTCCCCAACCGTTGAAGGAATGGTGTGTTGATCCAAAGTCAAGTGAAGAGCGGTATGAGAGGCAGACAACCCCTGATAAGAGCTCACATATAGAGGTTTATTCTGGCAAGTCCGACTTCCCTTTCGGAGAGCAATAGGAAGCTCGGTACGATCCGGAGATGGAGCAGCAGGCACTTCAGTTCGACGCAGTTGCTCACTAGTAGGGGCAATGGGAGGAACAGTTGTTGTGCCATCAGTGGTCGAGGTAGGCTGAGGTGGTGATATTTCGGTTCTATCAGAAGAGCGATGAGAGTAGACTTGTCCCCAAAGGGGACACAATATGTCGGTCGGAGAGATAAGAGCAGGATCATGACGAGGAACCAACATATCATCAAGGGAGGGATCAGAAGGTGAGGTGGGAAGGAGAGAGCCAGTAGTACAATAAGAGTCAGATTCGAGGAAGACGACATCGGAAGAGAGAATATATTTGTGAAGTGCCGGAGAATAACATCGATATCCCTTGGTAGTCCGAGAGTATCCAAGGAAGATACACTTCAGAGAGCGAGGATCCAGTTTAGAGACTGAGGGACGAGCATCCCAAACATAACACACACACCCAAATACCTTTAAAGGTAGAGGAGGCTCCGGGCGATCGGGATAAAGGATATGATAGGGTGTCTCCCCCTGAAGGATATGGGTAGGAAGATGATTAATGAGATGGGCAGCAATAAGAACAGCATCGCCCCAAAAGTGTTTGGGTACTTGCCTATGGTGTAGAAGAGCACGGGTAACCTCAAGAAGGTGGCGATTTTTTCGTTCGGCAACCCCGTTTTGTTGGGGGGTATCAGGACAACTGGTTTGGCGCATGATGCCTTTGTCAGAGAGAAAGTTAGACATAGACTGGGACAGGTATTCCCTCCCATTATCAGTACGGAGACATTTCAGACGAATAGAGAACTGAGTAAAAATTTCATTCCACAAATGTTGAAAAATTGACAGCATTTCAGAGCGATTTTTCATTAAGTAAACCCAAGTCATGCGTGAGAAATCATCAATAAAGGTAACATAATATTTGTGTCCTAACAACGTGGGGACAGGACACGGTCCCCAAACATCAGAATGAAGTAAATCAAAAGGTGCAGACGCACGAATATCCAAACGAGGTACATAGCTAACTCTATGGAGTTTAGCAAACAAACATGACTCACAGCTGAGATGGGAAACGTTCCCAAACTCAGGATACAAACGACGCATGACCTGCATAGACGGGTGACCATGACGAAAGTGGAGGTCCAGGAGTTTGGCAGAAGCAGCTGAACAAGCAAGGTGGGAAACTTCATCCAGAACATAAACACCACCACGCAGCTTCCCTCTACCAATAATACGGCTCGTCGACTGTTCCTGAAAAATGCAACCAGAAGATGTGAAGATAGCAGTGCAGTTTAAATCACGAGTAAGCTTACTAATAGACAATAGATTGTAAGCAGATTGAGGAACATGAGCAACTGAGGATAGGGGCATCTCTGGTGTCACATTGCAGCTTCCAAAGCCAACGATAGGAACAGTGGAACCATCTGCAACAGTGATAGAGGACCCACAATGAGGATGGTATGAGTGTAAGATACCTGAAGAACTAGTCAGATGGTCAGAAGCTCCAGAATCTGCCAGCCACTGGACGGGGCGCTGGGAGGTACAAACAGGCTGAATTGTCTGAGCCACAGCAGCACTATGAGTAGGAGAAGAAATCGGGAGAGCCTGCAGGCGATGATACTCATCCTCAGAGATTTGAACAGTGCGGGGACCCGGTGTCAAGTCGGCAACGTGAGCAGATCGAGGTGAAGAAGACGAGGTCTTGGACGCCCAGTCTGGCTTTCCATGCACAAGCCAACAAGTATCCTTCGTGTGGCCACGACGTCCGCAATGAGTACAATGTCGTGTATCAGTCTCCCGACCACGACCAGAACCAGATCGACCACCTCGGCTAGTCCCCCTTCCCCCTCGAGAGGCCAGCGCCATTTACTCGCTAGAGGAAACCTGTAGAGCAGCTGGGGAAGAGGCAGAGCCTGCTTTAGTCAGCCGATGGTACACACTAGCAGTCTGTAAAGTAGAAGGACTCGCAAGCATTTATGTCCTTGTTGTTGAAAAGTTCGGATCAAGTCCGTTCAGAAGCCAGATGAGAACAAGGTGCTCACGTTGAGCCTGATGTCCTTCACGGGTAGAGGGGATCTCCCACAGATCCAGGATTTCATCGGCAAGGACCTTCCATTCGGCGAAGTACTCGGTGACAGGACGAGCTCCTTGCCGTAGTTCAGCCATCTTGGGAAAAAGTTCACCAAGACGAGAAAGGTTGTTTGCTTGGGAAAACATCATATGTAAAGTGTCCCATAACTCCTTGGTGCTATCACAGTTCTTGCACATTTGCTGAACCGAAGGGTCCATGGAACTCAGAAGAAGGGCAAAGATACGACAATCATCACTGTACCAATCGTCGTATTCCGCGCTCCCCACAGCATGCGTAGGTAGACGAGTAAGGTGGTGAGTACGTCGGATGCCTGCTAGAGACATAGTAACCCTTTTTTTCCACAACTGAAAGTTGGAGGAGGTAAGGGTAGTAGTAGCCAGCCTCGCATTAGGAGGAAAAGTATTGATAGAATCCCCTGAGGGAACAGTCGTCTGAGTGGTGCTCGTAGCCGAGTCACCCATCTCCAGGAGAACGAGGGGTTGATGGACCCAAGGTCAGAAGCACACTTGCGGCAACATCAAGAAGAGGCAGCAATCAGGCAAGGTTGTCAGGATCGAGATCCTAGATGAGATCGTTTCGAGGTAGGATCGGATCTGATAGTAGGGTCGGATCGAGGATCGCTTTACAAAATCAGAATCGATTTACAAAATCTGGATCGTAGGATCGTAAGATCCTATAATCTGGATCGCGATCCTGACAACCTTGAATCAGGAGCACATGACAGATTAGAGAAGGACGGCAGGCGGCATCGGAATGGAGCACGCCTCCGTCAGGTCGCGGAAGAAACCAGGCGGCTACGACTGTTGCTGTTGGGCGACGGGATAGAAGACGGAGAAGGCGCGGGAGCGGAGCGCTGCGACGGAGAAGGCGGAGCGGAGTGCTCGACGCGGGAGAAGGCGACGCGGGAGAAGGCGACGCGGGAGAAGGCGGAGCGGAGTGCTCGACGACGGATGGAGCGGAGCGCTGCGGGGAAGATGCGACGCGGAACGGAAGCGGAAGCGCACGGAAGACTAGAGCCGGCGGCGGATTCGCTCTGATACCATGTTAGGGTTACGATGGATGAGAAAAATGACTTGTTGTCCCTTGGACTCAGTCACACCCATATATATATAAATAGGATAGTACAACCACATTAACACCTATATTGATATTAGAGTGAAATACCTAAAATAAGAAGTTGATATAACTCTAGAATTACTAGAGGAGTACAAGGTGGAATGACAAAAAGTTGGTCGTACGATTATGTCTGATGGATGGCCAGATAGGAAATGAATATCTATATGCAACTTTCTGGTGAATATTCTCAAAGGCACAATGTTTTTATCATCGATAGATACTTCAGAAATTTCTAAAACTACAAAATAAGTTTTAAAATGTTAGATGAAGTTGTGGAAAAAGTTGGAGAAGGAAATGCTATTCAAGTTGTGACAAATAATGCTTCAAATTACAAGATTGCTGATGAAATGTTGATGGAGAAGAGAAAACATTTATATTGGACATTATGTGTTGCATATTGCATTGACTTGATTTTAGAAGATTTTAAGAAAAAATCGATCTTCATAAATCAACAATTGCAAAGAGCAAAAAGATAACATACATATATTCCAGAACTCTTCTTCACACTTGGTTGCTTGATTTTACGAAGGGGAAAGAGTTAATCCGACCTGCAGTTACTAGATTTGCAACAACTTACTTGACATTGAGAAGTCTTTCTGATAATAAAGGTAGTTTGATGACGATGTTTACTTCTGCCAAATGAAAGTTAAGTCGATTTGTTGGTTCAAACATGCAAATGGATAAAGCGAAGGATAAAATTCAATTAAATTTTGATAACATCAGGAAAAAATTAGTTTAATAGTTTGTGTTCTCATCAATGATGGTATAAGTGTTTCTTATGATTATATATGTGTTTTACAGTAGATATAAGTCAATATGGGTCAACATTGATGATAGATGATCAAGCCAACTCCATAGGCCATTACAGCCCCTCTTTATCATTACAGCACCTCTTTATAGGCCACTCGAGCTTATTATTATAACCATCATTATCATTACAGCCCCTCTTTTATAGGCCACTCGAGCTCATTATCATATCAGCATGGATTTCATACTAGGTCTTCCTCGCACTTTGAGGATGCATGATTTTATTTTTGTAGTGGTAGGCCTTTTCGAAGATGACCCTTTTTATTGCATGTCGCAAGACCACAAATGCGGCCCACATAGCGGTCCTCTTAATGTGAGACATCTTTCGTTTACATGGTTTACCCAAGTCCACAGTATCTGACCGTGACATATGATTCATGAGTTATTTTTTGAAGGATATTATGGCATAAAATAGGTGCGACCCTAAAATATTTTGTACCATATCACCCACAGACTAACAGCCGGACTGAGGTTGTAACTAGGAGTTTGGGAAAAATTTTACAGTGTCTACTTGGTGAGCACCCGTCGGTCGGATTGGGATTCTGTGTTATCCATAGTTGAGTTCGCATACAATAGCTTCGACAATAGGTTTGCTAGCATGAGTCCATTTCACAGTATTAGGATATGAGCATAGGAAGTTTGTTGACCACGCCCCAGTTCCTTTAACATCATGCCCTAGTGATGTTAAAATCAATATGGTCGCTTGGATCATATCTAAGTCTAAACGATCGATTATATTTCAAAAAAACTAAATCATATAAAAAATATTGAGTTCTTGCATTATTTTTTTAAGTTACAAAAAAAATCTCTCATACGCGCCTTTAATGTCCGAAGAAGCAAACCTTTGAGCCTGGCGAGTCTGGAGCCTTAGGCGTGCCTGAAGCGGGACTTTAACAACATAGCATGGCAGATACTAAATCTAATGTTGAAGCATGTACCAAAGTACCTAAGAATGTTAAACAATAGAGTATTCTTCAAGCACATGGAGAGGAAGCATTAAAGAAAACAAGAGATATTGAGGAAGAGGAGGATGAGATTGAGGTTGGCGTGGGACAAATTAAAAAATCAAAAGGGAATGAGCCAATGGATTTATTTGTTAGAAAATCAAGTCAATATACAATTAATCAAATTTTCAAAAAGGACACGTGTGAGAAAGCATGTCAACAGATTGCTCGCTCTTTTTATATAAGTGTCATTCCCTTCAACTGCGTCAAGAACCCGGAGTTCATTAGCGTGGTTGAAGCAATAGGCCAATATGTCTTGGGAATGAAACTGTTACGCCCCCGCTGCGCTTTGTCGGGCGTCATTATGTATGGAGAACCAGGAGAGCGCTTAACAACGGGGCTGAACCTTTGGGTTCAGCCCCCACTCACTGAACCGGCCGGCCAGGGGCTGAACCAGGCGGGTTCAGCCCCCTTGGAGGGGCCGGCCGGCCCCTCCATGCCCGGATATATTTATATCCGGGCAGCCCCCTTTTGGGGGGTCATGAAGAATGTTATCAGGTATTCTCCTTCCTTCCTCCCTAACCCTAAATTCTCCTAGTTTTCTCTAGATCTCTCTCCCGTAGTTGCTCCCCGTAGTCTTGCCCTAACAATTCCTCGATGTGAGGAATCGGAAAATTATCCTTGACAGTAGCACCGTTCAAGGCACGGTAGTCCACACAAATCGCCAGGACCCGTCCTTCTTTTTGACCAAAATAATGGGAGCCGAAAAAGAACTGGTACTCGGCCGAATGATGTCAGCCTCCAGCATCGCGCGGACACTGCGTTCAATCTCCGCTTTCTGAACATGTGGGTAGCGGTACGGACGAACATTTGTAGGCACAGCCCCCGCCTTGAGCGGAATACGGTGATCTCGAAACCTCGGTGGTGGCAAGGAGCGTGGTTCCTGAAAAACATCAGCAAACTCTGTCAGAAGTAACCGTAACTGAACCGGTACCTCAGAAGGAGTGGACTCGCCGGTCTGAACCGTCCTGAGAATGGCCATCATCTGCCCCTCCCCGCTTAACCGCTGCATGCTGCGAAGAGAGACCTCTTTAACAGGAGATGACATCATACCCTTCAGGCAAAACTGTTTCTCGCCCTGCACGAACTCCATGGTCATGTGTTTCCAATCAAAAGTCACACGCTGTAGCTGGCGCAACCACTGAACTCCCAACACCATGTCGGAGCCACGAATAGGCAGTAGGTAGACATCAGTCCGTCCCACATAACCATGTATCTGCATCTCCACTCCCTTCAGCACCCCCTCACACTGCAGCTTGCTGCCATCCGCCACCATAACGTGAAAAGCCGCTCCCTTATCAACCAGGTGCCCAACTCGTCGTGCCACGTCGGGGTGTATGAAGTTGTGGGTACTCCCACTGTCCACCAGGATAGTAACTTTCTCTTGGGCAATCCGGCCCGCCAACCGCATAGTAAGCGGGGGAGCACAACCCTCGAGAGCATGTAAAGAGACCCCGAACTCCGTCTCGTCCAAGTCCACGTCTACCTCCAACTCCTCAACCGACGCCGGCTCGTCTTCGTCCTGCTGCAACATGAAAACCTGTAGCTTCTGACACTTATGACCGGGCACAAACTTCTCATCGCAATTAAAGCAGAGGCCCTTCTCCTTCCGAGCGGCCAACTCGCTCCAAGACAACCGAGTCACCGTCGGTTTGTTACCCACAGGTTGCTCCCGGCGCGCCGTTGTGGCCGGGGTCAAAGACGGCCTACTCATGAGCCGCGCCCGCTGCCTGTTAAACCTCTCCTCCTGGATCCGTGCCAAGGTAATGGCGTGGTTCAAGGAACGGGGCATGAGCGCCTGTACCTCGTCTCGAATGTGCTCCTTGAGGCCAGATATGAAACAGTTGTAGAGAATCCTTTCCGGCCACTGAACCCGATTTGCTAATTTCTCAAACTCCGTGCGATACTCCATCACGGAGCCCTTTTGACGCAGCTTCTGAAGGAGGGCCTCAAAGTTCTCATACTCCAGTGGACCAAATCGGGCTGTAAATCCATCCACAAACTCCCCTCAAGGCACGTACTCCCGGCCCCGCAGGAACCACTGCGTCCACTGGAAGGCGTCGTCCTTCAAGTGGAAGGACGCCAGCTGCACCCACTGCCCTTCTGGCACCTCCTGGTACTGGAAGAAAAGCTCTGCTTTGTGAATCCATTCCAAGGCGTCACCGCACTCGAACTCTGGAAAGTACATGCGGGTAAGTCCGGGGGTCAGACGTTGTGTCCCTGGACCTCCGTCCCGCCTTGCGTGTTCCCCATGCTCAAATCCGCCGTAGCCGTGTTGTTGTCCCGCTCCCCAAGGCGGAAGTTGCGGCTGGCCGCCCCATCCTGGGCCAAAACCGGCCATCCCCGGTGGCCCAAATCCGCGTGGAGGAGGAAGAAGTCCCCCCCTTGGCTGTCCCGCCATGTCGGGTGGCCGCCGGAGCCCGAAAGGCTCATCCCCGCCTCGGCGCCACTGTTCCTGGACCGATCCGAAGTCGCCCAAGCCCGCCGCTGCAGATCCTGGCGGGAACGACCCCGACAGACCTCCAAACGCCGCTGTCAGGCCCGCCGGAGGTCCATGGGCCGCCGACGCCGCACCTCCCGCCGTCCCGAGCCACGCCGCGCCAGGCGGAGCTCCTCCCGCAAGCCGCACGCCCGCTACCCCTTCCGCAAGCCGCGCGGCGGCCGAAACCGCGGGATCGGCCCCCGATCCGACCGAGTCGTCGGTCACCGGGGTTTTCCCTTTCAATAGGGTCTTCAACTCTTCCAATCGGGCTTCCAACCGCCCCTCTAGGGCCGCCATCGAATCGGTTAGGCCAACAACATTCTCCTCTAGGGTTTCAATCCGCGAGGACTCCTCTTGATTGCGAGTGTTCACCATGGAGAGAATCGAAGCCTCTGATACCAAATGTTAGGGCAAGACTACGGGGAACAACTACGGGAGAGAGATCTAGAGAAAACTAGGAGAATTTAGGGTTAGGGAGGAAGGAAGGAGAATACCTGATAACATTCTTCATGACCCCCCAAAAGGGGGCTGCCCGGATATAAATATATCCGGGCATGGAGGGGCCGGCCGGCCCCTCCAAGGGGGTTGAACCCGCCTGGTTCAGCCCCTGGCCGGCCGGTTCAGTGAGTGGGGGCTGAACCCAAAGGTTCAACCCCGTTGTTAAGCGCTCCCCTGGTTCTCCGTACATAATGACGCCCGGCAAAGCGCAGCGGGGGCGTAACAGAAACCACTTTCCTATAATGATATTAGAGTGAAATACCTAAAATAAGAAGTTGATATAACTCTAGAATTACTAGAGGAGTACAAGGTGGAATGACAAAAAGTTGGTCGTACGATTATGTCTGATGGATGGCCAGATAGGAAATGAATATCTATATGCAACTTTCTGGTGAATATTCTCAAAGGCACAATGTTTTTATCATCGATAGATACTTCAGAAATTTCTAAAACTACAAAATAAGTTTTAAAATGTTAGATAAAGTTGTGGAAAAAGTTGGAGAAGGAAATGCTATTCAAGTTGTGACAAATAATGCTTCAAATTACAAGATTGCTGATGAAATGTTGATGGAGAAGAGAAAACATTTATATTGGACATTATGTGTTGCATATTGCATTGACTTGATTTTAGAAGATTTTAAGAAAAAATCGATCTTCATAAATCAACAATTGCAAAGAGCAAAAAGATAACATACATATATTCCAGAACTCTTCTTCACACTTGGTTGCTTGACTTTACGAAGGGGAAAGAGTTAATCCGACCTGCAGTTACTGGATTTGCAACAACTTACTTGACATTGAGAAGTCTTTCTGACAATAAAGGTAGTTTGATGACGATGTTTACTTCTGCCAAATGGAAGTTAGGTCGATTTGTTGGTTCAAACATGCAAATGGATAAAGCGAAGGATAAAATTCAATTAAATTTTGATAACATCAGGAAAAAATAAGTAGTTTAATAGTTTGTGTTCTCATCAATGATGGTATAAGTGTTTCTTATGATTATATATGTGTTTTACAGTAGATATAAGTCAATATGGGTCATCATTGATGATAGATGATCAAGCCAACTCCATAGGCCATTACAGCCCCTCTTTATCATTACAGCACCTCTTTATAGGCCACTCGAGCTTATTATTTTAACCATCATTATCATTACAGCCCCTCTTTTAAAGCAGATGCGGAAGTAAAAATTGGGTTTTATACTTATCCCCAGCGAATGATTCCTAATGAAAATGAAAGAACAAAAATAGGTATTCAGATGAATGATTTTAAATATGCTAGAGGATTATTTGGATTAGACTCTGCAAAATGAACTATAACCAAAAGAGGTCCAGGTTAAACATATTTGTTTAATGTTATTTTCAATTATCAAGCAATAAACATGTTATTAATTTTTATTATATTAAACATTTAATGTATTGTTATTTATAACTGACTGGTGAGATTTCTAAGGAGATAACTGTCCAAAATTAAAAAGATTTGTAATTCGGGTTATCTCAACGTCTCAAAGGCACTCTAGTTACATTCACATCCAGAAGAGCTACATGTCAAACTATTATTTGACCGACTTCATTTTCATTCATGCATGAGTGTTTTTATAATTTTATTTTTTTTCAAAATAGGTGTATTCGAAAAGAAGAAATTGATTACATCAAAAGAAAATGAATGATCTAGTCTTTGTAATGTACAATATGAAGTTGATGAAACAACGAGATAGAAGAGATATGCATCTAAAGGATAAGTTTTTAAACTTTGAGGATATCCCTTCGGATGATGAATGGATCACTGAGAAGGAAGATCTTGTTCTTCCCCGTAAGGGCAATTGGTTGAGGATTCTTCAAAGTAGAGATGCCCAAGAAATCTATAGTGATGATAGTGCGGGAAGGAATGTTGAAGAATCTGTTGCAACAGTAGCTGATGAATGTAAGTTTGATATTATTTAATTTGAAAATGCAAAATTATTCAACTATATTATGTATCATAATTAAAGCATTTTTACTTTAGGTGGAGTATATGATCTCACCAAAAGGCGCAGTGAACTTGATGTTGGCGAGTATATTAGTGAAGTTGAATGGGATGATCATAATGACAATGGTGGTGATGACGATGCAGAGAATGTAGAACTTGATGATGAGGGCATATTTGATGTACCTGTTAAGGATTTATATTAGTGGTTTTGTGTCGTTCCGACAAACATAAATTAATATTTGATGGTTTACCGTGGTGTGAACTTTATGTTATTTTTGGATTTAGTTGTTCATTAGCTTATTTTTGATATAAGTACTCAAATGTTTATTAGTTTTATAGTTTTTTATGTGTTAATTGTGTAATAGGATTATAAAAATTTTATTTAAATATTTTAAGTCTTAATTTATGATTTTTGTAGAATCTTACGATCATCAATCCGATCTCACGATCCGATTTAACCGAAAAACGATCCTACCTAGGATCTCGATCCTAACAGGTGCAACACTCTCCGGGAAGAAGCTTCTAGGCGGTGGCACCGCTAGAGAACAGAGCTTCGGCGGTTCCCGTTATTATTCTCTCTGCAATGGCTCCTCTCGGCAGCCGCCATAGACGCCAGGTCGCCGGACCACTATCGGAAGGAGTTACCACCTCTGGCGAGCCCAACGGAGGTGGTGGTTCATCTAATGGATGGTCGGCCGGCGACGACAGAGGAACGATAATCCTCTACCTCCGCCAGCCTACTGGGGTCGGTAATCTTGAACAAGAGATCAGACGCCCTGATTTCATTAATTTAGATTGGCCCCCATAGCGGATCCGCGCCAGATCCACTGTGAGGCCACTTCTTCCTATCTTTCTAGCTTGATCCCAGTCAGATAGCGGAAAAAAGATTTGTGCAGATATCATTTGAATTGAAAAATTCATTTATTTATTTGAGGACTCAGATGACATCTGATCAAGACATGTTATATAGGAAACTTGTGTGAAAATCTCAAGGAAACCAAATATAGTTTTGATAAATTTTCATAAAAAATATCTACTATTTAATATGGGTAAATCAGTGGGTTTTAGGCCATTTAAAATAAGATTTCAGATTCAAATAATTATAAAAATTATTTGGTGTATTATTTAGCTTTGGCCCTCAGGGTGAAATTTTTCGAATTTCATGAAGGGCCTACATTAATCATTAGAAAAATATCGGGCTTTGTTTCCAAAACTTAAATTATTCGGGACATCAAAAACTCGTCATTTTTCCCCCAAAATAATTTGTATTAACTCTTGCCCCACTAAATTACAAAGTAATCTCATAAATAGTATTTAATACAATTGAATGAGGACAAGTTAAATAATTATTGGGTTCCAGCTACGTGAACCCAACGAACTCCAAAAATTAGAATATTATAAAAACCACTGGTACGAACACGATGAGTTTAAAATACCTCCTTGGAACGGAAATGAATACCTCCTTGAAATGGAGATGGAAATTGAAACGCAAAAAGGCTTGTCGAGCATCGAAACAGAGCAGATTTTAGAATATCATTTACTTCTTTCAATTACTGCTCTTATTTATCTTCTGCACCTTTTATTCACCAGTTGGCTACGGCCTATTGTTATGTTTTGCATTACTGTTTTAATAATAGCCCTATTTAGAGTTAACCTAAAGACGAGACATTTCCCCGAGATTAGCCCTGAATAATACCCGAACTTGATTAACTTTCTTGTTAGTAGAGCAGTGCGATCAAGCTCGTTGACCTATTGATATATATGGTCTATTGTTATAATTTTCATTACGGCTTTTATACTGCCCTATTTAGAGTTAACCTACAGACAAGACATTCCTCTAAGGTTAATCCTGAATAATATTAGAACTCGAACAGCTTTTTTATCAGTAGAGCAGTGCAACCGAGCTCGATGATCTATTGTTATATAGGGTCAATTGTTATAATTTGCATTAATCCTTTTATACAAGCTCTATTTTGAGTTAACCTAGAGGCGGGACATACCTCCAAGGTTAACAATGAATAATACTCAAACTCGAATAACTTTCTTGTCAGTAGAGCAATGCGATTGAGCTCCATGACCTATTGTTATATAGGGACAATTGTTATAATTTGCATTACTACTTTTATATTAGCCCTATTTAGAGTTAACCTAGAAATGGGCATTCCTCTGAAGTTAATCTTAAATAATACATGAACTCGGTCAACTCTCTTGTTAGTAGAGCAGTGCGATCAAGTTCGAATTTTTAGTCGCTTGCCTGAATTATTTAAAAGTCAAGTGGGGCAAGCGATCGACTTGAAACACAAGATTTACTATCTATATATAAAATACTTATGATTTGGAATATGATTATCATGGCCGATATTGTGAACAAATTGATTCATAACCTAAGAGATCATGATGCATATCAAGCTGAGTTAAGGATTATGTTACGGGCCTGAGATTGGGAACGCGTGCACCGGGGAAGAGGAGGGAAGTCCTCGATTGCGGAGGAGGCCTTCCTGGAGGTCCGGCGATCTATGGTGGCGATGGAGGAGAGCGGGTCTCGATCGGCGTTGGCGAGGCGCGTGCGGCTTGCTGCGGGATTAGGGTTAGCGAGCGGGAGAGAAAGAGAATAGAGAGTTAAAATGATAAAATAAAATACTTCTTCTTTGCTTGCCTCATAGTTTCCCCCATCCGGGTCTTAAGTAGCAACATCAAAATGCCCCCTCCTTGGGCTTAGACACGGAGGATTAAACAAGCGCGAAATAAAAATATAAAATTGAGTAGATACAGTCGGCGAACTACGCGACCGAGGCAGGACCATAACATCTCCACCCCGTAGGGCAAGCTTGGTCTGTAGTGACGGTCGGCGGTGGGTCGCCCGTGTCAGTGTCAGCACCCCGTTCGGCAGCTGGGTCGTCGATCTCCAACCATAAGAGGCGTTTGCAGCGATGTCCACGGAAGAATGTCTCATCGCAGTTGTAGCAGAGGCCCTTGGCTCGACGGTCATTCATCTCTTGTGGTGATAGTCAACGAATGGCAGCAGGGTGGTCGGCATCGCGTTTCGGGCCGAGGAGACTGACGGTGGCCGATGACAGAGGACGCGAAGTACAACTGGACCCATCGGTGTCCCGGTGATGTAGGTGAGAGCGATCAAAGAGCAGACGCGAGCCAAGTTCATTGCAGTGGTCAGATTTGTGGGTGCTTGAGATTCCACGTCCATGCGGAGGCGCTCATGAAGTACCGCGGTGAAGGACACCTGCTGTGTCGGAAGAACGGAGGTCGTGCGGGCCAGGTGGAATTGAAACTGCTCGAGGTACTCGTCGATCGGACCGGTCTATAGGAGTGAAATGAGATCCGCCAAGGTATTATTGTGGAGCGGTGGGCCGAAGCGGAGGGTGCAGTGTGCCTTGAAATCTTCCCAAGATAGGAACGGTTTCTCTGGTTGCAGATGGGAAAACAAAAGTTGTGCAGGGCCCAGCAGGTGGAAGGCAGCAACGTGGAGCCACTCTTCCCACGGGGTGCGTTGGTGGGTGAAGAATTGCTCACAACGAGAGAGTCGGGCTAAGGGGTCTTCGTGGCCGTAGAATATGGGAAAATCCAGCCGCAAGTACCGTGTCACCCAGTCGTTCTCGTGCCGCGGTGGAAAATTTTCCGACAGGGTTGGAGGGATCGGCGCCTCACTGGAGGAGCCCGTCGCCGGTTGGGTTGGTCGATTAGCCGCTAGTTGGGTGGTGACGGCTGTAATGAGGGCGTTGTTGTTATCCGTGAGGAGCTTGGGGAGGGACTCGAAAATTTGCGAGAGGGAGGGTTGTTCGGCCATCGCGAAGGACGAATCAGAGGGTTGTCGGCGCTGGAGGGAGTGAAGGAAGAAGTGGCCGGCGGCGGAAGTATTCTGGTAGAGGCAGCGATCAAGGGGCCTCCGTCGATGGAGGAGCCGAGAAGGATGCGTGGGGAAGAGGGGCCGGTGGCGGAGGATAGAAGAGAACCCCCGTTGAGCAAGGAGCAAGGGAGTATCGGCGGCCGAAGGAGTGGATCGGCCCGGAGTGGGCGGAGCGGGGTTGATGTCGGCCGGATCAGGTGCGGGGAAGCCGGCACAGTGTGGCTGGGGCGGAGGGGCCCGGATCGGGGAAGTTGGCGGCGTCTGGATGGAGCGGAGGTGGAGAAGCTTCATGGTCGGTCGGTGAGAGGATCGGTGCCTCTGATACCAAGTTGTTATGGGCCCGAGATTGGGAAAGCGTGCACCGGGGAAGAGGAGGGAAGTCCTCGATGGCGGAGGAGGCATTCCTGGAGGTCTGGCGATCTATGGTGGCGATGGAGGAGAGCGGGTCTCGATCGGCGTTGGCGAGGCGCGTGCGGCTTGCTGCGGGATTAGGGTTAGCAGATGGGAGAGAGAGAGAGAGAGAATTAAAATGATAAAATAAAATACTTCTTATTTGCTTGCCTCATAGTTTCCCCCATCCGGGTCTTAAGTAGCAACACCAAAACGCTCCCTCCTTGGGCTTAGACAAGGAGGATAAAACAAGCGCGAAATAAAAATATAAAATAGAGTAGATACGGTCGGCAAACTACGCGATTGAGGCGGGACCATAACAGATTGTGGCCTACCGAAGTCACAATGATTTAAATGAGGTTTACAAGATGGATAGATGAGCAGGATAAGGCTTCATCCTTTGACTCAATCTGTGGGTTCCCTGATTTTGGTTTTTTTTCCTATGTGATGGCTTTTATTAAAACAACATAATTTCTATCGTTTCGTTTTACAACGACAAAATGATATTTTCAATATTAATAGAAATTATGTGTCTTTGAGAAATAATTCCTACGTGAATAAAATGTGCCTTCGAGAAATAACTCTTGCGGAAATTAAATGTGTTTTCGAGAAATAATTTCTACGGGAAATAAACGTGCCTTGAGAGGAATATCGGACGGCCGGTGAGTTTTACTCTAAGGAAACCCACATGTTGGATGGTCCGGATAGACAACCCGTGTGAAATCAATAGAACTTTGTGGGTCTGAGGTCGTATGCAAGTTGATATGAAGTACGTAAGTGGTGGTCGTGGGCAGACTGTCATGACCCAATAGAAACCCAGATATCCTTCTTCCATATAGATACTTCACTGCACTTGATACTAATAGGGATTTGAGTATATTCATTGTTATAATATTTCATTACGAGGGCAGGTGACAGGTGTGGGTGAATGATGGTGCACAAGGAGAGGTGAAAGCTGCTGAGAAGGCAACCTTGGGTATAAAATGATTAAACTGAGTCTTTCTTATATATATTTTTATCCTATTATATTCATGATTAAAAGAACCTGAATTGGTATGATATAATGCGGCTTAGATGTGCTTACATGTTATTGCCCATACAAGTCTTGAATATTGGGTTTCTGTGATAGTTAATTTTCCAATAATATAATTATGTCTCTGGCTAACCTGCTATTAAGGACAATTCGATGGTAAGCAAACTCGAAGTTTAAGTGTTATGCTAAATAACTGCATCATGCTTAAAAAGTGGGTAAACATAATTCTCTTAACCCCATTGTTGATGTGTGGCATCGGGTTAACCAATGGGAGACATCGGAGATGGTCTTAACTCTACCTTTCGTTAGTCGCTTCGGCGCCGCATGTTAGCGGTGGTGTGCGATAAGATCCTCTGATCGGTCCGCTATTTCAAGGGGGTCCCACATCGTGTCACTCTCCAGAACATAGCGCCTCGGGCCGACCTCCGGGATGCACCCCCACACGCAGCTCTCTAAAGTGTCCCTGATACACACAACCATCAAAAGACTCTTAAAATTCTAGAACGAGATGTGTCCTATCATCCTTGCTAAATCAGCTTTGTAATCTGACAATATTGCTAGTAGATTTGTCTGAACTGGGTCTGACCCCATGTTTTTTCCATTTCCGTGTTTTCCACGCAAAAACTATGTTGATGACTCTATTTTGACATTGTGCGTATTCGATTGACTCTCGACCTAAAACGGACCTAATCTACCAAACCCAAAGAGCATTGATTGAGATTTGATAGTGAGTGCCTGAAAGGCATATGGCACTTAATTGAAGCATCGATGAACAAGAGAGTTTTCAAATATCAAAAAAATAATGAAAAACACTACGAATACCAATAAAAAAATATACCTTGGGTTATCAAAGGTTTCTTCTCATTTTTCATCTATCCAGCATATTAAAACAATAATATACTATTAATATTTCTTACGAAGAAAAAATTATTAGAAGAAACATCTGTGATTCAAACTGGACCTTAGAATCCTTCAAAGCATTTGGCAAACCCAACAAATATATTATAGAAATCTAATACATTTGGCCAAAGTATGTCTTATTAAGTTTTTGTGCAAACTGCTACAACTCTACAATTTGAAAATAATTAGGCTCGGTTGGCTCGGTGGTCGCAGTCGTGAATGCGGTGGTTATGAACCGTCGTTCGTGAACACCCGACCGCACCTAGAGAACTTCATTCATGTTTACGTTCAAAACTAGTTTTATTTTCTTGGTAGCATCAATAACAGTTGTTATGCCAAACATACATTCTATGATGGTGACGTTTTCGTCTAAACTCACCGTAGCAAAAACGCAAACGGAGCCTAAGGCTTAGTGCTTTTAAGAATCTAAAATGGAAAGTTCAAATTTTACAGTTTAAATTCCGCACCTTGAATATCCCAATCACAATTGAAACCTTGGTGGCATCAGAGGCTGCTGAAAAACCAGCAGTCTGCATGAAAGTGAAAATGTAAATATATTGGAAGGTCGTCTCAAAAACATCTTAGGAGATCAATTTAGGACATGGAACCTGGAGAATAGAAGCTGCATAGTATAAGACACTTGGCTGACCAGTGATCTGTCAATATTAACAGAAACTTAACAACAGACTAATTATCATAAAGATGTTTACAATATAAAGTTATAAAAACATTCCTTATGTGCAAAGATACACCAGAGCAAAGGTGTTCAAGTTTTAAGAAATTGAGAACTAGCACCTGCTGAAAAAGGACCAATCCACCCCCAATTAAGAAAGCCTTCAAACTTGCTCCCTCCAACACTTCCAAGAAACTTCCTTCCGGTTCTTCTTTATTGTAGGAAGCCTTCAAAGAGATAATAGCATCTTCGATTTGCTTCTCAGATGCTTTGTCTCCAAGAGAGCGGCCTCTCAACTTAGCCAATGCATTTACAGCCTTCACTTTGGATTCCTCCAAAGATTCTTCACCCTGAACTGCCCTGAGAAGTAACCACCTTGGAGATGGTGGCAAGTTCCACATGCCTATGAGCATCAACAGCGCAATGGGAGCACTGAAACCATACATGAAACGCCATCCTCCAACTGAATTAATTTCAACACTTCCAACAAGGTAACCCAGCTGCATTAACATAAAAATGTTATACAAATTCATCAACCAAAAATGAATTCAACATGGATCAAACAAATCAAATATGTAGAAGAATATACCAATATCCCAAGCACAATAAAGAGCTCTTTTAGAGATATCAACGTTCCACGTATTTGGGATGGGGATGTCTCTGCAATATAAAGTGGAGCACCATGCATGGCCTGGTTGAGCAAATAGCAATGTTATTCACTATAATGAATTTAATAGGTACTTAAAAAGAACATAATCTATACTAACTTAAATGAACTGAAATGTGCTGTTTAATATCATCTACAGCAATGCCAGCTCCACTACTGTAAATAAACTACTTGCTAGGTACGTATTTTTCACATATATGCATTCCCTCTAAAGTATTTTGAGATATATTAGGCAAAGGGTCCATTTGGCACGACTGTGGAGGACATGAATGCGGTGGTTATGAAAAGTCGTTCTTGAATGCCCGATCTTACCTAAGAAATTTCATCCACTTTTATGTTACAATTTAATTTTTTCCCTTTGTGACGGTCACAATCATTGTCATATCAAACGTTTATGACAGTGGAGTTTTTGTCTAAACTCACGAGATAAAACTCTGCGTCAAACGGATCCTAAGTTTAAGGTGTTATTATTGCACTGGACAGCAGAATGAACGAATGAAAATAGGAAAACATAAATTTAATCAAACTCACCAAACCAATACCAGTGCCATAAAGAATCCGGCCAAGTATGAGGATTGAAAGATTAGAAGCATATGCAGTAATCAATCCACCAGAAATGTACAAGACTGCTGCTGCAATAAGCTCTCTTCTTCTTCCTTCACCAATATTTATTTAGTATGATGATCTCAAAAGATACATCAAACTGTTAGAAGCATAAGTTTTACTGACCTAATAAACTGCTAAGAGTCTGAAACCCCAAAAAAAGAAGCTTGCTTTAATAAAATAATGAGGAAGAAGACGACATGCAGCATACCAAGGGAATCTGCAGTAGGGAATGCTATGAGGGATCCAGCAAGAGCTCCATAGAGAGAACCGCTGACCTAATTGCAGCATAAAAGATTCCAGCAATAAAAATGAATCCACATTGCATAATCCAGCAGCATATCACAGAGAAAATTACCACGAGACCAAGCTGTACAGCTGAGAGATTGAACCAGCTAGTCCCACTGAGGTCCGCTGACTGAGGAAAAATATAGAACACAAATCTAGCATATACAAAAATGAACATAAATCTAGCGATATGCTGCATCTACAATTTTCACCTGCAGAGAGATTGCAGCGCCAGAGGTGGCGCCAATGTCGTATCCAAAGAGAAGTCCCCCCAGTGCAGGGAAGAGGAACCTAAGGAAGGAATCAAACTTGCGTTTATGAGAAAAATCAAACTAATTTGAAGATGGAATCGGAAACACTCACGGAATAACTACAGCGGGCCAGGAGAAAGCCTCCGCAGCACCAGCGTCCGCTGAATCGCCAGATGAAGTGGGGGACGGCGAGTGTTCTCCCTGTGACTGGGCACGAAAACGGCGTCGAGAGGGAGAAGATGCGGCTGAGATGGGGAGGTGATGAATTTCGGCGAAATGGGGGGAGTTATTGTTAAAGTGGGTTCGGGAAGGAGAACGGCACTGAGGGTGACTTTGACATTGGAGTTGCGGCGGCCGCCGGAAAGATCTCTTGTAATGCAGCCAGGCTGGCGGCAGCGCGGCGGTGAGGGCGGAAGTCATGGACGAAGCAGAGGCTCAGTGGACAAGAAGATCCCTCTTTTTCGGGAAACTTTTCTTCAGCATTTTTCTACTGAACCAGTAATGTGAAAATTTGGGGGTAATGGATAAAATGTGCAATGTTACATGCATGTTAAGTTTGGTTATCTGCATTTAAATAGTACGTGCTCATCAAAAAAAATTATTTGCAACTACAAATTATTTGAGCACACCAACACTTTTCTTCATTTAAAAGATTTTGTGAAAGATTAAAATGGCTTTTGTGAAAGATTAAGGCTTCGTTTGTTTCGGCGTTTTTGTCGTGCATTTGGAGCAAACGCCGCCGGACGGCGGGTAAACAAATGGGGCGCCGGCGGCGTTTGCTCCGTTTGCACCCGCTGCAAGAAGAAAAAGCCCCTTAAACGCCGTTTTTCCAACCCCGCCTCCCCCCCTCCAGTTCCAACTATCCATTTCGACCCGTCGGGAGCAAACGCCACCGCCGTACCAACGTTTGGGGGACCGGTGTCGTTTGTTCCATTCTAGTTTTAAACCGGCCCTTTTTGAAGGGAGATTGGAGCAGTCCAGTTGAAAAAGGAGGCATCTTTATAATAAGTTGAAAGGGAAACGGAGCCAAAACGAAAATTCTAAACAACGCCAAACATTAAAATCTCATTTGTTTGGACTGAAATGGAGGAAAATGAGAGGCAAACACAGCCTATTTCTGTGGACTTAGAAGATCTGTCGGCTTGTTGTTGACGAGAATTTTTAGGATGAATCAGTAAACTTGAATCGATCAGCCTTGAGAAGATTAACAATTTTTTTCTTGTACAATCATCTTCTACAACTTATGCTCTCAGATCGCAAAGTTCACAAAAAAATAGAAAGTGACGACGATGAGAAAGCTCTTAATTTGATCGATATATTAGGGTCTGTATTCGCTGCACCTTTATATATATAATGAGCACAAGTTCTAACGGCTACAATTGACTTTTTATAAGATTCAAGCGCGTGTCCATGACAGTTGTATAAGTCAACGCAAAGACCGAACGTGATTCCGTAAATAACAAATTCAAATTCAAGAAACAGTGTGTCTAGTCAATATGGATTCTATCTAGGCGATATGAATGTTGGCTGGTCGATTTAGTTGTTATCTAGGCGACATGAATGTTGTCTAGACGATATGGCTAATGTCTGGTTGATATTTGCTTTCTTGAACTTCTTTAACCGATATACTAGTGATCTAGCTGGTATCAACTTATCTAGTGGATACACCAGTGATCTAGCCAATATCAACTTATCTAGCCAATATCAACTTATCTAGCCAACATGCTCATCTTCTATGCGAGAAACATCTTCAATAGCTCTTTTTGGTCGATATAGTGAGCTTTTAGGCGATATGCTGAACTTCTAGGCGATATTCTGGGTGATTAGGCGATATACTGAGCTTCTAGCCGATAAAACACTTAAAATATCTTTAATAGTGAAACTTTTAGTTGACAACCCAATCTTCTAGGCGGCATACCAATCTTCTGTGCGGTACAAAAATATTCTAGACAATACATCAATCTTCTAGACGATTTAGCAATCTTTTAGGCAACACATACATTATGTCTAAGTCAATTCTAGTCGATCGACTAGATGTTTAGTCAACATTTGACTTAGGCAAATTCTTATTCTCAAGAGACATCTATCTGGCATGATCTGATATTTCTGCATGTCGGTTAGACGTCCAGTCGGCCGACTAGAAGTGTATCTAATATTTTACTAATAATAGTTTTTATCTTTCTGAATTGTGAGGCTTTGCTTAAACCACTTTTTTTGGTTCTTGGGAGTGTTAACTATGAGCCAGTGACAAGATTACCATATTCTAGAATTTATGTTGACATAGTGTTTTAATTTGCACAATGAAGGATTTTATTGACAAAACTATGTCTAGTGATACTAAGTCTAGTCTTATATTAATCTTGCACTATTTAATACCTGAAAACGTCAAAACAAAACACATACATCAAATACATTGAGTGTTCATCTTCATCCTAAGGATTTCTTTGAATAAAAAACATTGTGAGTAATTTTCCCAACAACCTTCCCTTATTTGAAGAACTCAGAACCTAAAGTAAAGATGAACTACACTTAAGCAATACAATGAAAGCATGAACATAAATTGAGATAACACTCTAAATTTCATATATTAATAGGATTAAAATGACTAGAAAAAGTTAAACTAATTGTCTTTTTTTCCTTATCAACAGTGCCCCCTATCCTCCTGACTTCCTTTGCAACTCTTGCCTCAACTTCATCCCTTACTTTTTGCCTTTGATTTAACTTTTTATCAGAGTAAATTACTGTGGCATAATCAACATCATATGTTTCTGGTGGCATAAGAGGGTCTCCTTATTCTAGAATGATCTATGTTGGTTTAGGATGCTGATATTCATGTGTCAAAAAAGGTGGATGGTTTGGAGCTTTGTGAATCTCAATTCAACATCTAATAGGCTTGATCAACTCATATCTTCTCCCCATTTCTGACTTCTTTAAATATGTTCGGAAAATTTCAACTTTGCAGCAATCCAATTTGTCAACCAGATATTGAGTTGAAAGTTCTTATCTATCTACACATTGCTTCAGAATCTCAATCTGACTATCAAAAATTTTATTGGTAATCCAACTAACTGCACTTTCCAGATCCCCTCCCATGGAATCCAAGTATTATTGTGCATTTTGAGAGTTATGGAAAGAGGCCTTCATCTTTTTATCTAGATACTTCAGTACTTTTATATTCTGTTCTACTACACCTTCGGCTCTGATAAACCAGTTGTTTATCTGTGCATTTACATGATCCATTTCATCTTTAATAGCATTCATCTTGCTAAATAACTCCAACTTCACTTCTTTTTTTGCCTTGTCTATATAGCTTTCAAAGTATCCTCTTTCGTCACCCAGCAACAATCTCATTTGGTCAATGATAGAACCAAATGGTTCTTCATAAACAGCAGGACCAGAGGTGCTTGACATTTCAGATTCTTTCTCCCTATCACCTTTCTGCAAAGCAGCATTCAGTAGAGAATCATCATATTCCACAACAGGTGAGTAGGATACAAGAATTAGAATTTTAACTTTTACTTCTTCTTTTTCTTCTGTAAACATTATTATTGCTCTGCAGGAATTCTCAACTCTTAGCTCCTCTTGAGCTTCTCCATGACTTGCAACATCTTCAACAAAAATTATTTCTTCAAGAACATCAATGTCCTCTTGGGCTAAGGACTCGGGTTGAGCCGCCCCCTTAACCAAATCAACTGTCACTTTAGAGATTATTTTATGGGCAGAGGACTCCTTACGAGTCTCCCCCTCATCTACAACTGGTTCTTGGGGAGAGCACTCAGAGTGAGTCTCCCACTCACCTAAATCCACCTCTTCCACAACTCGATCTTCAATTCTAATATTTATTTTGGTTGGCACTATTGTAGGATCAAGGACAATCTCTACAACTAGTTCCCTTATTGTCTCCCCCTCAATGTATGCAAGAGTATGTACAATAACTTCTTCAACACTTTAAACTGCTAATTATGTTGGCACTTCTTCCTCGGCCTCCTTGCTTACCCCAAAAGCATTACCCTTTAGATTTTGTCCAGTCGCCTTGGGAAAGGCTTACTCCCACTTAGCTATAGATTTGGGATCAATCTTTTTCAGATAATGCATTGATACACCTAAGGATTGATCCAATTGAAGGTCTTCAAAAGAACTACATAAAAATAATGACGTAATCCTTTCAAAATTTGGGGTCTGTAGGGATTCTTTTATTTTGCCAAATAAAATTTTTCCTAGCCAGTTCTCTTATTCAAAATGATCCTGGTCATTAGGTCAAACATTTCTCTGAAAATTTTGTCATGGAAACCATGTTTGTAGATTAAGACTTTGTCGATGATGTCTGTCATGAGCTTCCCTGATGTGTTCATTTTGATTTTGTATAGAGACACAAAAGGCGTCTCATGATATCCATGGCATTCAAGTGTTTATTTATAATCATTAGAGCTTACTTCTTCTTCCTCTTATCCTTCAGGAATTACAGAGAATTTCAACACATTTGCAAGGGCATGAGAAAAGATACTTACCTGATGTTCAACAAGTATTGATTTGATAACTTTTCTTATTGAATTAGACTCTGCATTTTGATATAATTCCATAATTTCTTTTTCAAAAATCTTTGTCGATTCGGATAGAATGAATTCCACTCCAGCATCTGTACACAAAGTGATTACTGTCTTCAAACTTGCATCACCCTTCACAAATCCATCTCGCACTAACTCACTGCTGATGTTGAACAACTGCTTTCTTTGGTGCCACTGTTGATGACATTGCAATAATTACTAATGTCTTTGCGTGAACGAGGAAGACAGAGCAGTGCTTGATGTAGGGATTATGACAGTCGATTGCACAACCTAATCAAACATTTAGGGCCTATTTATAATACTATTTTAAATTGTCAAAGGACGTGTATCTTATTGAAGAAATCTGAACCATGAGATTTGTTTAAATAATAATTAACGTCCTTGATTAAGATTTTATTGAAAGGTGGCGTGTCTAGTCAATATTGTATTATATGCAATGCACCTCTACTCGATCGACTTGACTTCAACATGAAACCTGTCAGCACTAAAATATTTTCTAGATTTCTCCAAATTATAGCCTATATGTTGATTGATATTCTAGTCCGCATAATACTAAACATAAATATTAAATGCTTAACTTTAGACATAAATTAACTGTTTTAATTAATATCGTCAAGTAGGAACATGCTTATTTTAGAATGAAAATGACTTCATTCAATATTAAGCATACCAAGCTCAATTTTTAAGAAGTTAAGCTTACCTTTATTCAAAGGCTTTGTGAAGGTATCTTCCACATGCTTCTTTGTAGACGCATATTGTAAGCAAATATCTTTTTTCTACACATGTTCTCTTATAAGTGATACTTGATTTCTATGTGTTTGGTTCTGCTGTGAGAGACTAGATTCTTGGCAATTGAAATATCACTGGAGGAATCATAAAATATAAGGGTGTTCTTTATTTACAAGTTGTAGTCCTCCAGCTGATGTTGAATTCACATAAGTTGTGTACAGTAGCTTCCAACTAAGATGTATTCTAATTCAGCAGTTGAATTGCTTGTTGTCCTAACAGAACATCTCCCCCGTGCCTACTCCAACAACTGAAGAGCATGTTGGCCAAGAGCTTTCTCCGTACTAAGCTCCACCCACAACTTCTCAAGCTCGACTACAAGATCAGCACTCCCGGAAAAACACAATCAACCCCATGATCCTTGTCATCTTAGAAGGAGTGAACTTGGAGATTGGTACGCTATAAAATTTTAAGACCTCGATCGCATCCTCTGTAGGCGGAAGACAAAATCCTGATCTTAAGCAACCCTCGCAGATCGTGGTATTGTCGGTCAGAGGATTCTGCGCACATTCCTCCAGACGCAGGATCTTGACATCAATACTAGTAGGTAATCTGTAACGCTTTCTCCAAATATCGACCCACACACAATTAATGGTAGAGCGCAATCACATCAGCCGCCCTTGAGTGCCCCACTTCAGTACCTGAAAATCATAGGACCGCAAGAGTAATAAAAATTAAATTTTTCACAAGCATGCGCGCTATGGTGAAGCTAAGCAAACATGCAGCGAAGCGGCCAATTAGACCGAGCAATCGTCAAAAAAAATATGATCACATGCACACAACCATGGACGCGCAAATACACGCAGTTGTGAAGCGGTATAGGTACACGACCGTGCTCCTGAATAGTAGCATGGGTGCACGATCGTATGCATGTACGACGACATGGGCATACGACTGTGTGCCCGCACAGCCGCACGACTATGCACCGCGTGTAAGTCCTCATTATGTGTCAGTGCGACATTCCCCGCTCGACCCACACTCCCTTTCTCACCTCTGTTATGGTTGCAGTAGACCTCCCGCCCTCAAAATGTGCTCACGAAGAAATTAAAAGAAAATTTCGGAACTCGTCTTGCTCGAGCCGCGGACTCCGAGAATTTGGGGTGGGGGCAATGATGAGGACACCGTTGATTTATAGAGAATTATGGGATGCGGATAGCCAGGAGACCTGCCTCTCTTGTGGAGAAAGTGGGGGTAAGTGGAGTTGACCAAAGTCAATCCACTCACACCACGACTGTGGGTCGCACGCAAAGACATATGATGGCAAGCGCCGCAACCAAACCACCCTGACCAGGAGGCCGCCGCACGACTGCAACCAACCGTCCGTGCGGCTGCACGACTGCACGACCCCTTTGTTGCACGACCCACAATCGCACGACCATTCGACCGGTCACACATAGCGCCGACCTCCACCGGTCAAGCCCCTTGGCCACCACCCATCTTTCATCACCCATCCTCCACTACCGTGGTTGTACAACTTTCATGCCCTGCCATTCATGAAATCACTCATTATGGGTGTGCGTATAACCAAATTCCCATAATGGGTTTACGTATAACCAATTATATGGTTACTGGTGTGAGGATAACCAAACCCCCTGGCTACTTAGTCGCAAAAATGTAACTCTCAAAATCTATAAAAGGATTTACGGGCCCTCATTTGAACGGACCTTATCTTCTACGCTCAAGAGAGATCCAAATAATTCCTTCAAAGATCTCCCTGTGTGCTAGAAGATTTCCTTGAAGATTTTCAAAGGCTTCAAAGATTGCTCGAAGATTCCCCACAAGCGCTTTAAGATCTTCTTATACTTTTGACGCTCCCTTCCAGGAACTAGAAGTCCGCTTCAGCTCCCGACGCACCCTTATGGGAACCAGAACTCCGCTTCAGCTCTCGACGTATGCTTTTGTGACACGAAGCTCTCGACCACTCTACAAAGTATCTCAGAAGACAAATTGAAGACTACTCTCGACTCTACTGCTCGGGTCCAGAGCACAGGTTGTTGCTTCCACCATTCAAAATTGCTTCTGAGCACATCCTCCACCGATATATTTCCTATCGATCTCTACTGTCCAGAAGAATAATTGTAACGAGCGGTGGTTGTCACCTTAAAAAAAACTATAGTAACTTCTCATAAGATAGTGAAATTTGGCTGGCACAAACCCAACCCCATGATTTTCCCCTTTCTGGAGTTTTTCCACATAAAAAATCACTTGCACCCAGCCGTCAGCATTTTCTGTGATTTTTTGCGCGCTCGACTCACGAGCTTGGACGGTTCGTTCTGACCAGTTTATGAGCGTCTCAAGTGACCCGCAACAATATTAAATAATTTAATTATATATTTTAAAAATAAAAAACTTAACAAAGTTGAGTTTGAACATGAGAAAGCCAAGAGCGTTCCCACATACTCTTTCTACTTGCTTCAGGGGAGGATCCTGGAATTTCAACAAGGGGGGCCAAGATCATTCAAGAAGTTTGAGAAACTCGTATTCAACAAATACAGTATTGGAATTTGATTTTCAAAAATAAATGAAGTTATATAGCAGCTTAATTTGTGTGTGAAAGAGGCACTAATTAAAAAATTCAACCAATAGAATATTAATATATTTAATGCACATATCTATATAAAAAATATTAATTAGAAGATCACATAAAATGCACTAATTAGAAATCGTGCTCTTAATTTCTAAATCTTGATCTTGTGAAAATCGGCCCTCCACATTAGGTGTGCAAATAAGGCGGCCTGGGCCTGAGCTTTTTTCCTACTGGGCCCAGGTCATGCCTAACTCAAACTGGGCTCAGCCCTTTTAAAATCAAGGGGTCTGCTGAGCCCACAAAAATCGGACCCAGGTAGGCATATAAATTAAATGTTGGGGGCACCGGCCCCAGCAGAAATATATTAAAATGAGCCTTAGGCCTGGAAGGGCCTATGCCTGGCCCGGGCAGGGCACCAGGTCGAGCTCTACCCAAATAAGGGGGCTTGGAGAGCCCCCTTTGGCCTGACATGAGCTTAACCGAGCCCATGCCTAATCGGACTCAGACTCGTGTCGAGCAACCAGGCCCGATCTAAATTTGTGCATCTACTCCACATAGCTCGCTTACTTAAAGTCACTCCTCATCCTTGTCGGTGGTTGCTTCTTTCGCGCATCTAGCTAAGTATGTTCTTGATCTCTTTTATGTTGAATTTCCCGGATCTTGGAATGAGCAGGGGTTATCTCAACTTAGAATGCTAAACACAACCAGAGACACATGCAGTAACAAGAATCTTTATTGATCACATCAATCTTCTTACAAGGCGAGACATACATGACGAGACATGATTTCGTCAATGTATCAAGCGGAAGCAAAACAAGGCAAAACTAAACCGCGCGGACTCAAGAAGAGGTCGCCGATTCTACTACTTCACTTCGGAGTCCGCCTAGTCCGCCTAGTCCGCCAGTTTGCCAGACCGCACACCAAGCAGCGCGGACTGCCCTTTGTACCAATGCTGAGCTCTAGCCGCCGATCTGCAAGCCGCCTAACCGCAAGGTCGCCTACCTGCCAGACCGCACGAGCTGCTGAAACCGAACTGAACAGGTCGCCTGAAGCAGACGATGAACTGAACCCCGAACCAAGTTGCCAAAGAGAAAACCCCCTGATCGCAATCCGCAACCTGCTGTTTACCGCATGTTGCTTAACCGCAGAGTCCGCACTGTCCCTGACCGCAGTCAGAGCCAAGTCCTGGCTTTCCAGCGCTATCCGCACAACCTGCACAGCACAACCGGTCAACTCAATCAAGCCGGGAGGATACCAAAATCCAGTCCGCAGCAACCGTATGCGGGCTCACTTACTGTTCATTCGCTCTCTTATGACGTGACGGAGGGGTCCTATTTATAGGCACGATGAGGAGTGTGGTCACCGCCCAACCCGATAGGATCACCGTCACCACCCCGCAGCAACCACCAAGCAGTCCGCCCAGTCCGCCGCATCTTTGTGCGATAGCCAGCCCTCCTCAGCATCACCAAGACCAGACTGAACTCCCAGTCCGCCTTGTCGCCAAAGGGCCAAGCCAGATAAGGTCGACATCCCGCAGACTCTGCATTAACAACACGCGTCCGCCATCTCGCGGAGATCGCTCAACCCGCTCCCCCCCCCCCCCCCCCAAGTTCGCAGCCAAGGCACCAAGCCATCTGCCAAACTCGGCGGAGAAAGAACACGGTCCATCCGCCTTGCGAACACAGCAGCAGTCCGCATAACACCGAGTCCGCAGCTAAGCACCAAGCTAACAGCTGCCAGACTCTGCGGACAAGGCTCCAGTCCGCGCGCCGAGGCGGACACCTCTCCAGAGAACATTCGCCAAGCATGCAGCCACCCCATAGGGCAACACCTGCCGACCTTGGCGGACTGAGAAGCATTCCGCGCACTACAGCGCGATATCCCCAGACTGAGCCAACCATGGACTTGGTTCAGATCCAACCAAGTCCACACCACTGGCCACCAGGGCCAGTCCGCACTTACTGGCGGATACTGGTACCAGTCCGCCAAGCTCGGCGAACTCCAGTATTACTCCGCTCTAACCGGCGAATCCTGTGGCTACCACCAGCCGCACCACAAGAGCTTGTGCCGAGCTCCTGTCCAGTCCGCACCTTGCCGGACTCTGCGGATAGAAGAGCTATCCGCTCGGTTACCATCTGGAAACTTCTTGCTGTCCTGATTACCCGCCAGTCCTGTCCACGCAGTCCGCTCAATCCGCTCAGTCCGCGCAGACAGTTTGCCCTGGTTGCTCGATCATCAGCAAACCGTTGCCTCCTTGCCGACCTGCCTATTCGCCTATCCAATCCGCACAGACCACGCAGATAGAAAACCCAGGTCGAACAATCTGCCACTTTCACTTCACAGTTTTCAACACTCCCCCTTGAAGTGAGAAGTGGCAAGCAACCCCAGCAGTTCCCGTAACCTTGCACCTGATCCTACTAATAGAGCCTCCGAGAAGATATCAAAGACATAGTTCTCGCCTTGCCTATTCCGGACCATAAGGGTTCCCTCCAGCATCTCCAAAAAAGAGCCATGCTTCCATCTGCCTTCTTTAGCTTTGAACTCCACTTATGCGTCACAGGAGTATCACCAACGACCTTGGGCCCAAGGTCCCAAGCCTTGCCTCCCTTGAGAATAGTCACATCCTCAACCTTGGTGTCAACCACCTCCTTGACTCCAGTGATGTCCTCACAGCTAAAAGAACCTTGCTCGATCTGAGGGCTTGCAAGGAAACATGAGATAAAGCTCACCGAGTTTCCTTCACTGTATCGAGCTGGTGGTTTGGTGATCATCTTCGATCTCCGAAGACCTTCATCACGGCTGACCACCTCAGCTGCAACTCCTGAACCAGCTCCAATCCTGGGCAAACCTGGAGCATCGCTCCCCTTGCTATCTGAATAAGAAGCCACCGCCTTGGAACTAGAAGCACCTGGAGCATCGCTCCCCCTGCTTCCTGAACCACAGGCACCTGGAGTCGAACTCCCCTCGCTTCCTGAACCAGACGGCACCGTCTTCAAACTAGAAGCACCTGGAGTATTGCTCCCCCTGCTTCCTGAACCAGAAGGCTCTGCCCTGGAGCTAGAACAGCCTTGAGCTCCTGGTGACTCAGGCAGCTTCAACTGAACCTTTGCAGCAACCTCCTCATGCCCACCATCTAACCTGCTCATCTCTAGCTCAACATGTGAGCTATCCCAATATGACGTCAGCCCATCGAAGACAACGTCTCTTGACACGATGAACTTCTTCGTTACTGGATCCATGCACCTCCATCTCCTCTTCCACTCATCATACCCAACGAAGACTAGCTTCGTCTTAAGAGCACCAGGAGATTGTACATAGCAGGTAGACCCAAACACTCGAAAGTGCTTCACACTGGGCTTCACCTTGAACATCAGCTCATACGGAGTCTTCACGTTGATCGGATCTAGAAGCATCCGATTGATGACATGAACTGCGCAGGCCATCCCTTCCGCCCAAAAGGCCTTAGGAATGCCTTTACATCGAAGCCAACACTTGCATGTCTCCGTCAACAAACGGATCATCTGATCTGCAACACGACCTTGTTGCGGAGTGTATTCACAAGAAAGCTCTCTCCGGATGCCATGCTTTCTGCAGAAATTAAAGAACTCAGCAGAACCGAAATCACCTCCGATTCCTGCACTCAACTTCTTGATCCGCAAACCAAGCTGACCCTCCACAAGCTTCTTGAACTCCACAAACAAGCGAAACATGTTCGACTTCTCCTTCATGAAGTATACCCAAGTATACCTCGTATAGTCATCAACCAACAACAGCATATACCTGCTGCCTCCAAGACTGACAGTGACGGTCGGCCCTAGCAGTCTCCCATGGATAATCTCCAATGGCCTCTTGCAACTAGTCTGAGCCTTATCAACTTTGAAGCAATCAGCTTCTCCGAGTTGACATTCCGTGCAACTATGACCATCCTCGAAGGATAACAAGTTAGGCAAGCCTCCTACAAGACTTCTCACCGCTATTGCTTTCATCTTGTCCATCCTCATATGCCCAAGTCTTTCATGCCAGATAGCTGCACTATCAATGACATTCATCCGAGCAGAACTTGTTGACGTCTCAACCAAGTTCACCCCCTTACTCCCAGAAAGAGCAACGTTCGCCGAGTGAAGGATAACCTTACACTCCTTCCTGATGTGGCCTAGCTGCTTGCACTTATAGCACCTTGGTCCTTCCTTCCTCTTCTCATCACGCTTAGGAGAATCTCTCCTCTCTTGCTGATATGAAGTAGACGGACCATCTTCCGCAGCCACCTTCCCTTCCTTGTTGAACAACCCAATAAGAGAAGTCCACATCTCCGTAGCTGACTGACATCCGTCGATGTAGTCCAAGAGCTCCGATGAGATCAACTGCTTGAGGATTTTTTCCGCATTTGCGTTTCTCTCCTCCCAAGCTCTCATCGCTTCAGTATTGTTAGTGACAGTAGTAAACCTTTGCCTTTCTGCTCCGCAAACTACCTCCCAGAGGTCCTCACCTAGAAGAAAGCTCTCCACACAAGACATCCACTTCTTAAAGTTCGTCTGAGTTAGGAGCTCAATACCAAGATTACTTGCTAGTCCTGCTTCCATGGTCCAACACTGGTTTCCTCTTCACACGAGAAATAGCAACTTCTAGTTGATCACTGCTTATCCATTCCAACCTCCTCTGATACCATGTTGAATTTCCCGGATCTTGGAATGAGCAGGGGTTATCTCAACTTAAAATGCTAAACACAACCAGAGACACATGCAGTAACAAGAATCTTTATTGATCACAGCAATCTTCTTACAAGGCGAGACATACATGACGAGACATGATTTCGTCAATGTATCAAGCGGAAGCAAAACAAGGCAAAACTAAACCGCGCGGACTCAAGAAGAGGTCGTCGATTCTACTACTTCACTTCGGAGTCCGCCTAGTCCGCCAGGTTGCCAGATCGCACACCAAGCAGTGCGGACTGCCCTTTGTACCAATGCTGAGCTCTAGCCGCCGATCTGCAAGCCGCCTAACCGCAAGGTCGCCTAGCTGCCAGACCGCACGAGCTGCTGAAACCGAACTGAACAGGTCGCCTGAAGCAGACGACGAACTGAACCCCGAACCAAGTTGCCAAAGAGAAAACCGCCTGATCGCAATCCGCGACCTGCTGTTTACCGCATGTTGCTTAACCGCAGAGTCCGCACTGTCCCTGACCGCAGTCAGAGCCAAGTCCTGGCTTTCCAGCGCTATCCGCACAACCTGCACAGCACAACCGGTCAACTCAATCAAGCTGGGAGGATACCAAAATCCAGTCCGCAGCAACCGTATGCGGGCTCACTTACTGTTCATTCGCTCTCTTATGACGTGACGGAGGGGTCCTATTTATAGGCACGATGAGGAGTGTGGTCACCGCCCAACCCGATAGGATCACCGTCACCACCCCGCGGCAACCACCAAGCAGTCCGCCCAGTCCGCCGCATCTTTGTGCGATAGCCAGCCCTCCTCAGCATCACCAAGACCAGACTGAACTCCCAGTCCGCCTTGTCGCCAAAGGGCCAAGCCAGACAAGGTCGACATCCCACAGACTCTGCATCAACAACACGCGTCCGCCATCTCGCGGAGATCGCTCAACCCGCTCCCCCCCAAGTTCGTAGCCAAGGCACCAAGCCATCTGCCAAACTCGGCGGAGAAAGAACACAATCCATCCGCCTTGCGAACACAGCAGCAGTCCGCATAACACCGAGTCCGCAGCTAAGCACCAAGCTAACAGCTGTCGGTCTCTGCGAACAAGGCTCCAGTCCGCGCGCCGAGGCGGACACCTCTCCAGAGAACATTCGCCAAGCATGCAGCCACCCCATAGGGCAACACCTGCCGACCTTGGCGGACTGAGAAGCATTCCGCGCACTACATCGCGATATCCCCGGACTGAGCCAACCATGGACTTGGTTCAGAACCAACCAAGTCCACACCACTGGCCACCAGGGCCAGTCCGCACTTACTGGCGGATACTGGTACCAGTCCGCCAAGCTCGGCGAACTCCAGTATTACTCCGCTCTAACCGGCGAATCCTGCGGCTACCACCAGCCGCACCACAAGAGCTTGTGCCGAGCTCCTGTCCAGTCCGCACCTTGCCGGACTCCGCGGATAGAAGAGCTATCCGCTCGGTTACCATCTGGAAACTTCTTGCTGTCCTGATTACCCGCCAGTCCTGTCCGCGCAGTCCGCTCAATCCGCTCAGTCCGCGCAGACAGTTCGCCCTGGTTGCTCGATCATCAGCAAACCGTTGCCCCCTTGCCGACCTGCCTATTCGCCTATCCAATCCACACAGGCCGCGCGGATAGAAAACCCAGGTCGAACAATCTGTCACTTTCATTTCACAGTTTTCAACATTTTATTATTATTTTTAATTTATATATATATATATATATATTTAAAAATCAAAATATGAATAAATAAGAATAAACATTCAAAATGTATTAAGGCATAATACTTAACATATTGTTTCAATTAAGAGAAGAGCTTATTGATCATCTCAGATTTCGTGTTCTCTTAGGGTGTAATAGAAGAGACGTTATTAAAATAAGCAAAATTACAATAGCTGAGTAAAAAAGTTGTCGCGCTATATCGCCCTGAAGATAGCGGTAGTGTTTCCTTCAAAAATTCCGAAAAAGCTATGAGTAAAAAAGGTGTACTTGGTGAGATCAAAAGTGATTACAACTATCTAAACTAGATTTACATATATTATCTCTACAAAAATTAATTAATCAGTTAGCTCTCATGTCATTTTTCTCCACTTCTTACAAAAAAAAAATTTGAACGTCTACCACTTTTCAGATACTTTTCTTTCTCATCCGGACACCATTTTTGATGTATAAGTAGTCAAAATTCATAGACTCGACGAGAGAAATCAAAATTCAACATCTATTTTACAAAAATTCTTAGGGGCCCCGCCCCCCCCCCCCCCCCCTAGATCCCTTTTTGCCGCGCCGTTGGGGCTCCGATACGATTGCAACGAATCCCACCACCCGGAGCGCCTTCCATTTGTTTTTCCGCCTTCCCCAGTCATTCACAGCCACCGTCCCCTACCGCTGCCCCTGCCTCCAATTCAATATCGCGGCGGCGTTCGTTTCCCTTCCGGCCGCGGTCAATTCCCAAATAGAGCCTAAGATATGTATATTAATGACATCAGTACAAATCTGATATTTAAGAGACAGACTCCGTTTGGGAGGACTTATTTTCACCGGTCAAGCGGTTACGACCGCATGAACTGGACCTCAATTAAGGTTTGATTCATGCGGTCGTAACCGCTTGACCGCTGAAAATAAGTCTCCCCAAACGGAACCACAATAACCAAATTAACGGGGTTTAATGCAACCCATTGGCGTTGATGAAGCAACTCTTTACAGTCTGAAACCTTCGAAAATGTTCCAAGACCGGAGAAAGCGATGAAGAGTGAAATCGAGCAGCTAACATCATAAATTATATTTCATGGATATAATTATCATTTTGGTCCCCATCAATAATTCAATATAATGGGCAATGGGCCAATGGCTTCTTGACAAAGGCCAAATGGCATGTCTGTATTTATTATCTATATAACACTTATTCATGGCCGCTCGCCGGTATGGTTTAGGGTATATAAAAGGCAAACTAGCGTGATCGTGATAGTGACAAAGAGGACAATAGTCACTTATTAAAAATTTTTGATTGAGGTTGATCCAACTTTTTATATTTATTTCTTCAGTCTCAGAGAGAAATTGTAAAATGATTGAATCGCTCCGTTTGGGAGGACTTATTTCAACGGTCAAGTGGTTACGATCGCATGAATCTTGCCTTAATAAAGGTCAGGTTCATGCGGTCGTAACCGCTTGACCGATGAAAATAAGTCCTCCGTTCCGTTTGGCACGGTGGTGATAGTCGCGAACACGGGGTTAAATTGTCATTTGTTAACGCCCGCCTAAGGAACATCATCCATTTTTATGTTCAAACGAATGATGTTTGTTAAATGATCCTTAGCAAATGACGTTTTAATCCATACGTTTACAACTTCCACCACTGTGCCAAACGAAGTTTTAGGCTTGAATCGGGAAATTTGGTGTCATTTTAAGGAAGAGTGGTTCCAAAAAAAGATGATAATTTATATTTTCAAAATTGTGATTTTGGCTTTGTTTGGAACAGCTTATGCTGATCAATAATCTCTGTTTAAAACGCAAAAGCAGTTTTATAGTTGTTTGTTTGTGCAGCTTATATAAAATCACTTATTTTAAAATTGATGATAAGTTGGTTTTTAATAAGCTATCCGGGTTCAGCTTATGGCTTCTCATAAGCGCTTATCTCTTAAAAAATCCATATGAGTGATTTTTTGTCCAGATATAATTTTTTTGTTCCGACGTGATTTTTTCACTAAGGCGCGATTTGTTCGCCCGGGCGTGAACTTTTCGCCCGGGCGCGATCTTTTCGCCCGGACGCGATCTTTTCGCCCGAGCGCGATCTTTTCGCCCGGCCGCGATCTTTTCGCCCGGACGCGATCTTTTCTTCCTGACGCGATTTTTTCGCTATGACACGTTTTTTCACCCAGAAGAGTTTTTTTCGCCCATGCACAATATTTTTCGCCCGGGCACGATATTCACTCGTACGGGATTTTTTCGCTCGGGCGCGATTTTTTCTCCAGGGCTCGTTTTTTTCGCCGGGGCGCATTTTTTTTCGCCGGGGCGTGTTTTTTTCGCCGGGGCGCGTTTTTTTCGCCGAGACGCGATTTTTTCGTCCGAGCGCGATTTTTTCGCTCGAGCGCGATTTTTTCACCCGAGCGCAATTTTTTCGCTCGGAAACGATTTTTTTGCCCGGGCGCGATTTTTTTCGCCAGAGCACAATTTTTTCGCCCTGGCTCGTTTTTTCGCCCGGGCGGGTTTTTTTTCCCGGGCGCGATTTTTTCGCCCGAAAGCGCTTTTTTCGCCCGGAAGCGATTTTTTCGCCTCGAAGCAATTTTTTTCGCCCGGAAGCGATTTTTTCGCCCGGAAGTGATTTTTTGCCCGAAAGCGATTTTTAAGCCCAGGCGCGGCGAGAAGTGATTTTTTCGCTCGGACGCGTATTTTTTTGCCCGGGGGATGTTTTTTTCTCCCGGGCATGATTTTTTCATCCGAGAGTTTTTTTTTCTTTTTTGTCCAGGCGAAAAAATTGCATCTTGGCGAAAAAATTGTGTTGGGGAAAAAATCACACCTATGAGAAAAAATTGCGCCCGGGACAAAAATGCGGCCGGTCGAAAAAATCGTGCCCGAGCGAAAAAAACGCGCCCCGGCGAAAAAAACCGCGACCGAGCGAAAAAACCGCGATCGGGCGGAAAAAACGCGCTCGAGCAAAACAAACGCGCTCGAGCGAAAAAAAACACGTCAGAGCGAAAAAATCGCATCCGCGTGAAAAAAATGCGTCCGGTTGAAAAAAATCGGGTGGGCGAAAAAAACATGATTGAGCGAAAAAACGCGACCTGGCGAAAAAATCACGCCCGAGCGAACAAATCGCGCCCGGGCGAAAAAAATCACGTCTGGGCGAAAAAAATCGAGCTTGGGCGAAAACAATCTTGACCGGACGAAAAAAATCGTGACGGGCGAAAAAACACGCCTGAGCGAAAAACGCCCCCAGGAAAAAAAATCGTGCACGGACGAAAAAAAACACGTCCAAACAAACAGACCCTTATGAATAAATGAGAAATTTAGATAAGCACTTATGACCAAACTATCCAAGCAGTCGACTGCTTATTCATCATTGATTTTATAAAATCTCTATGCAAACATCAATTTTCAATTAGCGGTTTATTCATCATCATAAATTGTTCCAAACAGAGCCTTTGTTTAAGTTACCTTTGTTCCCATAACGATTTAAATTATATTCAAAATTATCTAAACATGAAAGTTATTCATTCCATTTTGATTTTTTCTCAATTTTTAAAAACAAAATTAAGTCGTATATATGTTGCGGGTGGCTCGACCCTGTAATGGTCCGGTTGAAATGGACGATCTCATCTCGAGAGCGAATCGAACACGCAAACAGTCACAGATAGAACCAACAGATGACAACACAACTTTTGACGTGAAATCATTCAGAAAGGAAAAACCACATGGATGGATCGGTGCCGGCCAAATTTCACTATTCTTTGGAGTATTAAAAGTATCAGTTCTCTAGGATAACATGTCACCTCTCGTTACAATGAGATTTCAAAGAATGCTAAAATTGTCTGGGGCAGAGCGCAGAGAAGCGCGCTCTAAAGCCGTTAAGATTGCAAACGCATCAACTGGAGTATTTCTGGGCTTAGAGCTTCAAGCCGAGTGAGATCTTCGAGCCGCCTTCGAAGGAGATCTTCAAAGGTGAAAGAGATCTTCAAAGCAAATTTTAAGGACCGAATGAGATCTTCGAGATGTCTTCAAGCAGTGACGGAACAAGAGTTTTAATTCGACCCGGGCATCATATGAATATAATATTTTATGATAGTTTTCTATTCCATTTACTATTACAAGCCTTGGCGTTCAAAAAAATTGCTGTAAACTTCATGGAAGGGTAAAAATGTTGGGGGAAGAGTTTGGTTTGGGGGTATCAGGATCCTCTCCATTTCAAGTGAAATGGAGGGGATCTATTTCACGGTCGAGATTGAAATGCTTTCGATCCGACGGGTTCATCATTTCTCATGTTTTTTTAGATTTTTTTAATCAAAAAAATCTCCACCACAAGATTTCTTTTCAACTTGCCTTGTCCGTTAGATATTGAAATGGATCCCCTCCATTTCAAGTGAAATGGAGAGGATCCCGATCCGGTTTGGGGGGGGGGTTATATATATATATATTTTATATTAATATATATATGTGAAACGGTGCATGGCCGAGGCGTGTATGATGGGGTGGAAGCCTTCATTAATTGGTGGGCCACGTGTCCATTTCTATTTGGACGGCACTGCCTATAAATAATGCGGAAGCCTTGTATGGTAGAATACGGTGAAGCAAATAAGAAGGGTTGCGGTCTCCTATTTCTAACTATCGAAGTGTGCAACAGTGTCAAAAGCAGCGCATGAAGTGGTAGCAGGCGGAAGTTTTAAGAAAGCTGCGGATTGCTTCTTCCGAACAGCTTCTTGCGGACACCTCCAGCAGTAGGCGCGCTGCAAGCTGTTTTGTTGACGGTGAAGGTGAATAGTAATCGCATGCAGAGGTGCGATCATCTTGAAAAGCTGAACAGTAACCGCATACAAAGTTCTGGGAACTAAAGCTTTGGTGATTATCAAAGGTTCGATCAGCGACGGGTGTGAACACCCTCAAGACAGGAGTCCGACGACTTCTGCGGATAAGAAGTGCTAGTGTGGAGTTGTAATACTCAAGTGTGGGTAGTGTTGAGGTGTTGAGGTGTTGAGTTGTAACTCAAGGAGTTGTAGCCTTGTTATATTTTGTTTGTTTTAATAAAGAAGTTATTTGCTCGATCCGCTTTATTTTGTGTTGTGCCCACTGTAAACAATTCCAACAGTGGTATCAGAGGGAGGTTCTGACCCTTGGAAGTCGCTCGGAAGAGTTAAAGATTTGAGGTGGTGAAGATGATAAATGCTATGTCGGGTCAAGTTCACAAGTTGACGAAGACGAACTATGAGAACTGGAGTACCCAGATGAGAGTGTTTCTTGCCTCAAAAGAGTTATGGGAGATCGTGGAAGATGGATATGAAGAGCTAACTGCTGAAGCAGAGGCGGCATTGACTAACGCCCAGAGGACGATGCTACAAGAAGCAAGAAAGAGAGACAAGAAGGCTTTGTTCTTACTATATCAAGGGGTTGATGAAGAAACCTTTGAGAAGATCTCAGATGCTAAAAGTTCAAAAGAAGCATGGGAGACTTTGCAACGCTCCTTGCAAGGAGTTGACAAGGCAAAGAAGGTGAAGCTGCAATCTCTCCGAGCAGAGTATGAAGTTATGAAGATGCAAAACTTTGAGAAAGTTGGTGACTATGTGACTCGTCTGCGGACGTTTGCGAACGAAATGAAACGCAACAGAGAGACGATTGATGATTTGAGTTTCAAGGAGAAACTTCTGCGGTCGATGTCGAAGAAGTTTAATTATATAGTAGTGGCGATAGAAGAGTCGAACGATCTCACTCAAATGTCTATTGATGAACTCATAGGCTCTCTGCAAGCCTATGAATACTCCATGTTATAAGATGAAGAGTCAAGTGGCTTAGAGAAAGCACTTCAGACTCAGCTGAACTTTGGAGAGAGTTCAGGAAGAGGAGGTGGCCAGCGAGGCCGAGGCTACCAAGGTAGAGGTAGAGGAAGAAGAGGAGGAAGACTTCAGAACTTATAGAGAGAGATAGAACAACCTCAAGGTAGAGAGCAGGAAGGAAGAGGAAGAGGCCGAGGAAGAGGTTGTGGTGGAATGGCTCAAGTACAATGTTACAATTGTAATAGGTTTGGGCACATGAGTTATGACTGCAGACTTCCGAGGAGGAAATAGGAGACCAACCACTATGCTGAAGCAAACAATACTGGTGGTGATCCAATGATGTTCTTGAATTATAGAGGAGCTGAAAGTGGTAGAAATGAAGTCGGGTACTTAGACACAGGAGCGACCAACCATATGTGTGGTGAGAAGGAGTTGTTCACGAACCTTGAACCAAGTGCTGGTGAGGTTAGCTTTGGAGATGCTTCGAAGATCTCGGTAGAAGGCAAAGGTTTGATAGTGGTCACCCTAAATGGTGAGAAGGTGCATCTCAATGATTTGTTTTATGTTCCCGGCTTGAAGAGTAACATCTTAAGGCTTGGACAGTTGTTGGAGAAAGGCTACTGCATTCAGTTGAAGGATAGTTCATTGGCTATGAAGAACCATCGAGGAAAAGAGGTAGTTGATAGAATCAATTTCAAGATAACCCAAACACCTAGAGGGGGGGGGGGGGGTGAATAGGTTTTTTACTCTTTTTTTCACTTAAGGCAGAATAAGAATTCAGTTCTTTAAAGAGAATCTAACTATTCTATAACTATCACAGCAACCACAACACAGAATTCACAATCACACACACATCATAGATTGCACATTAGTTTATAGTTGTTTTCCAAGGTCTGGGTACATCCACTTTCCCCCTTCACCTATCCAGCAGTGTACTAGATTCAGCCTAACTTCTTCCTTCTTATCAGATCCACAGATCTTACAGCTCAGAACACTGAAAGGTTCATGCAACTCAGAATGTATCCACACTCCTACAGCTTAGGCTAACAGCCCTACCTCAGCCTTGACATAGGCCTACAACTCAGAGAATGATTTCTCCTACACTCAGAATCAAAAGTCTTACCACTCAGAGATTTATATCTCCTACACTCAGCCTTTATATCATAGGCTTACAACTCAGATCTTGAAAGATCCTACAGAATGAAAAATCTTATAGATTGACTCTTACCCTTGATGAGAGAGAAAGGATAAAAGGTTTCTTGATCAGCTCTTGATAAAACTGATTGCTGAGATCAACCTGTTCTTAGCTTTCTTCAAAGCTTCTTGAATATGAACTCAGTAGGGTTGATCTTCTTTGAAGTTGACTGGTTGGCAACTTCCTTCTTAGATTTCAGAAATAGATCTGAATTCTTCTTAGCAAGTTTGTTCAGGATCTACTTCTTAAGAGACTTGTAAATGTCTCCTTCTTTACTTCAAACAGCTGGAGCTCTCTCTTACTCTCCAAATCTTCTGAAGTTTCTTCTGAATTCTAGTTTGAATTCTCCTTAGACAAATTCTGAGTAGATTGGCACTTCAGATTGTCATCTTAGATCTTCTCACGAAAATCTTCTTTTGTGTGACGTGCTCTTTATTGATCAATGATCAATACTTCAATAGTTGTTCGTTTTTCGTGTGTCTTTTGATTTGACAGAATCTATCTTTATATAGACTTCATCCATGGTAACCGGCTGATCCGGTTTCTAACAAACTTCTGGCAGTTCTGATAGCTTCAGCAAACTTGTTGGAATTCACAGCTGTCAAGTCTTCAGTCATTTCTTGAACCTTTGTCTTTGTCAGCAAAGCGTCGAGACTGATCTTAATTATGTATCGACACAAGTAGATTAAGTGTCGACACAAGCTTTGGTGATTTTGACACAGCTCCTTTGGTGCCGACACTACTTCTTGACACTGCATCTGTAGAATGTGTTGACACTGCTTCTTTGTGTCGACACAGTCACTTCTTCACTTTACAACAATCAACTTTGTTGAAACTCTGATGTGTGTCGACACAAGTCCTGTGTGTCGACACAGTTGATATAGTCTAAGAATTATGTGTGTCGACACTACCTCCAGGTGTCGATACAGTTGGTGTCGACTAAAAATTCTGTGTGTCGACACTGCTTCCAGGTGTCGACACAGTTGATGTCGACTAAAACTTTTGTGTGTCGACACTGCTTCCAGGTGTCGATACATTTGATGTCGACTAAAAATACTGTGTGTCGACACAGTTTCTTCTGGTGTCGACACTGCTTTTCCAAGTGTCGACACAGACTTTCTTAAGTGTCGACACATGGACTTAGAAACTTTTCCTACATTTTAGCATATTCTTAACTTGCATATATAAACTCAAAATAACATCAAATACACATTGATGTATATCATTGAGCTAAGTGAGGCTTCTCCAAATCAGGTACACATTTTCCTATGTACCTAACAATCTCCCCCTATTTGGAAAAGTCATAACCCTTTAGTCAATGATATACACTGTCGAAGTATGAGACCGGGCGGTCTGGCGGTTTGAGCATGGCGGGTTGTTGACCGGGCGGTCTGGCGGATTGAGGTTGGCGGGTTGATTTCCAGACTGTTGCTGTGTGGTATCCGGCGGTCTGACGGCTTATCTCCGGCGGCTTAGAAACTGGCCGGTCTAGCGGTCTCCTACCGCATCTCTCTCTTGGTTATGGTATTGCCGAGCGGTTAGAACATTGTCTAACCGCGCGGCCTGTTCCGGTCTCTTATTCTAGCCGCCCAGATCTGTTGTATAGCTTTAGTCCCACATTGTTAGTTTGTATTCTACTCTCTCTCCTCCATTCTATAAAAGGGAGGTCATACCTTTGTAAATGATATCTTTTTGGATAATACAAATTTCAATTATTCAAAGTTCTGGCTTGTTTTCTAGTCGTTTATTCTCTGCTCTAGTCATTTGTTCGCTACTTTTAACATGGTATCAGAGGACTCGATCTTCTCCTCCTGATTCTGTGTGCCCAGTCCGCGCGGCTTGCCTATTCTTCTCGCGACCTGTTCTCGCTGTTTGCGCCCTGTCCGCGCGTCCTCTTTGTCCTGCCTTTCAGTCGCAGCGACCTATCTCCTTGTTCGTCGCGACCTGCTGCTTTATTCTCCTTGTTCGTTCCTCCCTTCTGTTCGCGCGGTCTATCTTCTAGCCGTTCGACCTCTTCCCCGTCTTGGACCTGCGGCTTGGTCGTGGCTTCTCTGGCCGCTGGTGTCTAACATCGTGACCGCCACAGCTCTTCTTCTTTCTATCCGCACGGCTTATATTCTAACCGCGCGGCTTCTCGCAGTTTTCTCCTATGGCCCTTTCTGAAACCTCCACCACCACCACTCCTATCGCCACTCCGGCGCCGCTTCCTACTCCCTCTGGCAACCTTGGCACGGTTTCTAAACTTGTTGGCTCCAACTATCCGGATTGGAGCGTCTCTTTCACATTTCTTCTCCGCTCTCAGCGCAAACGTCATCACCTCACCGATGACCCTCCTCCCTCAGACTCTGCTGAATTTGATGACTGGGATGCCAGTGATGCGCTTGTCCGCACGTGGTTGGCTAACAGCCTCTCCGATGAATGTCTTCCTGTCATACACCATGATGAGACGGTCAAGACCGCGTGGCTTCACCTTGCTGCTCTCTACTCAAAGGGGGCCCAGACATCCCGCATTTATACTCTCTACGCGGATCTCTTCGCTCGCCCTTCCATGCCTCCTGCTGCGGCTTATCAGCAAGTTCAGGCTCTTGGAGCCGAAATCCTCCAGAATCGATCCTTCTCCGCGGACTTGGCCGAGCAGCACAAATACTTCCAGGAACTCCTGGTTGTTTGTTATCTTCTACGGCTTCTTGAGTCTTTTGATATGATCCGTCAGCAGATCTTGGGCGAAGCCGAGTCTCCCACCTTGGATGCCACCGCGGCTCGCATCGCCGCTGTTACTTCACTGCTCCAACGTCCTCTATTGTCCTCCCCTCCTCCACCGGACTCCTATGCTCACCAGGTCCAGCGGGGTGGCAATAGTGGTCGCAGCCAATCTGGCACGCGCGGTCCGTCAAGGTTCCTCTGCTCTCACTGTGGTCGTACCGGCCACTCTGTTGACCGCTGCTGGCAGAAACATTCTCATCTTCGTCCCTCCGGTGATACTTCTTCCTCAACCTCAGCCTCCTCTCGGCCATCTGCTTCTGTGGCCACCACCTCAGGTAGTGCACACGTCGTTACCCAAGGTAAATAGCTGATTGACTCTGGTGCTACAAATCACATGACCGGAAACCCTCACTACTTCTCTCTCCTAGAGACGCATGATCGGTTACCCCCGGTTCTCATTGCGGATGGTTCGCCTTCCCCGGTTCATGGAACGGGCATGGTTCAAGTCACTCCCTCGCTTCGCTTAGCGGACACTCTCTATGTCCCGAAGTTCCCTTGCAATTTACTCTCAGTTACTACTTTATGCAAGCAACTTCAGTGCTCTATATTATTTACTCCTACTTCTTGTTGTTTTCAGGACCCGAGGACCCAACGGACGATTGCTACTGGGACTGAGAGCGGCGGCCTCTACTTCCTCGACAATGTTTCCGCTCTGTCCGCCTTCTCTTCCTCGTCTACTGATCTGCTTCAATGGCATCTTCGCCTTGGACATCCTCCTCCTCGGATTCTTCGCCAGCTTCTTCCCCACTTACCTCAAACCAGTCCTCCGCTCAACTGTGATGCGTGTCAGCTTGGCAAGCATCACCGCTCCTCCTTCCCGCAAAAGCAAGGCCGTGGTTCCTCCCGCCCTTTTGATCTCATTCATTCTGATATCTGGGGTCCTGCTCCTACTCCCACCGTTGGTCGGGGTAGTTTTTACTTTGTAACTTTTATTGATGATTTCTCCAGATGTACCTGGGTATATCTATTAAAAGACCGCTCTGAACTCTTATCTGTATGACAATCTTTTTATAATATGATTAAAACTCAGTTTGCTATTTCTATTAAAGTATTGCACTCTGATAATGCTAAAGAATATCTCAGTCATGAGTTTTCATCTTTTTGTATGCAACATGGTCTTATTCATCAGACCAGCTGTGTTTACACCTCCCAACAAAATGGGGTGGCGGAACGTAAAAATCGCCATCTCCTCGATATCGCTCGCACTCTGATGACACAGATGCAGGTGCCTCGCTCCTACTGGGGCTATGCTGTTCTTCTTGCCTACTATCTCATCAATCGCATTCCCTCTTCTGTTCTTCACGGCAAGACCCCCTTCTCCATTCTCTACCCGAGCAAGGAACCCTTTCCTCTTCCTCTCTGTATCTTTGGGTGTACGACCTTTGTGCATGCTCCGTCTGCTACCCGCGATAAACTTTCCCCCCGCTCCATCAAATGTGTCTTTTTGGGTTACTCGACAACTCAAAAAGGCTACTGTTGCTTTGATCCCGTTCTACGCAAACAGTTTGTTTCCGCAGACGTCACCTTCTTTGAAAATGCATCCTACTTTTCTTTCCCATCTTCACCTCCTCCTGCTGTCTCTGACTCTCCACCATCTCTCTGTGAGCCTTCCACACATGTCGACGTCTCCCCTCCTATGTCGTCTCCTCCTCCGTCTCCTCCTCTCCCTATTATCTCCCCTCCTTCTTCTCCACAGCCGTCTCTCTAGTCCCGGGCCAGCTTTCTCTGCCACGGATGCTCCGGTCCCAGAGGCACAAGACGACCTGGATCTTCCCATTGCCCTTCGCAACGGGGTGCAGGCGTGTACCCAACACCCGCTTGCGGCAGTTGTTTCCTATGATCGGCTTACTCCCTCTCACAGGTGCTTTGCTTTGGCCATCTCGGCTACTACCACTCCCCGCACTTACCAGGAGGTTCTTGTTATTCCTCATTGGAAATCTGCTATGGATGAGGAAATTGCCACTCTTACTGAAAGAGGTACCTGGACCCTTGTTCCTCCACCGATAGGTACTGATGTGGTTGGCTGCCACTGGGTGTTCGTTGTGAAGTTTCGCCCGGACGGCACTGTGGATTGTTACAAGGCCCGACTGGTGGCCAAAGGCTTTACTCAGACTTATGGAGTTGACTATTTTGATACTTTCTCTCCGGTTGCTCGCCTCAGCACCATCCGGGTTCTTCTTTCTGTGGCCGTCAACAGGGAGTGGGAAATTTCTCAACTTGATGTCAAGAATGCTTTTCTGTATGGGGATCTTCAGGAGGACGTCTATATGGAGCAACCTCCAGGGTATGTTGCTCAGGGGGAGACACGAGTATGCCAGTTGAAGAAGGCCATCTACGGCCTAAAGCAGAGCCCTCGGGCGTGGTTTGACAAGTTTAGTGGCATTGTGGCTGCAATTGGCTTTACAAGAAGTTCCGCCGATCACTCATTGTTTATTCGCAAAACCGCATCAGGCCTTGTGGTTTTGGCGGTGTATGTGGATGATATCCTTCTTACCGGCGATGACCAGGCTGGGGTGGACTTGACAAAGAAACACCTCCGTCAACACCTTGTCATGAAGGATATGGGCTCCCCGAAATATTTTTTGGGGATAGAAATCTCTCGGAAGCCCGACTCGTTGGTTCTCTCCCAATAGAAGTATGCGCTTGATCTTCTACAAGAGGCAGGATTGACCGGGGCCAAACCGGCCCGGTATCCCATGGCCACTGGAGAAGACAAAACATGGACAGATGACTCACCTCTTATATCCGATGCCACGAGGTATAGACGTCTGGTGGGCAAACTCATTTATCTCACGGTGACCAGACCCGACATCGCCTATGCTGTAGGCAAGGTCAGTCAGTTCATGCAAGTTCCCAGGGAATGTCATCTTCAGTCTGCCTTGAAGATACTAGAGTATGTCAAAGCAGCACCAGGGAAAGGGCTACTCTTTCAGAAGCATGGTCATCTGAGAGTTGAAGCCTACTCAGACTCAAGCTATGCGGATGATAAAGGTGACCGTAAATCTATATCGGGTTTTTGCACATTTGTTGGAGGTAATCTTGTGAGCTGGAAGAGCAAGAAGCAGTCTGTTGTCTCAAGGTCCAGTGCAGAAGCCGAATACCGGAGTATGGCGTCAACCACGTGTGAGTTAAAATGGTTGCGGGCTCTCATGCTTGACCTAGGAGAGGTCTACAACTATCTTCTGCCTATGTTCTGTGACAACAAAGCCGCTATATACATATCCAAAAATCCGGTCTTCCATGAGAGAACGAAACATATAGAGGTCGACTGTCATTTCATCCGAGAAGAGGTCTTGAAGAAACAGATTTGCACTCCGTTCGTCACCTCCGACAAAGAGTTGGCTGATATCTTCACCAAGCCGGTTTCTACTTCCTTCTTCCACATTTGTGACAACTTGGGCATGATTGATATATATGCTCCAGCTTGAGGGGGAGTGTCGAAGTATGAGACCGGGCGGTCTGGCGGTTTGAGCATGGCGGGTTGTTGATCGGGCGGTCTGGCGGATTGAGGTTGGCGGGTTGATTTCCAGACTGTTGCTGTGTGGTATCCGGCGGTCTGACGGCTTATCTCCGGCGGCTTGGAAACCGGCCGGTCTAGCGGTCTCCTACCGCATCTCTCTCTTGGTTCTGGTATTGCCGAGCGGTTAGAACATTGTCTAACCGCGCGGCCTGTTCCGGTCTCTTATTCTAGCCGCCCAGATCTGTTGTATAGCTTTAGTCCCACATTGTTAGTTTGTATTCTACTCTCTCTCCTCCATTTTATAAAAGGGAGGCCATACCTTTGTAAATGATATCTTTTTGGATAATAAAAATTTCAATTATTCAAAGTTCTGGCTTGTTTTCTAGTCGTTTATTCGCTGCTCTAGTCGTTTGTTCGCTACTTTTAACATACACCACTTATAATAAACAAACATTATGATGTATATAAGCATTATATGACAGGGAAACTTATAAACAAAACATATACTAAAATGACATTACAGAATAATGATGCAAACTTAATGAGCATGAAACATTGTTTTGTTTATACTATCAAAAAGTTTCTTAACAATTATTTACATAGATTTCTTTAATACTAAAGATTGCATTGTTCTTGTAAAATCTAGTAAATCTATACTAAGGCTGATCAGGCTCCCTGATGACTATGCATTTTCCTAGCTTAATCTGAGCCTGCATAGTAGGTTCTGCATCATCAATGGGCTTCTTTACTTTCAACTCTGCCTTCTTCTGTGCTTCAACCTTAATTCTCTGCCTTTCAAAATAATGAAAAGGCTTAGGGAAGTATTTGCTAGGCTCCTAAGCATTAGGAGGTAGCTTCCTAATTTTAGCCTTTCTTCTATATTGCAGAATGGCTTCTTGCCTTGCTTCATATTTCTGCCATTCTTGTTCATTATACCATTTCCCCTTTCATGGATCTGATCTTTCACAGCTTTCCAAGCAGTCAAAATGATATTCTTGGAAGTGGGGCTCCACTGCTCAAAATCAAGCTTTAACTCAGCCTGTTCTCTGAACCTTTTCTTTGACAGTAGAGCTTCCTGCTGAGCTTTCAAGGCAGCTTCTAACATTTCTACTTTCTCAATAATAACATTATCAACTTCCTGTGGAGGACCGTACATTGACTGAACCTGTTGCTGAATCATTTCAAAATCTGCTGGAGGGTAGATGACCTGAGCAACTTCAGGTTGATCAACTTCAACATAAGCAAGTTGCACACCTGACTCAGCAACTTTATCATCATCACAAAGGGGTGGATATCCCAGAGTTGCTCTGATGCTATTGGATATCCATTTGGCATGATCTGAGTCTGCTTTGACTAACACTCTCTCCCCCTTTATGACTTCTCTTTCAATATGGTCTCTTAAGTCATCTTTCTGAAATCTCACTTGTCCATCAAGAAAATTAACACCATCTTTATAAAATGATTTTAACCTGAGAAGCTTATCAGAGATTAAATCCTGAGAAGTAGTCATGGCTGTCTGAAATGAGTCTAAGGTAGTCTGTAGCTTCTTATCAAACTCCTCTTTCTCTTTAGATCTTGCTTCAGTCATTGCAGTGACTGTATTCTTTATTGTAGTTACTATCTCATTGTGAGATTCAATAAGATTATCATTCATCCTAATCTGATTTTCAAGGACATAGCCTTGTTTAATAGCAATGTCATCCACTTTAGCCTTTACTTCTGCTTGCTTCTTAGCTAGAAATACTACAACATTGCTGTTGGGTATTGTATCCACAATGTACCTGATTTGAAGAAGCCCCTGGACCAGCTAAGGTGAATTGACATTGTATTTGATCATTTGTCTTCAAGTTGTGCTTGCAGTTATTTCACGCTAAGTACACACCAATGTCAGGGTGCAGTGGGTCAATATACACGGGTCTGCGCAACGTAATCCTTCGTTGAGCAGATCAGTGTGTTGGCCTACGTGTGCTCTCTCTATTGGAGTGTACTTACTTCCAAGCACATGGTCGAGATAAAGCTAGAGCTGAAGAGGAGCAAGGATGGGTCAAAGACCATCTCACGGGAAGATAGACGAAAATTCGTCTAAGTATGATTCGGCGAGAATCACTAGTGATTCTCGCCGAATCACTAGTGATTCTCGCCGAATCGTCGAGAATCACTAGCTGATTCTCGCCGAATGCATCCGGCTGACTCAACGCCTTCAACGCCTTCAAGGATTCTGCCAAGTCAGAATCGACGAGAATTACCAGGCTGAGTCAACGCCTTCAAGGAATCTGCCAAGTCAGAATCGTAGAGAATGACTCTGCATTCTCGACGATTCGTCGAGAATGGATGATGACTCTCAACGATTCTTTCCGGCTGTCAAGCAATTCAGCTAAGAATTCTTCTAAGTAGAATTCGACGGGAATCATTAGTGATTCTCGTCGATTCGTCGAGAATCACCAATGATTCCCATCGAATTTGCCTTAGGCGAATTTCTGCTGCTCGCTAGACCGGACCAAGTATACACGCGCTGTTTTGAACCGAACTTAGGATTTATACTGGTGGGGCCCACAACGGTCATAATATATGACCTACTATATAAATACTGTTGTATTTTGAACATCACCAAGGATCGATACATACGAAAAGAAAGAGCCGCCGGATTTGACCTAGCAGATCACGTCTTCTCTTCCGCCTCCGTCTCTGCGCCTCAAGTTGTCACCGCCGCCGATCGTGGGTTCTTCCTGATCTCCCGGCGACAGAAGCTTAGCTAAGCAACGCGTCTCACGTGTCTATCTTGAGATCCTTTGTCTCTTGATTTGTTGAACGGGAATACCTTTCCCTTCCGAATCGATTGAGACGAACGATCCAAGTAAGATCGTTGGTATACCTTGCTAGCTTTGCTACGAAGGTTGGATCTACAAAGCTCGCCGCCGCAAACCTTGCCGCCGCCGATCCCGAAAGCTCCGCCGCCGCACTTCTTGTCGCCGCCGATTTCGGGGAGATCCTCTCTAAGTGAGAGCTAAGGTCGTGGACTCTTCGTCTTCTTCAAGAACGCGTGATCGAACGAAGAGGGACACCTAGCGCTCCAAAAGTAGTTTGTATTTTATATATTCTTATTTTTCTTTTGTTGTAAAGGAACGTTGGTTCCTCATTATAAGGGTTGGGTGCAACCCGTGGTGGAGGAGCGGTGACTCCTTCGGTTGGAAGGGTTCCTTCCATTAGTGTGAGGATTGGATTTCAATCCGGTTGGTGAAGTGACCGAGTCGTCCCTTGTTGGGAGATAGGTCGAAGGGGGAAAGTGGACGTACCCAAATCGGGGAACCACTATAACTGCCTGCGTATTTTTGTGTTGTGTTGTTTTGTTTAATTGTGCAGGTATAATATTAATTCCGCTAAAAGACTGTGCAAGACACCTATTCCCCCCCATAGGTGAAGGTAGTTGACACTAGTGTGACTTTCAAGTGGTATCAGAGCGAGGTTACTCATCAAAAAGGTTAACACCTTGAGTAAGTTTCTGCCATTAGTGTCAAGAAGAAGGCAGATATCTACTATGGACGGACTCAAGTACTCAGGCAAGATCCCAGTGTGCACCAGGCTAAACTTTCCTATCTGGAAGGAAAGGATTAGATTTTACATGGAAGCTGTCGACCCTCGACTCTTCATGGTCGTGGAAGAGGGACCTTATATTCCCACTAAGGCCTCCACCATTGATCCTACCAAAATGGTGCCAAAGAAGCTTTCTGAAATGGACAAGGACGAGATGGTGCTGGTCGGACTTGACAAAAAGGCACAGAACATACTAATCAGCGCAGTCGATGACTCCATGATGCAGAACTTCTGCAACTACAGGACAACCAAGGATATCTGGCACAGCCTGATTATTCTGATGGAGGGCACAGATGAAGTGAGGGTCGATCGGAGATCACTCCTGAACCAGAAATATGAGGCCTTCAGGCAGGGGCCCAAGGAAGAGATCAGAGTTACCTTCGAGAATTTCCTCAAGATCGTCAATGCTCTCAAGGGATATGGAAGAGTGTTCACTGATGGTGAACTTAATGATAAATTCCTTAGGTCACTTACTAAGGAATGAGACACGAAGATCTGCGCCATCCGAGAGTTTGGCAGATTAGCAGAAACTGATCCTCAGATACTCTTTGGGAAGCTCATGTCCTATGAGCTCCAGTTGAACACGAGGAAAGCACAAGAAGAAGCAGAGAAAGCCGCTGCCAAGGAAAAGACTGTGGCCCTAAAAGCCATTCACTCCAGGAAGGGCAAGGGTGCGGCTTCATCCCTTCGGGGAAAAAGGATGAGGAGGAAGACTCAGAGCCATGCTTCTCCGGCTCATAGTTGTCTGAAGAAGACTTCTCCCTCATCACCCAAGAATTAAAGAAGTTCCTCAAGATGAGGAATCAAAGAAAAAGAGACGGCTCCTCCTTCAGAAATCAGAAGAAGAATTATTCTTCTGACAGGTATGAATCAAAACCGAACAAACATCGTCATACTGACATCATTTATTTTGGGTGCAATAAGCCAGGACACGTCGTGGCTGACTGCCATCAAGGCAAGAGAGAGAATGGGAAGGGAGAAGAGCACAAAACCTCTAGAGATAAAAAGAAGGAGAGGAGCTACATCGCCAAAAATTCAAAGACACTGAGTGAGTCTGATTCCTCAGACTCCAGTGATGATGAGGAAGCCTACTTCGGGCTGGTGGGTCACTCTGACTCAGAAGGAGAATGCTCCCCATTCACTGGGAAGGTAAAGGCTTGTACCCCCCTCTCTGACTCTGACTATGAGTCTCCTGATGATGATCTCGAGGACAGCCTATCTGCCCGAGAAGCTGAGCTCCTCGAAAAGTATGAGCTTCTGCTCAACACCTTCGAGGAATGCCGTAAGAGATTGAGGGCTCAGAAAAAGGAAGTCAAATTACTTAAGGTCGAGGGTGTCTCCCTAAGGGAAGAGATCACTAGCTTGATTTCTCTCCGACAGGAGCACCTGGACCTGATCTCTAAGTACTCAGAGTCTCTAAGTCTCCTTGACCTTAAACAGGAAGTAATCAATAAGTTGGAAGAACAACTTGCGATAGAAAGGAAGATTGTCCAAAGCTTCTCTATAGCAAAGACTGTTCTTCCACTGGTTGATACCTTCTCTGCTCAGGATAAGGGGGCTGGCTTGGGGCATGTGGGTGTGCCTGGTAAATCCTCCAGGAGAAACAAAAAGTAGAGGAAAAATAAGGCTGCTAAGAAGGCCTCTGCTGCATAAAAAGGAAAGGCCCCACTCATCCCTGTTGTATTCAGGAAGCCTGGCTTTCCCTGCAATGAACAAGACTTTGAGTCAACCTGTGGCCACTTCTTCCGGCCCTCGGTTGAAAAGCCCAAGAGCCGGTATGATGGTTGGGCCTTCCCCCGCAACTTTGGCGAGAGTGTCTTCAAGGCACCTTATGAGGAAATCCAAGTGGAGGATTATGGCCACTTCTCTAGCGGCCATAATAGGAAGCAGGCACCAAAAGCCAAGCCTGTTATACTGAAGGAACAAGAGGTGAAGAATTCATATGATTGCTGTCATCATGATGGCTCCACCTCCAGATCCAAGTACCCGGCTGGACCCACCATTCCCAGGGTGAAGCAGGAGCCTAGGAAAAGGTACAACAGATTTAACTGTTGGTGCTGTGGCAAAGTTGGTCACTTTGTCGTGGATTGCTGGTTTAATCTGAGATATAACGAGACTCCTCATGTTAGCAATGCGAGACCGAGCACTCGTAGGGTTAACCATCCGAGGGGGAGTATGCTAACAAGGAATCTAGGACCCAAGTTCGATTGGGTTCCTAAGAGAAACTGATTCTGTTTTACAGGTATGTCTAAAGGCCACCAAAAATCCTATATGGTACTTGGACAGTGGATGCTCCCGACATATGACTGGGACAAGAAGCCTGCTGTGTGATTACTCTCTAGTCGAAAATGGACCCAAAGTCATCTTTGGAGGATCAGATCGAGGAGTCACCAGAGGTTATGGTATGATTTCCAACGGTATAGTCTCTATCACCGATGTGGCTTATGTTGAAGGGTTAAATCATAACCTGATCAGTGTAAGTCGGTTGTGTGATAAAGGTTATGACATTAAGTTCTGCAAGGATAAATGCTTGATAATATCGTGTGCCTCTTCGGAGATGGTATTAACAGGCATTAGGAGCAGAAACATCTTCTGTTTAGATTTTTCTTAGTTTAGATTCATCTACCCCCGTATGCCTAGTAGCAACAGGCAGTGCATCTCTTTGTGAACAATGACACAAGAGATTGACACATATTAATTTCAAGACAATTAGTATGTTGTTTTCTAAAAACTTAGTAAGAGATGCTCCCATCATTAAGTGCATCAAAGATAGCCCCTGTCCTGCATGCCAGAAGGGCAAATAGACTCGGGCTACCTTTAAGGGCATTGCAGACAAAGACTCCTCCAGATGTCTTTATCTTCTGCATATGGACTTGTTTGGTCTAATGCAAGTTCATAGCTTGGGAGGCAAGTTTTATACGCTAGTGATTATTGATGATCACTCTCGGTTTACTTGGGTATTCTTCTTAAAATGCAAGTCTGATACGTTTGACATCTTCACTAGTTTTGTCAAGCAAATTCAGAACGAACTTAACTGCTCGGTAGTCAAAATCAGAAGTGACCATGGAACAAAGTTCGAGTCTAGTGCTATGACAGAGTTCTGTGAAGAACTTGGTATCTTTCATGAGTTTTCCTCCCGGGTACTCCTCAGCAGAATGGAGTTGCAGAGAGGAGAAATAGAATGCTCATTGAAGCTTGCACGATAATGTTGAATGGCGCTTCTCTCCCAGAATACTTCTGGGCAGAGGCTGTCAACACAGCTTGTCATGTACAAAACCGGGTCTTGATCAACAAGAGCCATCGTAAGATGCCTTATGAGCTACTGAAAGGCAGGAAACCTACCATGTCCTATTTTAGGATCTTTGGCTGCAGATGTTATGTACTAAATAACGGGAAGTACCCGCGTACTAAGTTTGGTGAAAAATGCTTCGAAGGCATATTTATGGGCTATAGTAGCCATAGCCGGGCATATAGGGTTTTCAATAAGAAAACCCTAGTGGTAGAGGAATCCATAAATGTTGTATTTGATGAATGAAGCTTGCTTAACAACAATTCTTCCAGTGGTCTTCTTGAAGATGCGGTACAAGAATTGAACAGCTTAGTCTCGATGAAACCGCTAAAGATGCAACTCCCAAGTACGTCAAAGTCTCCACCACAACGCTTATCGGAGATGATGACGGTCAGAATGGAATTATCCTCCCTGAAGAAGGAGAAGCCCGAGAAGACGTCAGAGCTCCAGATGCAGACTCCTAGAGCTCAGACACGTGAGGGATCATCCTAGAGATCAGATCATCGGAGATCCCCGTGACGGTGTCAGAACTCGCCGAGGTACAATTAACGAGATTCTGCATTTTAGCTTTCTATCACAGGTTGAGCCAAAGAAGTTCGACAAAGCGAACAAGGATGCATCTTGGATCTTGGTCATGCAAGATGAACTGCATCAATTTGAACGATGCAACGTCTGGACGCTGGTTCCCAGACCAAAGGGGCAGAACGTGATTGGCACAAAGTGGATCTTCAGAAACAAACTGGATGAACACGGTGTCATCATAAAGAACAAGGCCAGGCTGGTGGCTCAAGGTTACAGACAGGAGGAGGGGATTGACTTCGACCAGACCTTTGCACCAGTGGCAAGGCTCAAGGCAATCAGATTGTTCCTGGCGTATGCTTCTCACAAAGGATTCACAGTCTATCAGATGGATGTGAAATCGGCCTTCTTAAATGGCAACCTGAGAGAGGAAGTATATGTCGCACAACCCCCAGGTTTTGTTAATCTGACTTATCCCAATCATGTATATTTTCTTAATAAAGCCTTGTATGGCTTAAAATAAGCTCCTCGAGCTTGGTATGAGACTCTGTCTAGCTTTCTTCTTGAGAATAAGTTCTCTAGAGGAAAAATAGATAAGACATTATTTCTTAGGGAAGTCAAAGGCAAGATTTTGCTGGTGCAAATCTATGTCGATGACATAATATTCAGGTCAACGGATAACAACCTTTGCAAGAAGTTTTCCAAACTTATGCAAGGGAAGTTTGAAATGAGTAGTATGGGAGAGCTGAAGTATTTCTTGGGACTTCAAGTGAAACAGTCTGAGGATGAGATTTTCATCTCTCAGACGAAGTTCACAAATGAACTCCTCAAGAAATTCGGAATGGAGAGTGCAACCTCTATGAGGAATCCAATGGGATCCACTGTGTCTCTAGACAAGGATGAGAAAGGGAAACCTTTTGATGAAACCAAGTACAGAAGCATAATTGGATCCCTGCTCTACCTTACTGCAAGTAGACCGGATATTATGTTCTCCACATGCGTTTGTGCCAGATATCAGGTGAACACTAAGGAATCTCACTATGTCGCTGCAAAGCGAATTCTTAGATACCTTAAGGGTACACCTAATCTTGGCTTGTGGTACCCGAGAAACAATGATGTCGAGCTAACAGGCTTTTCAGACGCTGATTTTCCAGGAAGCAGGGATGATAGGAAAAGCACTTCCGGGACGTGTCAATTCCTCGGAAGAAGGCTTATATCATGGAATAGTAAGAAGCAGAATTGTGTTGCAACCTCTACAGCTGAATCTGAGTACATCTCAGCAGGCAGCTGTTGCGCACAACTTCTATGGATCAGAAATCAGCTAACAGACTATGACTTCTAGTTCAAAGAAATACCAATGTACTGCGACTCCTCAAGTGTTATAGCCATTGCGAACAATCTTGTGTCGCACAGCAGGACAAAGTATATTGAAGTGCGCTACCACTTCATTCGGGAGCATGTGAAAAACAAGGACATCTCTCTCTGCTATGTCCCCACGGATAAGCAGATTGCAGATATTTTTACAAAGCCCCTAGACGAAGCCAAGTTCAGTCTCTTCAAAACTGAACTGCGTATGCTAAACCTTGAGGAATGAAGAATACAGAGGCTCCCGGCTCTTGGATCAAGGGGGAGCATCCGCAAGAAACTCAAGAGTAAGCTCAGATGCAAGAACTGAGGGGGAGCATTGTGGCAAGTGCTAAAGTCCCAGATTTGTAGAAGCCGAAAAGGGGGAGATTACCCTCTCGGCTAAGGTGCTAAGGTGCTCACGCAAAGTATGCTCCAAATGCTCTAAAGGTAAATGTATGGAAATTCATTCTCAACTGATTATTCAGTTTCTGTTTTTCTTCCATCCGTTATATTCACCTTAGCTTGTAGGGTTTTGGCTTCTTCAAATAGGGGGAGATTGTTGGGTATTGTATCCACAATGTACCTGATTTGAAGAAGCCCCTGGACCAGCTAAGGTGAATTGACATTGTATTTGATAATTTGTCTTCAAGTTGTGCTTGCAGTTATTTCACGCTAAGTACACACCAATGTCAGGGTGCAGTGGGTCAATATACACGGGTCTGCGTAATGTAATCCTTCGTTGAGCAGATCAGTGTGTTGGCCTACGTGTGCTCTCTATATTGGAGTGTACTTACTTCCAAGCACAGGGTCGAGATAAAGCTAGAGCTGAAGAGGAGCAAGGATGGGTCAAAGACCAGCTCACGGGAAGATAGACGAAAATTCGTCTAAGTATGATTCGACGAGAATCACTAAGTGATTCTCGCCGATTCGACGAGAATCACTAGCTGATTCTCGCTGAATGCATCCGGCTGACTAAACGCCTTCAAGGATTCTGCCAAGTCAGAATCGACGAGAATCATCAGGCTGAGTCAACGCCTTCAAGGAATTTGCCAAGTCAGAATCGTCGAGAATGACTCTGCATTCTCGACGATTCGTCGAGAATTGATGATGACTCTCAACGATTCTTTCCGGCTGTCAAGCAATTCAGCTAAGAATTCTTCTAAGTAGAATTCGACGGGAATCATTAGTGATTCTCGTCGATTCGTCGAGAATCACCAATGATTCCCACCGAATTTGCCTCTGGCGAATTTCTGCTGCTCGCTGGACCGGACCAAGTATACACGCGCTGTTTTGAATCGGACTTAGGATTTATACTGGTGGGGCCCACAACAGTCATAATATATGACCTACTGTATAAATATTGTTGTATTTCGAACATCACTAAGGATCGATACATACGAAAAGAAAGAGCCGCCGGATTTGACCTAGCGGATCACGTCTTCTCTTCCGCCTCCGTCTCCGCGCCTCAAGTTGTCGCCGCCGCCGATCGTGGTTTCTTCCTGATCTCCCGGCGACAGAAGCTTAGCCAAGCAACGCGTCTCATGTGTCTATCTTGAGATCCTTTGTCTCTTAATTTGTTGAACGGGAATACCTTCCCCTTCTGAATCGATTGAGGCGATCGATCCAAGTAAGATCGTTGGTAGACCTTGCTAGCTTTGCTACAAAGGTTGGATCTACAAAGCTCTCCGCCGCAAACCTTGCCGTCGCCGATCCCGAATGCTCCGCCGCCGCACTTCTTGTCGCCGCCGATTTCGGGGAGATCCTCTTTAAGTGAGAGCTAAGGTCGTGGACTCTTCGTCTTCTTCAAGAACGCGTCATCGAACGAAGAGGGACACCTAGCGCTCCAAAAGTAGTTTGTATTTTATACATTCTAATTTTTCTTTTGTTGTAAAGGAACGTTGGTTCCTCATTGTAAGGGTTGGGTGCAACCCGTGGTGGAGGAGCGGTGACTCGTTCGGGTTGAAGGGTTCCTTCCATTAGTGTGAGGATTGGATTTCAATCCGGTTGGTGAAGTGACCGAGTCGTCCCTTGTTGGGAGATAGGTCGAAGGGGGAAAGTAGACGTACCCAAATCGGGAAACCACTATAACTGCCTGCGTATTTTTGTGCTGTGTTGTTTTGTTTAATTGTGCAGGTATAATATTAATTCCGCTAAAAGACTGTGCAAGACACCTATTCTCCCCCATAGGTGAAGGTAGTTGACACTAGTGTGACTTTCAATTGCCCTCTTTGTGGAAGCAATCTGTCATCTCTTTCTTATGTAGATTCACTTCAAACCTGATGGATTTGATATCCTGAGCCAGATCAAATTGAAGTGACTTATGGCTTTCATCCACATACTTCTCTAGAGTCACTCTCTGCTCATCTAATTTCATTTGCAAGGCCACCAACAATGAGCTGTAATCAGCCTCTGGGGTAGGTTGTGGAGCAGCAGTTTGCAATGCTTTCTTGTAGCTTTGGCTCCTTCTCTTGAAAACCATCAGTTTTCTCTTTTTGGCACTTGTGATCTCTTCACCTCATGAAGCAGATGTACTGGGAATTTATAATCTTTCCTTAGGACTAGTAGGGAGCTCCTTTTCAGTCCTAATCTGCTCCCCCTCAAAATCAGCCTGCTCCCCCTCAATCCTTATTTGCTCCTCCTGATTTGTTGCTCCCTCAATATCAGGAAACAACTCTTCAAGAGTAAACTCTTTTGAGTGTGGACTGGTTGTACTTCTTTCTCAGGAGCATCAGCAACTACAGATGTATCCTTCATGATAACATCTTGTGCTAGAGTGTTGACATGAGGTCTCTCAAGAATTGTTTGTGAAGCCATTTCACTTGCCAAGTGTGTTGTCTCTTCCCCCTGTACCTGAGCATTATATGGCTCCCCCTGCTCCTGTGCATTATCAGTAATATCCTGTGCCTGTGCATTATCTGGCTCCCCCTGCACCTGTGCATTATCAGTAATATCCTGTGCAGGAGATTTCTCAGCAGCTTCTTATCTTTCTATATAAGGTATGTCTTTTGTGAGGACCCTATCCCATCTGGAGATAATCCTGATGTCCATTTTTCTCATATGATTGATTTTAGAACCAGGAATCTGGTGCATTACTTCTGGAATTACTTCAGCCAAGTATAAACTCATCAGTCTAGCCAAATTAGGCTTCTTTATGCCTTCCTTAATCTTCTCAAAAATTACTATAGACCAATCTGTGTTTAGTCTAAAAATAATCCTTGTCATTAGGCTGAACATATAGGCTAAAATCCTATCATGTCCCCCTGGCTTACATAGAATTACCTTACCAACCACTTCAGAGAGGAATTTCCCTTGTTGATTCATCCCTTTCCTGTTTATAGCAGATCCAATCTTCAAGGTGGGATCCAATCAACACCATTGTAGTGCTTCCCTTGTCTTAAATATGGGTACTTCTTCATCCTGAGTCCTTGGAAGATTAAGAATTTTCCTCAAACTCTTCAAGGTCAATTTGACTCTAGTGCCCTGAACCGTTGATTTAATCTTAAGGCTAGTTGAATCTACTATAGCTGCGCCAAAGAACTCAAGTATCTCTTTTTTCCATATCTTGGTTGGTTCGGATGCCAAAAACTCCAAACCATTATCAATAATTAGGGTAATTACCCCTTTAATCTCAAATTATGCATCAACAAAGGCATGACGAATCAACTCATATCCTTGATGTTATCTTCTACCTTTGGCGTCATTGGGATGGTGAGAAAGCTTGGATTGAGAGGAGAGAATTTGTCGACACAAGGGTTTGGTCTCGAAAACCTGGAGAGTGTGTCGACAGAGATTGTTCTTGACCTATTTATACCCTTCTAAACAAAGAAGGTCAAAAGGCGGGCAAAAACTGTCTAAATGTGTTGACACTGTTGAAATGTGTCGACACATACTTCTAATGTCTTGAAAACGGTGTTGACTCCTATGTGTCGACACCAATTGATGATGTGTCGACACTGAACATACTTAGTAGTTCAACAGAAATTCTGTGTCGACTCTTATTGTAAGTGTCGACACAATTTCTGGATGTGTCGACACCACTACTCTGGATGTGTCGACACCACTTCTCTGGATGTGTCGACACCACTTCTCTGGATGTGTCGACACTGATTTACTTAGCCAACTATGTTAAACAAATATATGTTCAACATTCCTAATTCAATTTTAAATTTATTGAATTTAGTTTCATCTAGAGGCTTAGTAAATACATCTGCAATTTGATAATCTGTTTTGACAAATTCTAGTGAGATGTCCTTTTTCTCTACATGTTCTCTAAAAAATGGTATCTAATTTCTATATGCTTAGTCCTACTATGTGAAACAGGATTATTAGCAATAGAAATAACACTTGTAGAATCACAAAACAAAAGTGTTCTACTTACCTGAATACCATAGTCTTCTAGCTGGTGCTGAATCCACAACATCTGTGCACAACAACTTCCTACTGCCACATATTCAGACTCAGCTGTGGAAATTGCCATACTAGACTGCTTCTTACTGCTCCAAGACACTAATCTTCCTCCTAGAAATTGACAGGTGCCTGTTGTGCTTTTTCTATCTTCTTTGCAACCTACAAAGTCTGCATCTGAATAGCCTGTTAGTAGAAAATCTCCATTCCTAGGGTACCAAAGGCCTAGATTAGGTGTGCCCTTTAGATATCTCAAAATCCTTTTTACTGCAGTGTAATGAGATTCTTTAGGGCATGATTGGTACCTAGCACAGACACATGTTGCATACATAATGTATGGTCTACTAGCAGACAGATATAGAAGAGAGCCAATTATTCCTCTATATAAAGACTCATCTACAGGCTTACCTGCATCATCTTTGCATATATGCATACTTGTTTCCATAGGAGTTCTCATAATAGAGGATAATTCCATACCATACCTCTTAATTAACTCCTTAGTGAACTTAGACTGGGATATGGACAAGCCATCATCAGTCTGTCTTACTTGAAGTCCCAAGAAGAACTTAAGTTCCCCCATGCTGCTCATCTCAAACTTCCCTTGCATAAGTTTAGCAAACTTCTTGCAAAGGTTGTTTTCTGTAGACCCAAATATTATGTCATCTACATAAATCTGGACTAAGATTATCTTTCCTTTGGACTCCCTTGGGAATAGAGTTTTGTCTATTTTCCCCCTTGAGAATTTGTTCTCAATAAGAAAAGTAGACAGGGTTTCATACCAAGCCCTTGGGGCTTGCTTTAACCCATACAAAGCTTTCCTAAGTCTATAAACATAATCAGGTTTGAGAGAATCAACAAAACTTGAGGGCTGCTCTACATAGACTTCTTCTTTTAGATTTCCATTTAGAAATGCTGATTTTACATCCATTTGGAATACCTTGAAGCCTTGATATGCTGCATAGGCAAGGAACATCCTAATTGCTTCCAGTCTTGCTACTGGGGCAAAGGTTTGATCAAAGTCAATACCCTCTTCCTATCTGTATCCTTTTGCAACAAGTCTTGCTTTGTTCTTCACAATGATCCCACTCTCATCCAGTTTGTTCCTAAAGATCCACTTTGTTCCAATGATGTTGTGGTCTTTTGGTTTAGGAACTAACTCCCAGACCTTGCACCTTCTGAATTGATTCAGCTTCTCTTGCATGACATCAATCCAATGTGGGTCTAGAATAGCTTCTTCAAATCTCTTTGGCTCTAGTTGAGATAGGAAGCTTGAGCAAAGAACTGTGTTCAAGTTCCTGCTTCTGGTTTGCACTGCATGTCTTGGATCACCAATTATCTGATTTACTGGATGATCCTTTAAGTGTCTGACAGCTGGAGGTAGACTATCTTCAGGTTGAACACCTCCAGTCTCTTCAATATGCTGCACCTTTTGGTTTTCATCAGCATCTAGAGAGTCTTGTACTCCCCCTGGACAGTAGCCACCATTTTCCACTTTCTGCTCTGCAGTTGACTCTTCTGTAATGGTAAGCTTGTCCATTCTCTCACTTATACCTGTAGAACTGCATGAGCTACAAGACAACTCACTGTTAATCAGTCTTGTTTCATCAAAGACAACATGTACAGACTCTTCTACAACTTGAGTAATCAAGTTGTAGACCTTATAAGCCTTACTATTATTGTTGTACCCAACAAATATCCCATCTTGAGATTTAGCAGCAAACTTAGTTAGATAAGACTTGCAATCGTTAAGGACATAGCACTTGCAACCAAAGATCCTAAAATAGGATAAGTTTGGTTTTCTACCCTTCATGATCTCATAAGGAGTCTTTTTGTGGCTTTTGGTGATAGAAGCCCTATTGATCACATGACATGCAGTATTTACTGCCTCAGCCCAGAAATATTCTGGAAGAGATGTGTCACTCAATAGAGTTCTACCAGCCTCAATCAGTGTTCTATTCTTCCTTTCAGCAATACCATTTTGCTGTGGTGTTCTAGGTGAAGAGAATTCTTGAAAAATCCCAAATTCTTCACACAGTCTTGTCATACTCTCAGATTGAAAGTCAGTGTCATGGTCACTTCTGATTTTGACCACTGTACTGTCAAGTTCATTCTGAATTTGCTTGACAAAACTATATAAAACACTTGAGGTTTCTGATTTTTGTCTCAGAAAGAACACCCAGGAATATCTAGAATAATCATCTACCACCACAAAAGTGTAGACCTTCCTACCTAGACTATGAACTGGCATAAGACCAAATAGATCTATATGCAATAGGTATAGACACCTCACAGAATCCTTATTTTCAAGGCTATGAAAGGAGGATTTTGTCTGCTTGCCTTTTTGACAAGCTGAGCATATCCCATCCTTTATACACTTAACTTTAGAACCATTCCTCACTAACTCTTTGCTAAAGAGTTGGTCAATTATTTTGTAGTTAAGATAGGCTAGCCTCTTGTACCATTTGAAACAATGAGAGGCTCTTTCATCAGCTACAAGACAAATAGGAGAACCTTTGTTCTCACACTCAAAATTAAGACAGTACACATTTCTTTTTCTATATCCTGTCAATATGACCTTTTGATCACTTGACCTTTTGATATGACATCCATTCTTACTAAATGAAATGTCATATCCTAAATCACTCAGCTGACTTATACTTATAAGGTTGTGTTTCAAACTCTTCACATAGGCCACTTGAGTGATAGTAATCTGGTTATTAGAAATGTTACCAAATCCTTTGATTATTCCTGTTTCAGAACCACCAAAGATTACTTTAGGCCTATTTATGATAGGTAAGTACTCCTTCAGCAACCCCCTTATTACAGTCATGTGCCTGGAACATCCACTATCCAAGTACCATATAGGGGCATGATAACTTGGACTCACCTGCAATAAATAATTACCTTCCCTTAGAGCCCAAGTAAGTCTTGGGTCCTTAGTTCAAGTTAGCTTCATACTTAACAAATCTACATGCTGCTTTTTTAACAGGTAGACTATTTTTCTTCCTGATACTAATGTTGTGCCAACAATCTAAGGCATAATGGCCTGTCTTGCTATAGCACCAGCATTCATACTTGTTGTATCTATTTTTAGATACATTCTTGGCAGTCTGATTGACAGTAAATCTTTTGTTTTGTGATGGTACTGTTGCAGCTTCACCCACTATTTTCTTAAGAACATGGGGTTTATGGACATGGGCTGCCTTATTGACATAAACACCCTTGTCATTCTGAACATCAGTCTTACTATAACCATGAGTATTTTCAAAGTCATACTTGTTAGAAGGCACTTGTTCCTTTCTAAAAACTACAGGGACTTTAAAGTTCAGTGGCTGGATTGAGGCTTTGCCCTTTCTCTTAAATTGGACAGCCCTGGTGTCACCTTTAAAGCCTATTCCAGTCTTACCCTTTTGAGCCACAAACTCATCTATTAAAGGTAAAACTGATTTTGGCTTGAAATAACTAGCCACCAAATCTTTTTATTTTTGAAGTCTGGCTTCTAAACTTTTAATTAGATCATTTTTGTATGTGATTGTGCCCATCTGAATAATAGTTATAGTTTTCAGTTTGGAAATCTCATTCATTTTTTGATCCAACTCTTTCTCTAAATCAGATACAGCCATCTTAAGATCTGCAAATTCCTTAGCCTGAGTTTTGGCCAAGTTTTTGCTTTTCTTTAGTGCCTGCAACAAGTCCCCATATTCATTTATCAGCTGATGAATATCACCTTTAGACTCAGACCCATCCACATCACTTGATGTAGATGTAGCTGACTCTGAACCAGTACTACAATCTAAATTTCTAGAAAAACATTGTACCTTACTAGGACCAGGCAGATCCTAGCACTTGTCTTCTTCTGACACAGCCATCAGTCTCATGCACTGATGGTCTTCTTCTTCATAGATAGAGTTCAGCACTTGCATAAACTCATCTTCTTCATCTGCTGCATATAGACCAATGTATGCCTTAGCTTCAGATTCAGACTCTGAAGATGATTGGTCTGTCAAGCTCTTCTCCTTCTTAGCAATAAAGGATTTCTCCTTCTTGCTCTTTTGTTGAGTCTTCCTTTTATAAGCAGACTCCTTTCTTTTTTTTGGACACTCAGCCACAACATGTCCAGGCCTATTACAGCAGTAGCAAACTATCTTTGATGTTGTAGATTTGCTAGGCTTAGACCTGCTCCTGTCCTTCCTAGATGAATTCCTCTTTTGATAATAGTCATCCACAAGCTGAGATGTGGAGGGCCTAGACTTCCACTGCTTCTTCTTCAGGAATCTCTGAAACTGCCTTGTGAAGGCAGCAAAGTCTTTATCTGAGTCACTGATGTCTGAACTTTGGTTGTCTGAATTATCTGAAGTAATTTCAGCAACTATCTTAGGAGGTGATGGAGATATCCTCATATTCTTCCTAGTGGCTTCCACCTTAAAGGCCACAGACTTTTCTCTATGCTCCCCTTTTGCACTTTTCTCTTCCTCTTTCCTAGCCATCAGCTGCATCTCATATGACAGCAATTTTCCAAACAAAATTGGAGGAGAGATATCTGCAAGTTTGGCCACTTCCCTAATGGTACAAATCTTAGTGTCCAAATCCTTTGTCAAGGATCTTAGGAATTTATCATTCAGTTCATATGTACTGAAGATCCTTCCATAGGACATCAGCTCATTTACTATTCTATAGAACTTTTTATAACATTCAGTTATACCATCTAACTTTCCTTGTCTGAAACTCTCATATTCCTGGTTCAGCATAGATTTTCTATCTTGTCTGACTTCTTCAGAACCCTCCATGTAGACTATAAAAGTGTCCCACATTTCCTTGGAGGTCTTGCAGTGAATCAAATTTTAAAAGGTTGAATCATCTATGACACTTACTATGATATTCTTGGCTCTTTTATCCATTATTGCCAGGATGATCTCTTCCTTAATTATCTCTAAAAAATCTTTGGGAGTTCTTTGATTTGCATCTAGAACTAACAACTTCATTGGAATATAAGGACCTTCCATTACTATAATGTAGATTCTTAGATCAGAAGCCTCCATAAAAAGCCTGACCCTTTCTTTCAATATTCCAAATATCTCTTTCCTGCATATGGGTAATTTCATAGAACCTAGTTCCTTATGATTTTCTCCTGAACCCATTTTCTTGATCTTGAATCTGCCTTATGGATCTAACTCAGACTGTTAAGTCCTTCTTTGAGTAACCTCCCTCTGATATCACTTGATAGAATCGATTTCAAGATAACCCAAACACCTAGAGGGGGGGGTGAATAGGTTTTTTATTTTTTTTCACTTAAGGCAGAATAAGAATTCAGTTCTTTAAAGAGAATCTAACTATTTTATAGCTATCACAGCAACCACAGCACAGAATTCACAATCACACACACATCATAGATTACACACTGGTTTATAGTGGTTCCCCAAGGTCTGGGTACATCCACTTTCCCCATTCACCTATCCAAAAGTGTGCTATATTCGGCCTAACTTCTTCCTTCTTCTCAGATCCACAGATCTTATAGCTCAGAACCCTGAAAGGTTCCTACAACTCAGAATGTATCCACACTCATACAGCTCAGGCTAACAGACCTACCTCAGCCTTGACAAAAAGCCTACAACTAAGAGAATGATTTCTCCTACACTCAGACTCAAAAGTCTTACCACTCAGAGATCTATATCTCTTACACTCAGCCTTTATATTATAGGCTTACAACTCAGATCTTGAAAGATCCTACAGAATGAAAAATCTTATAGATTGACTCTTACCCTTGATGAGAGAGAAAAGATAAAAGGTTTTTTGATCAGCTCTTGATAAAACTGATTGTTGAGATCAACCTGTTCTTAGCTTTCTTCAAAACTTCTTGAATCTGAACAGATAAGGGTTGATCTTCTTTGAAGTTGACTGGCTGACAGCTTCCTTCTTAGATTTCAGAAATAGATCTGAATTCTTCTTAGCAGATTTGTTCAAGATCTGCTTCTTAAGAGACTTGTAAATGTCCCCTTCTTTACTTCAAACAGCTGGAGCTCTCTCTTACTCTCCAAATCTTTTGAAGTTTCTTCTTAATTCTAGTTTGAATTCTCCTTAGACAAATTCTGAGTAGATTGTCACTTCAGATTGTCTTCTTAGATCTTCTCACGAAAATCTTCTTCTGTGTGACGTGCTCTTTCTTGATCAATGATCAATACTTCAATAGTTGTTCATTTTTCGTGTGTCTTTTGATTTGACAGAATCCATCTTTATATAGACTTCATCCATGGTAACCGGCTGATCCGGTTTCTAACAAACTTCTGACAGTTCTGATAGCTTCAGCAAACTTGTTGGAATTCACAGCTGTCAAGTCTTCAGTAATTTCTTGAACCTTTATCTTTGTCAACAAAACGTCAAGACTGATCTTCATTATGTGTCGACACAAGTAGATTAAGTATCGACACAAGCTTTTGTGATGTCGACACAGCTCCTTTGGTGTCGACACTGCTGAAAGTCAATCTAGTGTCAACTAGCTTTACCTATGGGGGGGATAGGTGATTTGCAGTCTTTTGCGGAATTAAAAATTAACCTGCACAAACAATAAACACAACACAGAAAAGCACACCAGAAATTATAGTGGTTTCCCGATTTGGGTACGTCCACTCTCCCCCTTCGACCTATCTCCCAACAAGGGACGACTCGGTCACTTCACCAACAGGATTGAAATCCAATCCTCTCACTATGGAAGAAACCCTTCCACCCGAAGGAGTCACTACTCCTCCACCACGGGTTGCACCCAACCCTTACAACGAGGAAACAAAGTTCCTTTACAACAAAGTTAAAATAGAATGTACAAGAAATACAAACTACGTTTGGAGAACCCGATTTCCCTCTTCGTTCAATGAATCTTTCTTGATGACGACGAAGAGTCCACGATCGGTGTACTCTCTTGGAGAGGATCTTCCCGAGGTCGGCGGCGGCAAGTGAATGCAGCGGCGATGCTTTGTTGATCCAAACTTCTTGACGAAGCTAGCAAGGTCTACCAACGATCTTACTTGGATCGATCGTCTCAATCGATTCGGAGGGGAGAAATATTCCCGCTCAACAAATCAAGAGACAAAGGTTCTCAAGATAGACACGTGAGACGCTAAGCTTAGCCTCGGTTCTGTCGCTGGACGATCAAAGATGGCCTCTAAGATCAGCGGCGGCGACTGACTTGCGAGCGGCGACGGAACGAGCTTCGCGATCGGCTAGGTTACGCTCGACGGCTTTGATTTCTCGTGAATTATTATGATTGGAGTTCGAAATACGCGAGTATTTATACTGTAGACCAACCCTAAATGACCGTTGTGGGCCCCACAAGGAGAAACCCTAAGCCCGGTTCAGACAGCGCCTGATAAATTGGTTCGGTCCAGCGAGCCAACAAAATTCGCCTAAGGCAAATTCAGCAGGAATCATTGGTTATTCCCGTCGAAGTCGGCGGGAATCACTCATGATTCCCGTCGACTTTTCCTTAGAAGAATTCTAGTTGAAAAGCTTGCCATCCGGAGTGAATCGGTGAGAATCAAAACCATTCTCGACGAATCGACGAGAATGCGGAGTCATTCTCGACGATTCGGCGAGAATCACTTATTGATTCTCGCCGATTCTGACTTAGTAGAATTCTTGAAGGCGTTGAGTCAGCCGAAAGCAGACGACGGGAATCAGCGAGTGATTCTCGACGATTCGGCGAGAATCACTAGTGATTCCCGTCGAATCGACGAGAATCACTTGGTGATTCCCGTCGAATTTTCCTTGGACGATTCTTCGCCTTTCTTCCCAAGAGCTGGTCTTTGACCCATCCTTGCTCCTCTTCAGCTCTCGATCAATCTCAACCCTATACTTGAAAATAAGTACACTCCAATAGAGAGAGTACATATGAGCCAACACACTGATCTGCTTAACGAGGGATTACATTGCGCAGACCCGTGTATATTGACCCACTGCACCCTGACATTGGTGTGTACTTAGCGTGGAATAACTGCAAGCACAACTTGAAGAAAATCATCAAATACATTATTTATTCACCTTAGCTTGTTTAGGGACTTATTCAAATCAAGTACATTGTGGATACAATACCCAACAATCTCCCCCAATTTGAAGAAGCCTAAACCCTACAAGCTAAGGTGAATTGGACATATGGGAATGAAAATCATAACCTAAGAATTCAGTTGAGAGTGAGATTCATTACCATTTTCCTGAGAGCATACTTAACGTTGGCAGCCACCTTAGCCTTAGCCGAGAGGGTAATCTCCCCCTTTTCGGCTTCTATAAATCTGGGACTTCACTTGGAGCCACATTCTCCCCCTCAGATCTTGCATCCATGCTCGAGCTTGAGTTCCTTGTTGATGCTCCCCCTTGATCCAAGAGCCTTGAGCCGTACAGTCTTCACTCTTCATAGTTCAGCATGCCGAGTTCAGTTTTGAAGAGACTAAACTTGGCCTCGTCTAGGGGCTTTGTGAAGATATCTGCAACCTGCTTATCCGTGGGGACATAACAGAGAGATAAATCTTTGTTTTCCACATGCTCTCGAATGAAGTGATAGCGCACTTCAATATGCTTCATTCTGCTATGCGACACAGGATTGTTTGCAATTGCTATTACGCTCGAGGAGTCACAATACATCGGAACTTCTCTGAACTGCAAGTCATAATCTTTGAGCTGATTTCAGATCCATAGAAGTTGTGCGCAACAGCTTCCTGCTGAGATGTACTCAGATTCAGCCGTGGAGGTTGCGACACAATTCTGCTTCTTACTGTTCCAAGAAATAAGTCTTCTTCCGAGGAATTGGCACGTCCCGGAAGTGCTTTTCCTATCATCCCTATTTCCTGCAAAATCAGCATCTGAAAAGCCTATTAGCTCAACATCATTGTTTCTAGGGTACCACAAGCCAAGATTAGGTGTACCTTTAAGGTATCTAAGAATTCGCTTTGCAGCGACATAATGAGATTCCTTAGTGTTCACCTGATATCTGGCACATACGTATGTGGAAAACATAATATCTGGTCTACTAGCAGTAAGGTAGAGCAGGGATCCAATTATGCTTCTGTATTTGGTTTCATCAAAAGGTTTCCCCTTCTCATCCTTGTCCAGAGACACAGTGAATCCCATTGGAGTCCTCAAAGAGGTTGCATTCCCCATTCCGAATTTCTTGAGGAGTTCATTTGTGAACTTTGTCTGAGAGATGAAAATTCCATCCTCAGACTGTTTCACTTGAAGTCCCAAGAAATACTTTAGCTCTCCCATGCTGCTCATTTCAAACTTTCCTTGCATAAGTTTAGAAAACCTTTTGCAAAGAATGTTGTCCGTAGAGCCGAAAATTATGTCATCGACATAGATTTGCACCAACAAGATCTTGCCTTTGACTTCTCTAAGAAACAATGTCTTATCTATTTTTCCTCTCGAGAACTTATTATCAAGAAGAAAACTAGACAGAGTCTCATACCAAGCTCGAGGAGCTTATTTCAAGCCATATAACGCTTTATTAAAAAAAACATGATTAGGGAATATAGGATTAACAAAACCTGGGGGTTGCACGACATATACTTCCTCTTTCAATTTTCCATTGAGGAATGCAGATTTCACGTCCATCTGATAGACAGTGAATCCTTTGTGCGAAGCATACGCCAGGAACAGTTTGATAGCCTCGAGCCTTGCAACTGGTGCAAAGGTCTGGTCGAAATCAATCCCCTCCTCCTGTCTGTAACCTTGAGCCACCAGCCTGACTTTGTTCTTTATCATGACACCATGTTCATCCAGTTTGTTTCTAAAGATCCACTTGGTGCCGATCACATTTTGGTTCTTTGGTCTGGGAATAAATGTCCAGATGTTGCATCGTTCAAATTGATGCAGTTCATCTTGCATGGCCAATATCCATGCTGCATCTTTGTTCGCTTCGTCGAACTTCTTTGGCTCAACCTGTGACAGGAAACTAAGATGCAAAATCACGTTAATTGTACCTCTCCGAGTTCTGACACCGTCACGAGGATCTCCTATGATCTGATCTCTGGGATGATCCCTCACGTGTCGGAGCTCTAGGAGTCTGGCATCTGGAGTTCTGACATCTTCTCGGGCTTCTCCTTATTCTAGGAGATTTTCTCCATCCTGATCTTCAACTTCTCCAGTTGGCGTTGAGGTGGAAACCTTGACGTACTTGGGAGTTACATCTTTGGCGGTCTCATCGAGACTTAGCTGTTCAAGTCTTGCACCTGCATCTTCAAGAATTCCACTGGAAGAATTGCTATGAAGCAAGCTTTCTTCATCAAAAACAACATTAATGGACTCCTCTACCACTAGGGTTTTCTTATTAAAAACCCTATATGCCCGACTATGGCTACTATAGCCCATGAATATGCCTTCGAAGCATTTTTCACCAAATTTAGTACGCGGGTACTTCACGTTATTGAGTACATAGCATCTGCAACCAAAGATCCTTAAATAGGACATGGTTGGTTTCCTGCCTTTCAGTAGCTCATAAGGCGTCTTACGATGATTCTTGTTGATCAATGCTCGGTTTTGTACATGACAAGCCGTATTGACAGCCTCTGCCCAGAAGTATTCTAGGAGAGAAGCGTCATTCAACATTGTCATGCAAGCTTCAATAAGCGTTCTATTTCTCCTCTCCGCAACTCCATTTTGCTGAGGAGTACGCGGGGAGGAAAACTCATGAAAGATACCATGTTCTTCACAAAATTCTGTCATAGCCCCAGATTCGAATTCTGTTCCATGGTCACTTCTGATTTTGACTACTGAGCAGTTAAGTTCGTTCTGAATTTGCTTGACAAAACTTGTGAAGATGTCAAACGTATCTAACTTTCGTTTTAAGAAGAACACCCATGTAAACCTAGAGTGATCATCAACAATCACTAGCGTATATGACTTGCCTCCCAAGCTATGAACTTGCACTGGACCAAATAAGTCCATATGCAGAAGATAAAGACATCTGGAAGAGTCTTTGTCTGCAATGCCCTTAAAGGTAGCCCGAGTCTATTTGCCCTTCTGGCACGCAGGACAGGGGCTATCTTTGATGCACTTAATAATGGGAGCATCCCTTACTAAATTTTTAGAAAACAACATATTAATAGTCTTGAAATTAATATGTGCCAATCTCTTGTGTCATTGTTCACAAAGAGATGCACTGCCTTTTGCGACTAGGCACACGGGGGTAGAAGAATCTAAGCTAAGAAAATCTAAGCAAAAGATATTTTTGCTCCTAATGCCTGTTAATACCGTCTCTGAAGAGGCACACGATATTATCAGGCATTTATCCTTGCAGAACTTAACATCATATCTTTTATCACACAACTGACTTATACTGATCAGGTTATGATGTAACCCTTCAACATAGGCCACGTCGGTGATAGAGATTATACCGTTGGAAATCATACCGTAACCTCTGGTGACTCCTCGATCTGATCCTCCAAAGATGACTTTGGGTCCATTTTCGACTGGAGAGTAATCACGCAGCAGGCTTCTAGTCTCAGTCATATGCCGGGAACATCCACTGTCCAAGTACCAGATAGGCGTTTTGGTGGCTTTTGGACATACCTGCAAAACATAATAAGTTTCCCTTAGAAACCCAATTGAACTTGGGTCCTAGATTCCTTATTAGCATACTCCCCCTCGGGTGGTTAACCCTACGAGTGGTCGGCCTCGCATTGTTAACATGAGGAGTCTCGTTGAACCTTGGATTAAACCAGCAATCCACGGTAAAGTGACCAACTTTGCCACAACACCAACAGTCGAACCTGTTGTACCGCTTCCTAGGCTCCAGCTTTACCCTGGGAACGGTGGGTCCAGGTGGGGCCTTGGATCTGGAGGTAGAAGCATCATGATGACAACAATCACATGATTTCTTCACTTCCTGTTCCTTCAGTATAACAGGCTTGGCTTTTGGTGCATGCTTCCTATTATGGCCGCTAGAGAAATGGCCATAATTTTCCACTTGAATTTCCTCATAAGGTGCCTTGAAGACACTCTCGTCGTAGTTGCGGGGGAAGGCCCAACCATCATACCGGCTCTTGGGCTTTTCAACCGAGGGCCGGAAGAAGTGGTCATAGGTTGACTCAAAGTCTTGTTCATTGCAGGGAAAGCCAGGCTTCCTGAATTCAACAGGGTTGAGTGGGGCCTTTCCCTTTTCTGCAGCAGAGGCCTTCTTAGCAGCCTTATTTTTCCTCTGCTTTCTATTTCTCCTGGATGATTTACCAGGCACACTCACATGCCCCAAGCCAGCCCCCTTAGCCTGAGCAGAGAAGGTATCAACTAGTGGAAGAAAAGTCTTTGGCATAGAGAAGCTTTTGACAATCTTCCTTTCTGCCGCAAGTTGTTCTTCCAACTTGTTGAATTCTTCCTGTTTAAGGTCAAGGAGCCTTAGAGACTCTGAGTGCTCAGAAGTCAGGCCCAGGTGTTCCTGTCGGAGAGAGATCAAGCTAGTGATCTCTTCTCTTAGGGACACACCCCCAGCCTTAAGGAATTTGACTTCCTTTTTCTGAGCCCTCACCTCTTACGGCATTCCTCAAAGGTACTGAGCAGAAGCTCATACTTTTTGAGGAGCTCAGCTTCACGGGCAGATGGGCTGTCCTCGAGATCATCATCAGGAGACTCATAGTCAGAGTCAGATAGGGGGGTACGAGCTTTTACCTTCCTAGTAAATGGGGGGCAGTCTCCTTCTGAGTCAGAGCACCCCACTAGCCCGAAGTAGGCTTCCTCATCATCACTGGAGTTTGAGGAATCAGACTCACTCAGTGTATTTGACTTTTTGGCGATGTAGCTCCTCTCCTTCTTCTTATCTCTAAAGGACTTGTGCTCCTCTCCCTTCCCCTTATCTCTCTTGCTTTGGTGGCAGTCAGCGATGACGTGACCTGGCTTATTGCATCCAAAGCAAATAATATCATTAGAGCGATGTTTATTCGGTTTGGATTCATACCTGTCAGAAGAATAATTCTTCTTCTGATGTCTGGAGGAGGAGCCGTCTCTCTTTATTTGATTCCTCAACTTGAGGAACTTCTTGAACTCCCGAGTGATGAGGGAGAAGTCTTCTTCAGATAGCTCTGAGCCGGAAGAGCATGGCTCAGATTCTTCTTCCTCATCCATTTTCCGAGAGCGGGATGAGGCTGCACGTACCCTTGCCTTTCCTTGAGTGATTGGCTTTTAGGGCCACAGTCTTCTCTCTGGCAGCGGCTTTATCGGCTTCTTCTTCAGCTTTTCTGGTGTTCAGCTGAAGCTCATAGGACAAAAGTTTCCCAAACAGAATCTGGGGATCTGTTTCTGCCAGCTTGCCAAATTCTCTGATGGCGCAGATCTTGGTGTCCCATTCCTTAGTAAGGGATCTAAGGGACTTGTCATTTAGTTCACCATCGGTGAACACTCTGCCATAGCCCTTCAGGGCATTGACGATCTTCAGGAAGTTCTCGAATGTCACTCTGATTTCTTCCTTGGGACCTTGCCTGAAGGCCTCGTACTTCTAGTTCAGAAGGGATCTTCGATCATCCCTTACTTCATCAGTGCCTTCCATCAAGATGATCAGGCAGTGCCAAATGTCTTTGGCAGTCCTGCAGTTGCAGAAAACCTGCATCATAGAATCATTGACGGCGCTTACCAGAATGTTCTGAGCTTTATTTTCAAGTCCGACAAGCACCATCTCATTCTTATCCATTTCAGAAAGTTTCTTGGGTACTTTCTTGGTAGGATCAATGGTGGAGGCCTTAGTGGGGATATAAGGTCCCTCCTCCACTATCATGAAGATTCGTGGGTCGAATGCTTCCATGTAGTACCTGATCCTTTCCTTCCAGATAAGAAAGTTCAACTTGGTGCACACTAGGATCTTCCCTGAATACTTGAGTCCTTCCATTTCAGAGAGCTTCTTTCTTCTTGACACTAGATGCGGGAACTTACTCAAGGTGTTAACCTTATTGACGAGCAACCTCCCTCTGATACCACTTGAAAGTCAATCTAGTGTCAACTAGCTTCACCTATGGGGGGATAGGTGATTTGCAGTCTTTTGCGGAATTAAAAATTAACCTGCACAAACAACAAACACAACACAGAAAAGCACACCAGAAATTATAGTGGTTCCCCGATTTGGGTACGTCCACTCTCCCCCTTCGACCTATCTCCCAACAAGGGACGACTCGGTCACTTCTCCAATAGGATTGAAATCCAATCCTCTCACTATGGAAGAAACCCTTCCACCCGAAGGAGTCACTACTCCTCCACCACGGGTTGCACCCAACCCTTACAATGAGAAAACAAAGTTCCTTTACAACAAAGTTAAAATAGAATGTATAAGAAATACAAACTAAGTTTGGAGAACCCGATGTCCCTCTTCGTTCAATGAAGCTTTCTTGATGACGATGAAGAGTCCACGATCGGCGCACTCTCTTGGAGAGGATCTTCCCGAGATCGGAGGCGGCAAGTGAATGCAGCGGCGATGCTTTGCTGATCCAAACTTCTTGACGAAGCTAGCAAGGTCTACCAACGATCTTACTTGGATCGATCGTCTCAATCGATTCGGAGGGGAGAAATATTCCCGCTCAACAAATCAAGAGACAAAGGATCTCAAGATAGACACGTGAGACGCTAAGCTTAGCCTCGGTTCTGTCGCCGGACGATCAAAGATGGCCTCTAAGATCAGCGGCGGCGACTGACTTGCAAGCGGCGGCGACGACGGAACGAGCTTCGCAATCGGCTAGGTTACGCTCGGCAGCTTTGATTTCTCGTGAATTATTATGATTAGAGTTCAAAATACGCGAGTATTTATACTATAGACCAACCCTAAATGACCGTTGTGGGCCCTACAAGGAGAAACCCTAAGCCCGGTTCAAACAGCGCCAGATAAATTGGTTCGGTCCAGCGAGCCGACAAAATTCGCCTAAGGCAAATTCGGCGGGAATCATTGGTGATTCCCGTCGAATTCGGCGGGAATCACTCTTGATTCCCGTCGACTTTTCCTTAGAAGAATTCTAGTTGAAAAGCTTTCCATCTGGAGTGAATCAGTGAGAATCAAAACCATTCTCGACGAATCGACGAGAATGCGGAGTCATTCTCGACGATTCGGCGAGAATCACTTATTGATTCTCGCCGATTCCGACTTAGCAGAATTCTTGAAGGCGTTGAGTCAGCCGGAAGCAGACGACGGGAATCGGCGAGTGATTCTCGACGATTCGGCGAGAATCACTAGTGATTCCCGTCGAATCGGCGAGAATTACTTGGTGATTCCCGTCGAATTTTCCTTGGACGATTCTTCGTCTTTCTTCCCAAGAGCTGGTCTTTGACCCATCCTTGCTCCTCTTCAGCTCCCGTTCAATCTCAACCCTGTACTTGAAAATAAGTACACTCCAATAGAGAGAGTACACGCGAGCCAACACACTGATCTGCTCAACGAGGGATTACGTTGCACAGACCCGTGTATATTGACCCACTGCACCCTGACATTGGTGTGTACTTAGCGTGGAATAACTGCAAGCACAACTTGAAGAAAATCATCAAATACATTATCTATTCACCTTAGCTTGTTTAGGGACTTATTCAAATCAGGTACATTGTGGATATAATACCCAACATCTGCTTCTTGACACTGCATCTGTAAAATGTGTCGACACTGCTTCTTTGTGTCGACACAGTCACTTATTCACTTCACAGCAATCAACTTTGTTGAAACTCTGATGTGTGTTGACACAAGTCCTCTGTGTCGACACAGTTGATATAGTCTAAGAATTCTGTGTGTCGACACTGCCTCCAGGTGTCGACACATTTGGTGTCGACTAAAAATTCTGTGTGTCGACACTGCTTCCAGGTATCGACACAGTTGATGTCGACTAAAACTTCTGTGTGTCGACACTGCTTCCAGGTGTCGACACAGTTGATGTCGACTAAAAATTCTGTGTGCCGACACAGGTTCTTCTGGTGTCGACACTGCTTTTCCAAGTGTCGACACAGACTTTCTTAAGTGTCGACACATGAACTTAGAAAATTTTCCTGTATTTTAGCATATTCTTAACCTGCATATATAAACTCAAAATAACATCAAATACACCTTGATGTATATCATTGAGCTAAGTGAGGCTTCTCCAAATCAGGTACACATTTTCCTATGTACCCAACAGTAGTGAAAGTAAATATGATGACGAATCATCTCTTTAAGTTGAAGATGGATGCCGAGGAGACGACTTGCCTAGCAAGAACTGAAGAGGAAGAAGAAGCTTGGTTGAAGCACCATAGGATTGGTCACTTGGGCTTTAGTGTTCGGAAGCTTCTGTCACATGCAAAGATGGTGGAAGGATTGCTTAGATCTTAACTCCGAAGATATGTGAAGCTTGTACGAAAGGCAAGCAGAAATGGTAGAATTTTGAAGGAGGAAAGTCTCGTAGAGAAAGGAGACAACTTGAATTGGTTCATTCAGACATTGCTGGTCCGTTTGATATTGTCTCAGTTTGAGGAAGTAAATACTATATTACCTTCACTGAAGACTTTAGTCGGTAGTGTTGGGTTTACTTCTTGAAGGAGAAGTCTGTGGTCCTTAACAAGTTCAAGGAGTTCAAGGCAATGGTTGAGAAGGAGAGTGAACAGTATCTGAAGGTACTCGGAACTGATTGAGGTGTGGAGTACACCTCAAAGTTGTTTGATTTATTCTGCAAAGAACATGTGATTTCTCATCAGTTGACAGTAGAATATTCACCTCAGCAGAACGGAGTTACTGAGAGAAAGAACTTGACGATTCAGAACATGGCTAGGAGTATGATAAAGGGCAAGAAGTTGTCGAAGATGTTCTGGGCTAAAGCAGTACAATGTACTGTGTACTTGTTGAATAGATGTCCGCATCGAGTGTGAAGTATAAGACTCCATATGAAGCATGGAGTGGATGGAAGCCAAGTGTGCAACACTTGAGAGTGTTTGGGTGTGTAACTTATGCTCACATCCTTGATCAAAAGAGGAAGAAGCTGGATGACAAGAGTGAGAAGTATATATTTGTAGGTTACACTCTAATAAGTAAGGCTTACAAGTTATACAACTCAGTGACGAAGAAGGCGATCATCTCAAGAGATGTCTTGTTTGAGGAAGATAGTTGTTGGAGTTGGGTTGAGAAGAAGAAAAGTGTCAAAGGAATGTTCTATGATGATGATGAAGAAGAAGGTGGTCATGAAGCTGAAGCTGAGGATGGTGGAGCTGAACCACCATCACCACTGAGCAGAGATTCAGAGGGAGCTTCTACTCCCTACTCAAGTGGAGTAAGCACCAACAAAAGCAGTTCTAATAGAGCAAGCACTAGCAGGAGCAGCTCTGAATGTCCTCAACCAAGGACGAGAAGGCTGGAGGAAATCTACGAGGAGACGGAGTCGATTCATGTTAATTTTTCTTTGTATTGTCTTTTAGTAGATTACGAACCATCCTCGTATGAAGAAGCTACTCAAGAGAAGACTTGGAGGAAGACAATGGATGAAGAGATGACATCCATCAAGAAAAATGATACTTGGGAGTTGGTCACACTACCAGCAGGTCATACGCCCATTGGTGTGAAATTAGTGTACAAAGTGAAGACAAACAAGGATGGTGAAGTGGAGAAGCACAAAGCAAAAGACTCATTACAAAAGGCTACCGTCAAGTCCAAGGTGTTGACTACGACGAGGTATTTGCACCTGTGGCATGGGTTGATATACTATCAAACTGATCATTGCACTAACCGCTCAATATAAGTGGAAGATCTGTCAGATGGACGTCAAGTCCGCATTTCTGAATGAATACTTGGAGGAGGATGTGTATGTCTAGCAGCCGGCTGGATATGAAGTGAAAGGTCAAGAGAAGAAGGTTTACAAGCTAAAGAAGGCATTGTATGGGTTGAAACAAGCACCTCGTGTGTGGAATGAAAGAATAAATGCATACTTTCATAAGAACGGGTACATAAAGAGCCCGTATGAGTATGCACTCTACACAAAGGTAGAGAAGAATGGAGATATCATGGTCATGTGTTTGTATGTTGACGATATGATATTCACCGGCAATAACCCTCTTATATTTGAAGAGTTCAAGAAGACGATGAAGAAGGAGTTCGAGATGACTGATCTGGGAGAACTCACTTACTTCTTGGGCATTGAGGTACAACAGAGTGAAGAAGGGATCTTCATCTCTCAGAAGAAGTTTGCGGAGTGTTGAAACCGGAAAACCGGTCTCTTGTAGAGTTCGACCCTTGGGGAAGGGGTGGCCGCGCACCTACTTCACTCCTGCAAGAAAATGACAAAGAAAAGAGAAGAAACAAGGACTAGACCAAGGGCCCGGCGGGGAGGTCCCACCACACACCCGGAAGATCTTAGAGCGCTTCCCCTCCTTAGCCAAATGCTGGGCTAAGATACCTCAGAAAGCGCTAGTAGGCCGGAGAATTAGTAAGCGTGCCTTCTGAGGTACCCCTTGGGTCCTATTTATAGGAAAAGATGGCCTGCCAATATACAACCTTCACTGTTTTCGAGGACTACAGGCAAACCAAAAGGGGCCACATAGTAAAAGTATGCCATGGACAAGATGCGAGCTGGACCTGAGGGGGCACTCGCTCGGCAGGAGGCCTGACTCGCCTCGCCTTGGGCCTAGGCGGGCAGGTACTCGGCAGACTTGTGCTCGACTACCGCTGAGCTCGGCTTGACTATTGCCGAGCTCGGGCTCGGCACGACGATCGCCGAGCTCCAACAGAAACCGAACTCGGCACGGGGATCGTCGAGCTTGGCTCGACTATCGTCGAACCCTGTTCCTGCACCCGAGCTCGGTCTCGGCATGCCGGGCTTCGTTCGGCCATCGCCGAGCTCAGCTCGACTATTGCCGAGCTCGGGCTCGGCATGCTGGGTCCAAATTGGTCTGAGCCGGCCGGTTCAACTCCTGTCGACCACTCGCGGGATACGGGGTTGTACACAATCCCCGCTCTTTGCGAGGTTGGGACAAGCTCGGAAAGAAACATCCAACCCCATAGGATCCGGCGAGTGTGACAGGGGCAAAAAGGAATCTTCTGGTAGGCCCCACAGGTAGCTATATATATGTACCCCTGCGCATCTGGCTGACCTTTGCCCTTCCCCAAATTCTGTCAAGATGCCGTTCCCCAAGGAAGTCTTAGAGCGACTCGCACGTTCCCGCGAGGAGATCGCTGCTCAGGCCGCGGGGCTGACCGACCTTGAGGCCCCTGCTCGCCATTTTGCCGATTTTGGCTCGGCCAAGCGGGCGAAGCCCTTTCCCCCGGGGGCCGAACCCATTCTGGCCGACTTTACTGCCGCCTTGGGGAACGGGGCCGGTTCCTCCAACTAGCCAATTCTTGGCTCTTCTACTAAAAATCTCGTGGAATTGTCTTCCGACCGGGAGAACAGCGGCGAAGCATCCACCCCTCGGGCCAAAAGTGTTCCTGTCAACTCGCCACGGCAGGATCCCGAGGTTAAGGAGCCGGGCTCGCGAGAGCTGGCGTCGCCGAGTCGCCTCCCTTCCCGGCAACCCTCCCCTAGATCCCTGGTCGTGGGGAGAGGCGCCGGGATTATCCCTGTTCCCGGCTACCAACTCGCTCCTCAAGAACTGCTGGGGCGTGGCAAGGACCTGCGCCTCTTCTCTCCTCGCGCCAACCCGGAGGAGCCAGGCTCGCGCGGTAAGCTTCCGGCATTGCTCTTCTGTTCCGTGGATATTCGCTTTTCTGACCGTCTTTCAGTTCTTCACCCAGAATTTCCCGGGCGGACGGAGGACGGCGAGTCCGTGGATCGACCTCCTTACTCGCCCCTCCCTTCTCCAAGCGCCCTGGACGCCTTCCTGGACTCCGAGGTGGGCAGCCCTGAACGCGCAAGACGGGAGCGGAAGGTTCTCAAGAAGCTGGTGCGCGAGCTCCACGACCTGTGGAAGGACAACAACAGGCTGCAGTGGGAGTGCTCGCGTCTCGCGGACGGTGCTGGAGTCAGCCTGGCGTTCGAGGAGGCGTCTTCCCTGGTGCTGATGGACGAAATTGACGAGAACCTGCGGGTGATAAATAGGAACATGGGGCGGCTTCGCGAACTTCATGCGCGATGGCCTGCGACGGCGGGCCGGCGAGACAGGGGAGAATGAAACGGCTCCTCTGTCAGTCGGCCGGTACTCGCCCCCGCCCTCGCATGGTCCTCGCGCCCTTATTTATATTTTTTCTTTTATTTGCTCTGAATGGTCTGCTTGTAATAATTTGGAACAACTTTTCAACCACTTTGTATATGTAGATGCTTTTTCAATATTTTGGTGAGTCTTTTCGAATTCCCCCTTCGGGGGCCTGGCCGGCTCGCAGGGCTTGCGAGGAGAGGGTGGCGAGGTGGCGCGGCGAGACCGGACCGATCGGCCGACTCGCCCTCCCTCTCGCCCTTCTTTACCTTCTTCTATAAATAGACCTTCTCACCTACCCCCGAGGCACGCTTTTATTGCTTTCGAATCCTTGCTTCGTCTCTGTCTTCCCGAGCTCGCGATTTTCCTTTTCTCTGCGACTATGGTCAAGACCAACCCTGACGCGGACGGTCGGTCTAAGTGCGCCCAGCACTTTGTTGATCATTGCTTTTTCGAGGGGCACATTACAGAGGAGGAGCTTGCCGAGTTCACGGCGGCGTTCGTCCCCCCCGGCTTCCAGGCTCGCAGGCCCGCCGAGCATGAAGCCATCAATTCCTTCCTGGAGGGTGAGCTCGCCTTCCCCATCTCGCACTTCGAGGTGGGACTGCGCCTCCCCCTCTGGCCAGAAATCCGCCAGATCCTGAAGTACTACGGCGCGGTGCCCGCGCAGTTGAATTCTAACGCCATTGCTATGATGGTGGCGTTCGCCTGCTTCCTTCGCCGGGAGCGAATTGAGTTCAACCTCGCGGTGTTCCGCAAGTTGTTCTCTTACAAGGCTACCCCCGACGGGGTCGCCTACTTCGGCGGGTCCTTCATCAAGGTTCGCGAGCTGGCGAACAAGAATCATAATTGGATGACCCGGCTCGTCTTCATTAAGGGCGAGCTCGGCAACATCCCCTTTCGCCCCTTGCAGAAGAGCGAGGACATATATCGTCCTCCTTCCCTGTCTGGTAGCGACGCCGACCTCCACAAGTTTTTCTTCCACAAGGACTTCGAGGTCGCCTTCCTCCGCCGCGGCCTTGACTCGCTTCAACCCGTTCTCCCCGGTGAAGGTATATCTCGCTCTGCCCTCTCGCGAACTTTATCATATACTTTCCTCTTTCTCCCTTTTTTTTGACTAAGTCTCTCTCTGCAGGGGAACGGGTTCTGCCGGAGCATCCGCCGTTCGCCGACCCGGGGATATTCTCAGACCCTCTGGAGCTAGCCCGGGCGGCGGCAGCGGCTTGTCGCGAGGAGCAAGCGCGAGTCCAACCCCCCGACAGGAAGCGCTTGGAGTCCGGGGGGTCGAGCTCGCGCCCCGATCCTTCGCTCCCCAAGAAGAAGAGGGCGAAGGTGGTCTCGCGCGGACGGCTGCACCTTCCCCCGTCGCCTACCAAGTTCATGAGCTCGCCGGAGGCTCTGTCCGACGAGCCGCCCTTGAGTCCGTTGAAAGAAGCCTCCTCCCCCCGAAAGGGGAAGAAGAAGAGCGGGCCATCCTCCAATTCTACCGGGGAGGACACCTTCCGCGAGCCCAGTCTGCCGAAGGATCACCCCAACTTCGGCAAGGGGTGCAAGAGCAAAGATGCGGCTGGCGAGCCCATCTTGAAGTGGGACGAGGGGGCTCACCGAGTTTCCGTCTCTACTCGCGCCCCCTCCTGGGGAGCTCGCCGGCCGCCCACCGCCCACGCCTTCGCTTACGGCTTCGGCCTCTACAGCCGCGACAGCGCCGAGTCGTACAAGAAACTTACCCCCAGTCAGCTCGGCTACGAGGGGATGCAGGCCTACCTGCGGGCCTTCGAGCTCCATCACATGATGGTCCGCCGCGGCTTCCAGCTCAGCAACGCCCTGCTGACTGCCGAGCAGGAGCGCGACCTGGCGAAGGAGAGCGCGGTCGACGCGGAAAGGCGGTTTGGCCTCGCGGACGCTCTACTCGCGAAGTCTGTCGGTGGCTTGGTAATCACTGGATACCTCTATTTACCTTGCTTAAGATTATTCCTGCGCGTGTTCTGAACTTTTAACCCTTACAGGACGCCGAAGCCGCTGACGCGATGCGAGACGAGGTAGCTCAGTTGCGGGCTCAGCTCGCTGAGCGGGAAGTCCAGCTCGCTGAGCAAAAGACATATTCCCGAGAGCAGGAGGCTGTTGCCGCCCGGCTGGGGGCGGAGGTGGAGGAGTTGAAAGAGAAGAACAAGGGGCTCCTGGGAGAGGTCCTCCGCCAAGCCGACGCTCTCCTTCCCCCGGACGCCAGCGAGCCGGCCTTCCCCTTCAAGAGGCCCCGGGTGTTTGGCGAGTCTGATGTCGCGGAGCGGCTGCGAGTCAACTCCGTCGAGGCTGCCGAGTGTCTTCTACAAGCCATGAGGGGGACGGGGATTTTGGCGGAAGGCTGCGAGGAGGTCACCGTCCGGGAGCTCCTGCCAACCCTGTTCCCGCCCAGCCCGCTCAGCGAGAAGGAAGATAGCTTCGACTCGCTCTTTGCGGGGGTGAGGGAGAAGGACGCTCGGCTTGGTGACGAGGAGGACCGTCACTCGAGGGGGGAGGGCGAGAGTTAACTTTTGTTTTCTTCTCTCTGTTTTTTTTTGTACCCTGCCGAGGCGGGCCTTGTAAACTTGTAATGATGAATCAAAGATATTTTGCACAATTTTACTATCTTCTTTTTAAGCTCACTTGCGATATTATACCCGCGCGCTTGGTAGAGCGACCTCGCCTGTAGAATGTATTGGGTTAGGACCAGCCCCCGCGGTGCTCGCTGCGAATCCCAGGACGCGTGCTCGCGCCACATCCTACTCGCGCCACGCCTTCCCCTGCCATGTCTCGCCTCGGTTTTTCGACAATTCAGACAAGTGAAGATATGTTTTTGTCAAGATGCTGCCGGCATCCGCCTTAGATGTTAGGGCGTGTCTCTCGCCGAGTTAACTGGAGCGAGGCTAGGCTCGCTGGCGGGAGCCGCTTTCCTTCCCCTGGGTCTGGGACGGGACCAGGGCTTCCTTAATTGCGAGCTGGAGAGAGAAAAAAGAAGAGGGGGGGGAGGGTAGGATACTCCGAGCTCGCCGTCTTGACTGGCGAGCTCGCGCCCTGGTGTTTTCCTCGGGCCAACCCCCAGTCTCAACTCCAGGGTTGTAGCGATGTCCACCGAGACTCGGCCGTGCCAGCTAGGTGGGAGCCTGGCAGGGGAGTGACGAGACCTAACCCCAGAGCGAGAAGACTTAGAAACTTTTGCCTCTCCCGGGTGCTACCACCGGGCCAGTCAGCTAGGTGAGAGCCTGAGGGCGGGTGTTGAACATCCTCCGGGCTCAGCCCCAGGGTCATAGCGATGTCCATCGAGACTCGGCCGTGCCAGCTAGGTGGGAGCCTGGCAGGGGAGTGACGAGACCTAACCCCAGAGCGAGAAGACTTAGAAACTTTTGCCTCTCCCGGGTGCTACCACCGGGCCAGTCAGCTAGGTGAGAGCCTGAGGGCGAGTGTTGAACATCCTCCGGGCTCAGCCCCAGGGTCATAACGATGTCCATCGAGACTCGGCCGTGCCAGCTAGGTGGGAGCCTGGCAGGGGAGTGACGAGACCTAACCCCAGAGCGAGAAGACTTAGAAACTTTTGCCTCTCCCGGGTGCTACCACCGGGCCAGTCAGCTAGGTGAGAGCCTGAGGGCGGGTGTTGAACATCCTCCGGGCTCAGCCCCAGGGTCATAACGATGTCCATCGAGACTCGGCCGTGCCAGCTAGGTGGGAGCCTGGCAGGGGAGTGACGAGACCTAACCCCAGAGCGAGAAGACTTAGAAACTTTTGCCTCTCCCGGGTGCTACCACCGGGCCAGTCAGCTAGGTGAGAGCCTGAGGGCGGGTGTTGAACATCCTCCGGGCTCAGCCCCAGGGTCATAGCGAAGTCCATCGAGACTCGGCCGTGCCAGCTAGGTGGGAGCCTGGCAGGGGAGTGACGAGACCTAACCCCAGAGCGAGAAGACTTAGAAACTTTTGCCTCTCCCGGGTGCTACCACCGGGCCAGTCAGCTAGGTGAGAGCCTGAGGGCGGGTGTTGAACATCCTCCGGGCTCAGCCCCAGGGTCATAGCGATGTCCATCGAGACTCGGCCGTGCCAGCTAGGTGGGAGCCTGGCAGGGGAGTGACGAGACCTAACTCCAGAGCGAGAAGACTTAGAAACTTTTGCCTCTCCCGGGTGCTACCACCGGGCCAGTCAGCTAGGTGAGAGCCTGAGGGCGGGTGTTGAACATCCTCCGGGCTCAGCCCCAGGGTCATAGCGATGTCCATCGAGACTCGGCCGTGCCAGCTAGGTGGGAGCCTGGCAGGGGAGTGACGAGACCTAACCCCAGAGCGAGAAGACTTAGAAACTTTTGCCTCTCCCGGGTGCTACCATCGGGCCAGTCAGCTAGGTGAGAGCCTGAGGGCGGGTGTTGAACATCCTCCGGGCTCAGCCCCAGGGTCATAGCGATGTCCATCGAGACTCGGTCGTGCCAGCTAGGTGGGAGCCTGGCAGGGGAGTGACGAGACCTAACCCCAGAGCGAGAAGACTTAGAAACTTTTGCCTCTCCCGGGTGCTACCACCGGGCCAGTCAGCTAGGTGAGAGCCTGAGGGCGGGTGTTGAACATCCTCCGGGCTCAGCCCCAGGGTCATAGCGATGTCCATCGAGACTCGGCCGTGCCAGCTAGGTGGGAGCCTGGCAGGGGAGTGACGAGACCTAATCCCAGAGCGAGAAGACTTAGAAACTTTTGCCCCCTTGGGGGTTTAAGCTGCGAACCCCTTTACCCTCACTATTTTGACAGAGCATAGAATACGACAATGAGATTTGTTTTCATTCTTAAGGCCAAGATATTTACAATTTTTTCAAGGGTAGAAACGTCTCAGATCGTCGCCACTCCAAGTGTGGCTGAGGGTGTCCCCTCTTGCATCTTGGAGGCGATACCCCCCCGATTTCAAGACCTCCTGCACAATGTAGGGGCCCTCCCAATTGGGATGGAGTTTTCCCACAGCGGCTGATCTCCCTGCCGCGTCCACTTTTTTCAAGACAAGGTCCCCCTCCACGAACTGCTTGACACGGACGTGTTTGTCGAAATACTTGGCCATCCTTCGCTTGGCCTCTTCCTGCCTGACGACGGACAAGTCGCGTAGTTCTTCCACCATATCAAGGGAGAGTCGAAGCTCCTCCTCATTCTCTGACCTCCATTCTTCCCTTCCGGCTCCTGCCTCGACGACCCGAGGCGTCTGGACCTCAAATTCGATAGGTAGAACGACCTCGCAGCCGTGAGAGAGTTTGAAAGGTGTCTCCCCTGTGGCCGTATTGGGGGTGGTCCTCAAGGCCTAGAGGACTGATGGGAGCTGTTCCACCCAACTTCCCCTCAAATTTTCCACTTTCTTTTTTAAGAGGTTCACGATGATTTTGTTGGCCGCTTCCACCTGCCCGTTGCTCCTGGGGTGATGGACAGAAGCAAACCGAAGGTCAATCCCTAGCTGCTCGCAGAAACGAATGAACTCCGTGCTGGCGAACTGAGGTCCGTTGTCCGTGATGATAGCCTGTGGCAGCCCATGCCTGCAGATAATCTCTCCCCAGATAAAGTTCCTGACTACCTGAGAGGTCACCTTGGCTAGAGCCTTCACCTCCATCCACTTAGAAAAATAATCAACCATGACCAACAAAAACCTCCTCTGCCCGCTGGCCTGAGGGAAAGGTCCTACGAGGTCCAGCCCCCATATGGCGAAGGGCCATGGTGCCATGATGCTTCTTAACCTCTGAGCCGGCTGGAGCTGGAGCGGGGCATATAGTTGACACTTATGACATTTTTTCGCGAATTCGGCTGCATCCTGACCGAGGGTAGGCCAGAAGTACCCTTGCCTGACGATTCTCCCTTTCAGGGTCCGACTCCCCGAATGACTCCCACATTCACCGGAATGGACTTCCTCCAAAATTTTGTGCACCTCTCTTTCGGCTACGCAACGGGCCAACATCCCTGAGAGGGTCTTGCGGTACAACTGTCCCTCACGTAGGAGGTAGTATGCCGCCTTGTGCTTGAGCCCTCTTCGGTCCATTCCCTCCGGGTATTCTCCGGTAGACAAGAAGGTGACGAAGGGATCCATCCATGAGGGGTGTTGTTCTACTTCCATTAGTTCCCCCTCCTCGATGGAAGGTCGGAAGAGATCCGTAATGGTGCCCCCCATCCGGGGGCCGTGCTTTGCTAGCTGGTCGACTGGCTCGTTTTCCCCTCGCGGTACGTGCTTGATTGAGAAGGTCTGGAAGGTCCCAATGACTCCCCTTACCTTCATCAAATAGAGCTGCAGGGTGGGCTCCCTCGCCTCAAACTCCCCTTTGACCTGGGAAGCCACCACCATGGAGTCGGTGAGGACCTCCACGTCATGCACCCCCAAGTCTCTTGCCAGGCGCAGACCTGCGATCACGGCTTCGTATTCGGCTTGGTTGTTGGTGATAGGAAAGTGCACTACCACAGTCTGCTCGATTTTTATCCCTTGGGGGCTTTCCAAGATGACCCCAACCCCTAAAGAATGCTTCCCCGAGGCACCGTCCACCCTGACTTTCCAGGGGAGAGGGCGAGTGAGTCTCTCCTCCGCCACCTCGACCACATACTCTGCCAGGAAGTCAGCCATAGCTTGGGCCTTGATTGAGAGGCGGGGGACGAAGGAGATGTCGAACTCGCTCAGTTCCACTGACCATTTGGCCAACCTACCTGAATGCTCTACCCCCTTGAAGATGTTGCGCAGGGGGTGGTCGGTCATTACTTGAATTGAGTGTGCCTGGAAATAAGGCCGAAGCCTCCGGGCTGAGATGATTAAGGCGAAGGCCAGTTTTTCCAGGATGGGGTAACGGAGCTCGGCCCTCTTCAATATCCGACTCACATAATAGACGGGGAGTTGCCTCTTCCCTTCTTCCCGAACCAAAACCGAACTCAAGGCTTCAGCCCCGACCCCTAGATATAGGAATAAGTCTACCCCCTCCTTGGGCCCTTGGAGCAGGGGGGCCTGAGTCAGCTGTTTCTTTAAAGCCTGGAATGCCTCCTCGCACTCCGAGGTCCATTCAAACCTTCGACCCCCTCTTAAGGTTTTGAAGAATGAGGAGCACCTCTCCCCGGCCCGGGAGAGGAATCTACTCAACCCTGCCAACTTCCCTGTCAGTTGCTGTACTTCCTTGGTATTTTGCGGCGACCTTAGTTCCAGGATTGCCCTCACCTTATCTGGGTTAGGTTCTACCCCAGCGGGGGTGAGAAGATGCCCTAGGAACTTTCCCCGGCTCGCCCCGAAGACACACTTCAAGGGGTTCAGCCTCATCTTAAACTTGCGGAGAGTGGCGAAAGTCTCTTCCAAGTCCTGGATGTGGGAGTCGACATCCAAGCTCTTGACCATGAGATCATCCACGTACACTTCGAGGTTCCTCCCCTTCTGCTCTCGGAAGACCCTATCCATCATTTTTTGATAGGTAGCCCCTGCATTCTTTAGCCCGAAGGGCATCATTTTGTAATAGTAACATCCGTCTCCCGTGATGAACGAGACGTCTTTGACGTCAGGGGGGTGCATCCTGATTTGGTGATAACCTGAAAAAGCATCCAGAAAACTCATTACAGGGAAACCGACGGCTGAGTCAACTAGTGCGTCGATCCGAGGCAAAGGATAACAATCTTTCGGGCATGATTTATTAAGAAGAGAAAAGTCGATACACATCCTCCACCGGCCGTCTCCTTTTTTAACCATTACAACGTTGGAGACCCAGCCGGGGTATTGGATTTCAGATATGAAGCCAGCCTCGAGGAGCTTGGTGACTTCCTCTCTGATTGGCTCGGCGAGCTTGTCCGTGATGGATCTCTTTTTCTGCTGGATGGGGGGAGCCTCCGGGTCCAGGTTGAGGCGGTGGCAGGCCACGTCGGGGTCGATCCCTGGCATCTCCGCGGCGCTCCAAGCGAAGATGTCCACGTTCCTCTGGATGCACTCCAGCATCCTGCCTTGAGCTTCCGGGGTCAGGCCTCCGCTGACGCGGACCTTCTCCACCCTGCCTCCAATGGTGAGGACCTCCATCTCCTCCACCTCTTCCGCCGCCTCCAGACGGGACTGTTCCTCCCATTCCTCGATACCTCCCCTTCCGGGGGCGAGGACCTCTTCCTCAGCCTCCTCGATGGCCATGGCCTCGGCCGACCCCCGAGTCTCTTCCGCGACCTCCTCCCGAGCGCGACACTCCACCTCCATTTCTTTGTCAGCTTCCTGCTCCTCCTCCTCCAACCTCTGTCCCATCTCCTCGGCCCCCTTCAACCAAGAGATGGAATTTACCGCCGAGACGTAGCACTCCCTTGCCTCCTTAGGGTCTCCTCGAACCCGGATCTGGACCCCCTCGACGTTGAGCTTTAGACACTGGTGGAAGGACGAGGGGACGCAGCGGAAGGCGCTGATGAGGGGTCTCCCGAAGATGGCGCTGTAACTGCTAGGGGAGTCCACGATAACAAACTTGCAGTTGCGTGACTGCCCCCCTAGAGTGACATGGAGTCTCACTCCTCCTCGACTTCTTTCCTCTCCCCTGAAAAGCCGAACAGAGGCCCGTCCGAGGCTAACACCCTCCTGGCCTCTACCTTCATCGCATCGAACGCCTTCTTGAAGATGACGTTGACCGAACTCCCATTATCCACAAGGATTCGGGAGACAGTGAAATCCTCGATGGCTGTCTGGATAACCAGCGCATCGCAGAAGGGGTCCTCGTGACCCGGCAAGTCCTCTCTGGAGAAGGTGATTTTCTCCTCCGGGGGAGGGGATTGGGATGTGGAGCCAACGCTCCTCCGGTACATAGTGTGGAGGCTTGACTTACTGGAGGCCTCGATCCCGGCCCCCCCGTGGATCGCTCCGATCCTTCCTCGGGTGCCCACATCAACCCGGTCTTCACACCGATCCCCCTCCTCCCGAGGCCGGATCTCCTCTATCCGAACTTCCTGATGGTCTTGTTGTTGCTGTTCCCTTCTCCCTCTCATCTCGAGGAACTCCGGGCACGTGGATGTGAGGTGCCCCTCTTCCTGATGAAAGTCACAATAGGGCAGGTCCACCCTGACCTCCCTCCTTCTCCTTGGCTGTCCTCTCCTTCTTCCCCTCATGGCAATTGCCATTGCCTCCTCCTGGTCGGGGAGAGGGGGTCTCTGACCCTGCCTACCCCCCTGGGGGTTGTACTGCCCTCGGCCACCCTGGCGGTTATCTCCTCCCTGATAACCTCTTCGTGGTGCCTGGTCTTGCCACTCGGGCCTCCATCCCAAACGGTGGGTCTGCTCCGGACGCACCCACCTGGGTTGCGGCTGCTGTTGCGGCTGCTCCCTTTGCCGAGGTTCAGCCCTCCTCTCCTCCTGAATTCGGCCACCCCTTGGCCTTTCCTCTTCCACGGCCCACTTGGCCAACCTTCGCGCAAACTCTGGGTGTGCTGCCTCCATTTCGGCCTCCCTGGCCGCCCTCTCTAGAAGTGCCTCAAAAGACACTGGAGGTGACCTCTTTAGTTCCATCGCGAAGAACCCGGATTGGAGACCCAGGGTGAAGGCCACCATCATGGTGTGCCCTGGCATCTCCTGAACTTGGGACAGTTCCTCTTGGAACCTGTCTAGATAGCTTCCCAGGGTCTCTCCCACCCTCTGCTTGATGCGGAACAAAGACTCCGCCTCCCTCTTCCTCTTCTTAGAAGTGGTGAACCTCAGCATGAAACCCCGTCGCAGATCCTCAAAGCAGTAAATGGACCCGGTCGGGAGCTGGTGGAACCACTCTCTCGCCTTTTCTCTGAGGGTGATGGCGAAGAGTCGGCACTTGAAGCCGTCTGACATCTGTCGAATGGAGGCCATGTCCTCGAACCACTGGATGTGGTGGACCGGGTCTCCTCTCCCGGAGTAGTAAGTCATCTCCGGCTCGCGAAACCCCTCGGGAACTGGGGCTGAAGAAACGAACTCGCTGAAGGGGCTCCCCCCCTCAGTCGGGCGAGTCGGGAACTCCCTCCCTGCAGTCTCGCCGAAGTGGTACTCGGCGGCCGAGCCGGGGAACAGAACTCGCCCCTGGAACTCGCGCTCGCCCCTCTCGGCGGGTTCCTTCCCTGGTCGCCTGAGCGGTGCGTCGTCGCCGAGTGCGGGAACGGCGACCACCGGGACAACCGGTGTCGCACTCTCAGCTCGCATGCCGAGGGCGGTCCTGACGAGCCCGAGGATCTCCTCCCTAAGCTCCGCCGGCACGCTCGCCGCTGGGGGTGGGGGAGGGGGTGGCGAGTTGCCCCTGCCTGATCCTTGTCCTTCATCTCCAGTCATCGAGCCTGTAGGAGGTTTTCTCTGCTGACCACTCTCCACGCTCACCGCACCAAAATGTTGAAACCGGAAAACCGGTCTCTTGTGGAGTTCGACCCTTGGGGAAGGGGTGGCCGCGCACCTACTTCACTCCTGCAAGAAAATGACAAAGAAAAGAGAATAAACAAGGACTAGACCAAGGGCCCGGCGGGGAGGTCCCACCACACACCCGGAAGATCTTAGAGCGCTTCCCCTCCTTAGCCAAATGCCGGGCTAAGATACCTCAGAAAGCGCTAGTAGGCCGGAAAATTAGTAAGCGTGCCTTCTGAGGTACCCCTTGGGTCCTATTTATAGGAAAAGATGGCCTGCCAATATACAACCTTCACTGTTTTCGAGGACTACAGGCAAACCAAAAGGGGCCACATAGTAAAAGTATGCCATGGCCAAGATGCGAGCTGGACCTGAGGGGGCACTCGCTCGGCAGGAGGCCCGACTCGCCTCGCCTTGGGCCTAAGCGGGCAGGTACTCGGCAGACTTGTGCTCGACTACCGCTGAGCTCGGCTTGACTATTGCCGAGCTCGGGCTCGGCACAACGATCGCCGAGCTCCAACAGAAACCGAACTCGGTACGGGGATCGTCGAGCTTGGCTCGACTATCGTCGAACCCTGTTCCTGCACCCGAGCTCGGTCTCGGCATGCCGGGCTTCGTTCGGCCATCGCCGAGCTCAGCTCGACTATTGCCGAGCTCGGGCTCAGCATGCTGGGTCCAAATTGGTCTGAGCCGGCCGGTTCAACTCCTGTCGACCACTCGCGATAGTCGAGCTGAGCCGGCCGGCTCAGACCAATTTGGACCCAGCATGCCGAGCCCGAGCTCGGCAATAGTCGAGCTGAGCTCGGCGATGGCCGAACGAAGCCCGGCATGCCGAGACCGAGCTCGGGTGCAGGAACAGGGTTCGACGATAGTCGAGCCAAGCTCGACGATCCCCGTGCCGAGTTCGGTTTCTGTTGGAGCTCGGCGATCGTCGTGCCGAGCCCGAGCTCGGCAATAGTCAAGCCGAGCTCAGCGGTAGTCGAGCACAAGTCTGCCGAGTACCTGCCCGCCTAGGCCCAAGGCGAGGCGAGTCAGGCCTCCTGCCGAGCGAGTGCCCCCTCAGGTCCAGCTCGCATCTTGGCCATGGCATACTTTTACTATGTGGCCCCTTTTGGTTTGCCTGTAGTCCTCGAAAACAGTGAAGGTTGTATATTGGCAGGCCATCTTTTCCTATAAATAGGACCCAAGGGGTACCTCAGAAGGCACGCTTACTAATTCTCCGGCCTACTAGCGCTTTCTGAGGTATCTTAGCCCGGCATTTGGCTAAGGAGGGGAAGCGCTCTAAGATCTTCCGGGTGTGTGGTGGGACCTCCCCGCCGGGCCCTTGGTCTAGTCCTTGTTTCTTCTCTTTTCTTTGTCATTTTCTTGCAGGAGTGAAGTAGGTGCGCGGCCACCCCTTCCCCAAGGGTCGAACTCCACAAGAGACCGGTTTTCCGGTTTCAACAGAGCCGAAGCAAGATCACTTCACCACAACGAAGAGGATCTTAAGGTATGTCAATGACACGAGAGATCATGGTCTGAAGTACTTATCTGCAGAAGAGTTGAAGTTGGTCGGATACTCTGACAGTAACTATGGTGGTGATGTGAATGATTGGAAGAGCACTTCCGGATACGCTTTTCATGTGGGAACAACTATGTTCTCATGGAGTTCGAAAAAGCAGGCAACGATTGCTTTGTCTACCCGTGAAGCTGAATACATCGCAGTGGCAGCTTGTACTTGTCAGACGATTTGGTTGAGAAATCTCTTGCAGGAGTTGCGTCATCCACAAGATGTTCCCGCGACAGTGTATGTTGATAACATGTCTGCGATTCAACTAGCAAAGAATCCAGTGCTGTATGAGCGCATCAAGCATATCGAGACAAAGTACCACCTTCTTCGTGAACAAGTGCAGCAAAAGGTGGTAGAATTGGTTTATTTCCCCACAGGTGAGTAGATGGCGGATATTTTTACGAAGGTGCTAAAGATCGATACATTCATGAAGTGCAAGAGCAAACTCGGCAGTGCTGTCGTGTTTGAGGGGGAGATTGTTGGTGGAAGAGTTTGGTTTGACAGAAGTCGATCAATGGGGGAGTTTTTATATATATACTTATTATATATATATATATATATATATATATATATATATATATATATATATATATATATATATATATATATATATATATATATATGAAACGGTGCCATGGCGGAGGCGTGTATGATGGGGCGAAAGCCTTCATTAATTTGTGGGCCACGTGTCCATTTCTCTTTGGATGGCGCTGCCTATAAATAATGCGGAAGCCTTGTATGGTAGAATACGGTGAAGCAAATAAGAAGGGTTGCGGTCTCCTATTTCTAACCGTCGAAGTGTGCAACAGTATCAAAAGCAGTGCATGAAGTGGTAACAGGAGAAAGTTTTAAGAAAGCTACAGATTGCTTCTTCCGAAAAGCTTCTTGTGAACACCTCCAGCAGTAGGCGTGCTGCAAGCTGTTTTGTTGAGGGTGCAAATGAATAGTAATCGCATGCAGAGGTGGCGATCATGTTGAAAAGCTGAACAGTAACCACATACAAAGTTCTGGGAACCAAAGCTTTGGTGATTATCAAAGGTTCGATCAACGACGGGTGTGAACACCCTCAAGACAGGCGTCCGACGACTTCTGCGGATAAGAAGTGTTAGTGTGGAGTTGTAATACTCAAGAGTGGGTAGTGTTGAGGTGTTGAGTTGTAACTGAAGGAGTTGTAACCTTGTTATCTTTTGTTTGTTTTAATAAAGAAGTTATTTGCTCCGCTTTATTTTGTGTTGTGCCCACTGTAAACGCTTCCAACAAAAAATGCTAGGTTATGCATGTGGGAGGATTCTTGGTTCAATAAAGTCAAACACATCTTAATAACAAAGAAGACGATAAATCTTAGGTGAATACTGAAGAAAACAATTTCAAGATATCCAATAGAGAAGAAACTAAGAAACTTGGTGTCCCCTTAACTCAATGTGCTCTACTAGTTCATTTTCATTAACTCAATATGGTAATTGTCTTCGCTCCTAAAGTTTTAGTGCTCCTTATATAACTCCTAAATTCTTGGCTCTCCTTTGAGACCTAAAACCATCACCTATAAATAAGAAAATTATTATTGCTAAATGGTCTTTTGAGGAGGAAAGAATTTTAGGTGTGTTTCTCCCACCTAAGATCAGGGTGGGACGCACATCAAATCGTTGATACTTTTAAAAACAATGGTATTAATCAAAATACTAACAATATTGACAGTATTTTTTCAATACTGCAGTATTCCGTGAAAACAACTCAACCTTAGGATATCGGATCATACAACCGTATTTAATTCCCCACCTAAAACTAAGTGAGAGAAACACACAAAAAAATTTTCGTTGAGGAGAGGGCGTAAATATTTCATTACAAACTCTCTAAGAAATGTTTTACATGTCCCGAATTTGGCACTAAACTATTGTTGTTTATGACATTATCAAATATATGTATACTAAAATAACCATTTATGACCTCTTGATCTTATTATGTTCAACATCTTCTCGTCTATTATCCTGAAATATAGATCCAACATTTTATGGTACTTGAAGAACAAACAAATGATTGCACAGGAGATTGACTAGAAGATCTATGAAGATGAACCGTAAGTGAACTTCACAACCTTCTCTTTTAGGCAACTGAACAAATACTTAGCAAAAACTAAAAAACAGACGTTAAAGTCTAACGATCGAAAATCTAAAGATGAAAAAACAAACTTAAAAGAAGTTATGATGCTTGTAAAAAACAAGAAGAAATGTGCAGGTGGTGATGATATTGATGTCCATACCTTCAAAGGTCAATAGGATCGATGCAGAAATCTAAATAGTGAAGAACTTACCAGGAAGAATAGAAGAGTGTCGTACTGCTCTTGCCACATGCACTCGCAGTTTCTTCCCGCTTCCAGTTCGCTCGATTATCGTCGTTTCTTCCCACATCCCAGTTTGCTAGATGATCGTCGTGTCTTCCTAGTTTGCTTGATTGATCGTTGTCTCACGTTTGGCACGTTGGGCCGTCTCGCACTCACTATCGGCGAAAGGGGGGATGTCATGTTGCTTGTTGTTCACTAGCCGTAGAATAGATGTGGATGCCATTACCTCTTCGATTTTGTGAAAAAACGACTTGGGCACGTGCCCGGGTGTGCCGCCATGTGGGTCTGCCCCTGTTTTCAAGGGCCGGAGGAAATCTTCGAGTTCTTAATAAGATCTTCAAGACCATCTTCAAAAGTTGAAGGAGATCTTCAAGTTCTAAAGGAGATCCTCATGGTGATCTTCAAAGGCCGAGAGAGATTTTCGAGCACTAAAAAAGAAGTTTGAATAATTTTTGAATGAGCTCTCTCCCATGTGTAATTCTGTCCCCTTCAAATGAGGGTCTTGAGCCCCTTTTATAGCATATGAGGAGGACATCTTGGTAATTGTGTCATTATGGAGGTGTGGTTATCTGCACCCCCATGCTGAGAGATTTTACTATTCGCACCCTCATGATGGAAGATTTTACTATTCACACCCATGAGGAGGGCTTTTTCTATTCACACCTCACATGATGGAGGATTTTATAATTCGCATCCTCATTATTGAAGATTTTACTATTCACACTTCATGATTGGGAGTTTGATTATTCACACCCACATGCGGAGATCGCACAGTCCTATGCAGCTTCTGACCGCATAGAGGACACGCCCATGCGATCTTCGGCCATGCAGAGGCAACGCCCATACAGTCTTCGGCCATGCGGAAGTCGTACCCATGCGGAGGCCACGCCTGCGCGGTCTCCTGCCGTGTAGAGGCTACGCGACCCAGCTTGTACGCCAGATGTCGCGCGCCTGCGCGGCCTGCGTGGGCCCATGCGCGGCGGGTGCCGCACGACAGAGGAAGCACGACCGGCACGACACAGAGGCTTTGTGGCGGCAACCTTGCCCACTTATGGTGGGTGGTGGTTACCGGCACCGCCATGATGGGGGTGGGATTACCCGCTCCCCCCATGATTTTTGGGAGGGTGGGTTGAGCGTTTGTGCGCGTGTGCTTTCCAGTGTTTGTTTGTGAGATCAAACAGACTTGAAATTGCGTGAAACAGAGTTCGTTGGAATTATATCGGCAAGCCAATCGAGATTGCAGCAAAAAAACCCCGGTTCAACAAAACTATTTTTGGGAAACCCGAACAAATATATATTTCTATATATCTATATATTTATATATACTATATTAAAAGGAAAAATATGTATTTGGTTAAACATTTATTTTCCAATATATATATATATATATATATATATATATATATATATATATATATATATATATATATATATATGTCATGTTGCTTGTTGTTCGCTAGCCGTCAAAAGAGATGTGGATGTCATTACCTCTTCAAATCCGTGAAAAATTAGACTTGGGCACGTGCCCAGGTGTGCCTCTGTGTGGGTCTGCCCATGT